>JAOPSE010000594.1:0-422073 GCA_029449295.1 Zea luxurians | reverse complement strand
TTTTATATTTCCATTTTCAAATTCTAGTTTTCTTAGCTTAAGCTTGTTTCACAAATTTGAATACAAAGTGCAACAATACAATAACTTTATCATGAGAGGCACTTTATTTATTTATTTATTTGTTATGTTAACCCATATAATTCCATTAATCAAATATGCACAAAGAAGAGAAAACCAATTAACTCCCAAGATACCCACTTATAAACATATTTATTTATTTATAACCTTATTTTTCTTTGATACAAATTTTTGGGCTCTACACTCTCTTCCCTGGCAGATGGCTTCGGATAAAATCACGCCTACCGCCTCAGGGATTGGAGCAGGTTTTCCCCGAAGTGCCGAAGGGGAAGTCGTTAGAGAAGAAAGTGAAACCCACCTCCCCGCACCTCCACCCCTACCCTTAGACCTAGCCCAAGTTCTAGCCAATCAGACCCGACTCATCGAGGTCCTCACTCGAAATCTGGAAAATCAACGGCCGAATGGTGGAAGACCGCAAGACAGAATGGGGGACTTCCTAAAACTCAAACCTCCCACGTTCGCCGGATCAAGCAACCCCCTCGATGCAGATGACTGGATGCGCACGATCAAAAGGAAACTGGAAGCCATTGGTTGCCCAGAAAATCAGCGTGTTCAATTGGCTGCCCACCAACTTTCTGGGATGGCCTTAGCCTGGTGGGACACCTTCAACGTCACCATTAGGGATGCTACCTGGGCGGAGTTTGAAGCAGCTTTCTGGGAGCACCATGTGCCCCAAGGACTGGTACAGCTTAAGGAGGACGAGTTCCGAGAATTGACTCAAGACGGAAGGTCTGTCAGCGAATATGTGCACAAGTTCACGGAGTTAGCCCGCTACGCGCCGGATGATGTCAATACTGAGAGCAAAAAGATGGCCCGTTTCCTGAAGGGACTCAGGCCAGAACTCAAAACAATTCTGCTAGCCAAGACTTCCTCAACTTCTCTCACCTTTCCAACAAGGCCATGCAAGTTGAAAGAGCTAAGGAGGAAGAAAAAGGACATCTCAAAAGGAAGTTCCAGGTTCTCCGGGCACAGCAGCAGAACCGTCACCAGAAGACTCGATCATTTGGGTTTCCACCCAAGGGGCCCAACTTCAGTAGGCCAGCTAGACCCACTCCATCATGATTCAGCCAGCAGAGTCAGAGCTCTTTCCATTCTCCCTCAGTGGCAAGCAACCAACCTCCGGCAAATGCATGTTGGCACTGCGGTGATCCAAGTCACTTCAAGAACAACTGTCCGCAGCTGAAGCCACCAGGACCCGCCTACTCCAACTCGGTGAATGGCCCCAAGAATACCTCGGCATCCGCCCCCAAGGCGCCCTCCACCGTCAGCCAGCAGAACAAGACTCCGTACCAAGGGAGGGCACGTGTAAATCACGTCGATGCCCAGGAAGCTTAGCAGGCTCCGGGAGTAGTACTCGGTGAGTTTCTTGTTGAATTTACTCCCGCTACCGTACTTTTCGATTCGGGAGCATCCCACTCCTTCATAGCCACTAGCTTTGTGGAAAAATATGGCATTCCCTCTACTCCTCTAGAGATTCCTTTGGTCACCCGAACCCCAGGGTCCGTCCTCCTATGCCAGCTAAAATGCTCCCAAGTCAGAATCCTTTTAAGTGGGGTAGTTTTCCTGGCAGACTTAACCGTCTTGCCATCCAAAGGAATTGATGTAATCCTAGGGATGGATTGGCTATATAAACACAAAGGCATTATCAGTTGCGCAGACAAGACAGTCCTCCTCACCGACCAGCAGGGAAAGTCAGTCTCTTGCCAGGCACAGCCACCCGCCAGTGACCCAATGATGTTCAATCTAACAACGGAAAGTATATCAGTAGTGGAGGAATTCATGGACGTATTTCCAGAAGAATTGCCAGGAATGCCACCAGAAAGAGAAGTGGAGTTCTACATAGATCTGATTCCTGGAACAGCACCCATCGCGAAGAGACCATACCGCATGGCTCCTACCGAGTTAGCAGAACTGAAGCTTCAAATCTCAGATCTTCGGCAAAAAGGGTACATTCGTCCCAGCTCATCACCTTGGGAGCACCAGTCCTGTTCGTCTCCAAGAAGGATGGAAGCATGAGAATGTGTATTGATTACCGATCGTTAAATGAAGTTACCATCAAGAACAAGTACCCACTTCCTCGGATTGACGATCTCTTCGATCAGCTTCAAGGAGCCAAGTACTTCTCCAAGATAGACCTAAGGTCTGGTTACCACCAATTGAGGATCAAGGAGGCAGACATCCAAAAGACTGCATTCGTCACCCGGTACGGGCAATATGAATTCACGGTAATGCCGTTCGGACTGACAAACGCACCCGCCTTTTTCATGAACCTCATGAATAAAGTGTTTATGGAAGAGCTAGATAAGTTTGTCGTAGTCTTCATGATATGACCACGCCATTAAGCAACACATTACAACTCCCAAGTTATACTACATCAACTCAAGTACAACCAACATCATCACCAACCCGAGTCTTTGATGAACCAATTACACGTAGCCGAGCTAAGAAGCTACAGCAAGAGGTGCACGCGCTACTTTATGAATTTCATTTAAACACTAATGAGAATTTTATGCTACCTAAGTCGTGTATGTTGATATTACTTAGGTTCACCAAGAGGAAGGACAAAACATATCAAAGGCGAATCAGCAAGAAGAGCTACGTCCGAGTCAGTCCAGCGCTATAGAACCGTCCAGAAGAAACAGTCATAACTTTTGATTCCCAAAAGCTATGAAGGTCCATAAGTACTTTTCGGAAAGCTCTTGAAGTCTAGTTTCCAATGCTTCTAAAGCCTACTTAACCACATCTACCAGAAAGGCAGCCGATCTACTTTAGTGCTGACTGGTCAGAAGGTCAACAGTCTGCTTGATGACCAAGTTTTCGTATTAAACTGCATCATTCTACGAAGTTTCATTAAGCATGCTATATATGGTGAGAAAGCTTATCAAGTTAGCTTTCCAATGCAACCAGTCCCACGTCTTTTGAAGATTCCTAGAAGAAGTTATTGCCAAAATACTGAAGGCTGCGCAGAAGTCAAACAGCCACACGGAAATCAGCTCTGCAGATCTTCCGAAGAGGCTCCTTCACATTAGCTCGTGAAAATACTTTTGTTCTGTGTTTATACCTCGCTAAGGCTGGTTGTTACTAGTATAAATACCCCCCTATGTCTATGATGTAAGGCAGCTTATGATAATCTAAAACAGAACCCCTTTGTTCAGCTGTGTGCTAACAAATATTGAGAGTGATCTCTACCCCTTTGCTCTTGTGAATTCCTTCGCGGGATTGCAGAAGCGGCGGCTTCATCCGCTCCCAATTGGTGCTCCTACTCCCTTCGAGGTCTCTGTTGGAACTTGCTCTCAGTTGCAAGGAGATCCAACAAGGGTGAACAGTGATGACAACAGGGCACTCGCGCTAGGTGGCAAAAGCTCTGTTAATCTGGCCTCTCACGGGCACTGTGCAGGGGTATTTATAGGTACCTGAGCACGCAGCACCTCGAGCTAAGGACGCATGTGCCCTCAGGTACCTAGGTTATCCCAAGAATATTCCCATAAAGCGGGGTTACAGACCGTAATTACAGGAATGCTTTTACAAAGTAGGCCCGTAACGCGCGGCGAACATGCGGGGCCCGTTATGACGGGCCGGATTGCACGTGGGCCTCCGAGCTGGACGAGGCCGCGCCGTGGGATGCCCTTCGTCGCCAGTCTTTGCCTAGAGCGGAAGAAGCGAAGGGTGTCCCCGCCTGTTTTGTTTCTGTCAGTTCAGCTGCTGCAGCGAAGGCTTCGAGCGAAGGGTGGCGCCTTTGCCTTCGCCCCAACATTTGCCCTCCGAGGGACCAGTTCGACAAAGTCACCTGGTGCCGAAGACGTCGTTAGATGGCGGAGACGCTGCCCTCGCTCGAAGTGGTTCCGCGGGGGTTTTTGATGTGACCGTTGATTGACGGCGTACTATTGGATTGCGGGTTTCCCGAAGCGCCGCGCCCTGTCTATAAAAGGGGGCGGGGGTCGGCGCTTTTTGAACTTCACCTTTCGCGCTCCGCGAAAACCCTAACTGCCCTTTCCGCCGTCTTGCTGCTCGTCTGCCTGCCGCGGTCTTGTTCGCCGGAGATCTGGCTCGAGTGAAGCAGACCGCCCGCCGCCGCCGATGGTACGTTGCGATGCCGTCCTCGTCTTCTTCCGCTGCCGCTACGCCGCCGGCCGTTGCCTCGCCACCGGCCGCCGCCTCGTCTGAGGAGACACTGAGTAGCTTAATGGCGGAGGAGTTGCACGCCGACGACTCTGTTGATTTCGGCGTATCGCGGATGTCGTCGGCCCGCGTGCAAGATATGCAGCGGTTGGGTTACTTCGGCGGCGGAGTTGGTCGAGTCCCAGGGACGGAGGAAGTCCCCGAGCCAGAGGGCGAGTTGGTCGTTTTCGAGGCGTTCTTCGCCGCCGGACTCCGCTTGCCTGCGCACCGATTTGTTGGCGAAGTCCTGCGTAGGTTCAACGTTCAAATACACCAGCTGACACCGAATGCCATAGTGGCACTGTCGAAGTATGTCTGGGCGACGACTTCGTACGGCGGACAGCCATCGGTGGAAGTTTTTGCGAAGTATTATTGTTTGAATTGGCAGAAGAGGATGATTGGAGGCGAAGTCGCTCAGTTTGGATCCTGCACATTCACGCCGAAGACCGGCAAAACCACGATGCAGGTAGTCGAGTTGGTTCCTTGCGTCCGCAACAAGTGGGGCAACTGGAATGAATTTTGGTTTTACGTCGCTAAGGGTACCGTCGAAGGCCATGAGGGACTCCCCGTGTCCGCGATGTGTTCTCATTTTTACTCAGCGTATCCGCCCTTTGAAGTGGCGGAGGAGGATGAGGACGAAGGGGCTCTTCGGTGCGCCGCCGGCCTGAGCAGTGGGCGCGACTTGGTTGAAGAGTTTGTGGCGTACGGGGTGTGGCCATTGGCGCGTGGCTGGGCGTTGGGCGAAGTATGCCCTCGCCAGATGCCTTTTCATGGTGGAAGGGTGGTGCGGAGTCCCGCCTTTGCCCTGAATCTGCAAAGTCGCGATCCGGCCGCTGTTGTGCGTGAGGCGGAGGATGGGGCGGTGCGGCTTGTTGGACGCTACGTGCCGAGGACAGAGGGCCAGCGCAGCTGGGATATCCGCGGGTCGAATGACCGCTTGAACATGGTTTTTGAATTAAATCAATTGCCATATGACGGCTACCCTGGTCAAGATGATGTGGACCGCCGTGGGAAGAGACCGGCGGTGGAGACCGGAGACGACCCTGCGCCGGCGGCCGCCCCGTCCTCTAAAAAGAGAAAATTAGGTACTGCTATGGGAGGACTTGGGGTTTCTGATCGTTTTGCTAGAGAGTTGACGAAGACGTGCGCGGCCCCGGGGGAAAGGATGTCTTCGCCCGAGCTCCGGGAGTCTTCGGCTCGGATGCTGAGGGTTACCGGGGGTTGTTGGCCTAGGAATGTTCCTGTCCCCATCGCGGTTGGCGAGGACTTTTTTACATCTCGCATGGTTCGTGAATGGAGGGTATTTCCTTACGGGCGGAATATTGCTGCTGTTGTGTCAGCAGTGATGGACAAGGATCACCAGGGAGCTGCACAAAAGCGCCAGGCGGCTATCAGGCTCGTTGAAGCCAGGCCGAAGAGGCAGCGGGGGACCGCGAAGGCTGCGGCCTCCGGCGGAGGCCGGCCGCCGCTGGCGGCGAAGTCGAGCGTCCCTGCATCTAGCAAGGCGCCGGAGGCAACGGCAGGCGCCGAAGGCTCGAAGTCGGCGAAGGCGGTGCCGCCGTCCAGCGGAGTGGCGGAGGTCGCGAAGGCGGCCCGAGCGTTGCCGTTGGCGGGCAAACGTGTCACCGACTTCGTCACCGATATTAGTGTGGACGACTATCTCGGTGGTAGGTCGTTGGCTTTTCTTTCTTTTTTTCTTTTTTTTATAGATCGGTTCATTGGTACGCTGCAGGGCTGGGCGAAGGCCAACTTGCTGTGGTTGCGCCTGGCGCGGCGACCACGACGGCTGCCGCAGCGCCGAAGGCGAAGGGCGGGGCTCTTAGCGCCGGAGGCGAGGCGTCGACCCTCGCAGTTGTTATGGATGAGGCAGGCGCTGCGTCCCGCCGGCTGGCGGAGGTGACGGAGGCGCTACGTCAGGTGACGGGCTCTTTTGTTTTTTTTTGTTTTTTTTTTGCTGGGACCGCAGTCTTATGATTGCTCTGCAGGTGGCTGACTTCGCTAGCCGCACTGCGTCCGGGGCCCTCACGGCAGCCGTGGCTGCCGAATTCGAAAGACTTCGGACACAACACGCTGACGCCGTCCGCGAAAAATCGGCCGCCGACAGCAAGTGCCGCAAGCTGGCGGACAAGGTGGCCACACTGGAGGACGAGAAGGCCGCCCTCCGTCGCCAGCTGGCGGGGGAAAGGAGGGAGACCAACGAGGCCCTTGTCAAGGCGCAGGCTGCGCAGACGGAGGCCAACCTGGCACGGGCGGAGGCAATCTTGCCAGGGAGCGCGCCGAGCAGTTGCAGGAGCGGCTCACCGCCCTGGAGAGCCGCGTGAAGGGGGCCGAGGCCGCGGCACGAGCGGAGGCAGAGCGGACGCGCCAACTGCTCGTAGATACATACCGTGGCCTGGGCGCGGGGGCTGGTGAATTCGAAGTGCCGGACCAAGAGCCCGGACTTCGGTGCCTGGAGTGGGTGCAGGAGGAGTTGCAGGCGCTCCCCTCTGTCGTGGAGGGGTTTATGGCGTATGCCTCCCTGGTCACCTGCGAGGGGGCGATGAACGCGGTCTCCCGCGAAGGGTGCCGACACTTCGAGGTCTTCGACCAAGTCGAAGAAGACTTTGAGCAAGATATCTTCAAGGTCGAGGACCCCGTAGTGAAGGATTCTGCCGGAGCTATCTTCGACCGGCTGTGGGGTCCACACGGGCGCGAGGTGGTCAGGGAGCGCGCCGAGACGGCGAGGGCTCAGGTAACGTTTTCGCTTGTTTGGTATTTGTTGGACGTGGGCTGTGTGTGTTTGATGAATTTTGTGTGTTTTGGCTTAGGCGGCGCGTGGCGAGAGGGTCGACGACTTCGGGGCGCTGAACAGCATGCTGGCTGACCCGGAGTCGACTCCGGCGGAGGCTGTGTCCGGGGTCGCCCTGGCGCCGACCCCGGCCGCATCCGCTGCGGCCGGCGAAGGCCTGCCCCCAGAGGCCGCCGAAGGCGCGCCTGATGCCTCTGCAGCTGCCGCGCCGAGTGCTGAGGATCCCGCAGCGGTAGCGGCGGAGATAACAGCGGAAGCAACGGCGGAGCCAACAGCGGAGGCTCCCGCAACGTCAGGGCCGTCGCAGGTGGTGTAGTAGGTGTAGCGGGTTGGGGAAGTTTGTACATGTTACTGAATTTTGGTTGCTGCGCAGGTTCAAGATTTTGGGCCTGCGCACGCAACCGCTACTACTAAATTTTTGGCGGCTACGACCGCGGAAGATGGTAATGAATGTGGTGGTTCTGTATCTGAATTTTTTGATTGTGCTGACTCTGGGAGCTCGATTGAGTGGACTGAGTCGTCGGAGGACTTGGACTACTTCGCGGCCTTGGATGTGGCTGCGATGGAGGACTCGCCGCACGCCGCGGATGCAGGAGATGTGCCAGGTCTTAGCACCGGGCGACGACGGCGAAGGGCAGTTGCGAAACGTAGAGTTAGTGGGGCGGAGGGGGCTCGGCTTCGTGTGAGTGGGGCTAGTCGGCAGGAACTGTTGTCTTTGCCGACCGCCGAGAATATAGGTGAAGGGGAACTGCGAAGTCTTTTTGCGGGTGAGGAGCTCAGGATAATGTTATTTAATTATAGGGAGATGGGAATTATTCCTAAGGTTGAGCCGATGTAGAGTGTGGTGCCCTCGCTTGTATATGTAGAGGCTTGTATGATGAAATTGTGTGCCCTTGCGTGCATATGTGTGTGCGAAGGCGTTGTGTACTTTGTCTGGTTTGTTTTGTTGCACTGTGTTGGCGTGATTAAAGTTGGTCTTGGCGTGGACGGTTTGATGTTGTCGTTTCTGCCTTTGTCGTGCTAGTCCGGTTGCACCCTTAGGTGTCTTCTGCACGGATAGTCTTCGATTTTTTCGCACTTGTTGTGCTAATCCGGCTGCACCCTTAGGCGACTTCTGCGCGGATAGTCTTCGCGATAGACTTAGATTGTTTTTTCGCACTTGTTGTGCTAATCCGGCTGCACCCTTAGGCGACTTCTGCGCGGATAGTCTTCGCGATAGACTTAGATTGTTTTTCGCACTTGTTGTGCTAATCCGGCTGCACCCTTAGGCGACTTCTGCGCGGATAGTCTTCGCGATAGACTTAGATTGTTTTTCGCACTTGTTGTGCTAATCCGGCTGCACCCTTAGGCGACTTCTGCGCGGGTAGTCTTCGCGATAGACTTAGATTTTTTTTCGCACTTGTTGTGCTAATCCGGCTGCACCCTTAGGCGACTTCTGCGCGGATTTGTCGCACGCGAGGGTAGCTAGCGCTTAGCCTCGCGGTGACCTCGTGTTGGTCGAATGTCGAAGACCGTCGTCGCGATCTTTTTCGACGCATGTCTTTGCGGGGGATTTTTCACACATATATTACATGGCTCCGCCTCGTTAAAAACCTCACCCCCCGGGAGGAAAAGAGTGCGGGCCGGTACAAGATTGTTCTTGCGAATTACAAGGGCGAAGACAGCCCTGAGGAATCAAACAAAAAATTTGCGGAGGTTGTCGATGTTCCAGGAGTGCTCCAGGTCCTCGCCGTTTGGCGTTGTGAGCCTGTAAGCGTTGGGGGAAGCTTTTGTCTTGACGATGAAAGGGCCCTCCCACCTGGGCTCCAGCTTGCCCTTGGACTCCGTCCGAGCTGTTCGAATGAGTACGAGGTCCCCCTCGCTGAACTCCCTCGGGATGACTGAGTGGTCGCGCCATGCTTTGGTCTGGGCCTGATATTTGTTCAGGGCCTGTAGGGCGAAGACACGGTCTCCGTCGATGAGATCCTTTGAAGTTGGCTCGTCCACATCAGGGACGGCCGACGGAACTGTTCGCGGGGACCCGTGCTTTATTTCTTGCGGGGTCATGGCCTCCGATCCGTATAGAAGACGGAAGGGAGTAAACCCGGTCGCCCTGCACTCAGTCGTGTTTAGTGCCCAGACTGCCTCAGGTAAGAAATCGGTCCATCTGCCCTTTTTTCATCAAGGAGCATTTTCTTGATAGCTGTGAAGATTTTCCCGTTGGCGCGCTCCACGACCCCGTTGGACTGCGGATGATAGACTGAGGCGAAGGCAAGCTTGGTGCCAATGGAGAAACAAAAATCCTTGAAGTCTTGGTTGTCAAACTGCTTGCCGTTGTCGACTGTTAGTTCGGACGGTACTCTGAAGCGGCAAACGATGTTCTGCCAGAAGAATTTTTGGGCAGTCTTTGATGTTATTGTAGAAACAGCCCGTGCCTCGATCCATTTGGTGAAGTACTCGACCGCGACGAAGGCGAACTTAAGGTTCCCCTGAGCGGTGGGCAGGGGTCCGACAATGTCGAGACCCCAGCGCTGGAGAGGCCATGTATGGGCGATCAGCTTTGTATACTGCAAAGGGCCGCCTGACCGAGGAGAAAACTTCTGGCAGGCTTCGCAGGACCGAGTGACCCGATTTGCGGCGCAGATCATTGCGGGCCAGTAAAAGCCCTGACGGATCACCTTAGCAGCTAGGGCCCTCGTCCCCGCGTGTGATCCGCACGTGCCACTGTGGACTTCACGTAGAATCTGCATGCCTTCGGCCTCGGTGACGCACTTAAGCATTGGCTGACTGACCCCTTTTTTGTAGAGTTGGCCTTCAATCAGAGCGAAGTCTCGGCTTCGATGTCTGAGACGCTTGGCCTCACTGATGTCGGCTGGATGATAATACCCCTGCAGGAACAGGGTTATGGGTGCCCGCCAGTCTTCGGTCATGATGAGGTTGACTGTGCGGTGGCCCTCGCTGTCATTGGTTATTTGGAGCCCTTCGGGGCTCCGGACTGCTGGCGTGCCGATGACATGAAAGAACACGTCGGAGGGCAGAGTTTCGCCCCTGGCCGCGGCCTTGGCCAATGCGTCGGCCTCCTCATTCTTGGCCCGATCCACATGCTGCAAGGTGAACCCCTTGAACTGCCTCTCGAGACTTCGGATGGCCGCGAGGTACTGCATGAGCGCGGGGTCCTTGGCTGCATAGTCTTTCTCGACTTGGCCGGCAACTACCTTGGAGTCTGTTTTGATGATGCAGGTGGTGACTCCGAGGGCCCTTAGCTTGCGGAGGCCGAGGATGACTGCTTCGTATTCTGCTATATTATTTGTGCATCTGTCGGATTCCAGATTGAAGCTGAGTCATGCTGCGTATCTGTGCTTGACCCCGACTGGTGAGGTTATGACTGCAGCGATGCCTGCCCCCGCATGGCACCATGCGCCGTCGCAATGGATCGTCCAAGTCTTCTCTGCGGACGGATCTGGCTGTGTTGTTGGCCCAGTCCAGTCGACGACGAAGTCTGCCAGGACTTGAGACTTGATAGCTGTCCTGGGCTCGAAGCAGATGTGGTAGCCGGAGAGTTCGGCCGCCCACTTGGCAATCCTCACCGACGCCTCCGGGTTTCTGAATAATTCGCCGAGCCCCCTGTTTGAGGTGACTCGGACCTTGAATGCTTCGAAGTAATGGCGCAGTTTGCGCGACGACATAACGACTGCATAGGCGATCTTCTCCAGCTCTGTCATGTTGCACTTGGACGGTGTCAGCACTTCGGAGACATAATACACGGGGCACTGCCGGACCACGCCCTCGACAGTCTGCTCCTGCACTAGTGCTGCGCTGACCGCATGTGGCGAAGCCGCGACGTAGAGTAACAGGGGGGAGCGAGGGGTCGGGGCTGGTAAGGACGGCCAACTCTGTCAGGTACTGTTTTAATGAGGCGAAGGCCGCCGCCTGCTCTGGTCCCCAGGCAAAGTCTTTTGCACCACGGAGTGTCTTGAGGAAGGGGAGACTTCGCTCGGCGGACCTGGAGATGAATCTGTTGAGAGCGGCCAATCTGCCTGTCAGGCGCTGGACGTCCCTGACGGACTGCGGAGGCGTCATGTCCAAGATAGCCTGAATCTTGGCTGGGTTGGCCTCGATGCCGCGGTGTGATACCAGGTAGCCCAATATTTTGCCCTGGCGAACGCTGAAGACGCACTTTTTCGGGTTTAGGCGGAGTTGTGCGTCCCGCATGTTCGCGAATGTTTCGGCGAGGTCGGCGAGGTGGTCCTCCTTGCTCTTGCTGGCGACGACAATGTCGTCTACATATGTGAATATGTTTCTGCCAACCTGCCCCTCGAGCACTGTTTTGGTAAGCCTGGAGAAGGTGGACCCGGCGTTCTTGAGTCCCTCCGGCATTCTGATGAAGCAATATGTGCCGAAGGGTGTTATGAAGCTGGTGCTAGCCTTGTCTTCTTCCTTCATGTATATCTGGTGGTAACCGGAGAAGCAATCGAGGAGGGACATGACCTCGCATCCGGCCACGCTATCGACTATTTTGTCGATCCGTGGCAACGGGAAATTGTCCTTTGGGCAGGCTTTATTGAGACTGGTGAAGTCGATGCACATTCGCCACTTCCCGCTCTTCTTCTGCACCATTACAACATTGGAGAGCCATGTGGGGTAAGCCACCGGCTCGATGAATTTGGCCTCCAGGAGGCGGTGCACCTCTGCCTTGGCGGCCTCCGTCTTTTCGTCGGACATCTTGCGAAGCCGCTGCTTTTTTGGCCGTACCGAAGGGTCGATTCCCAGATTGTGCTCAATTATTGAACGGCTGACCCCGACCAGATCGAGGGCCGACCAGGCGAAGACATCTTTGTTCTTGGACAGGCAGCAGAGGAGCTTTTCTTCTTCATGCGAAGTAAGGTCTTCGCTAATAATGACTGTCTGCCTGGGCGTGGCCTGGTCGAGGGGGACAGTCTTGGTCCCGTCGTGGCTCTGCAGCTGCGCCTTGTCATGTTGCTTATTGGTTGGGCTGGCAGGCGCGGGGGCTTCGCGTTGGGCCGTGAGGCAGTGCACGTTTCTTTGACCGGGCACGAAGTCCCGCTCTATGTTACGCGCAGTCTGTTGATTGCCGAAGACTGTGATAACGCCTAACGGACCTGGTATCTTCATACATAGGTACAGTCCGTGAATGGCTGCTTCGAACTTATTGATGGAGCCCCGGCCCATGATGGCATTATAAGGGTATACCATATCCACAATGTCAAAGGTTATTTGCTCGCTTCGGGCACTGGGTGCTACACCGAAGGAGAGAGGCAGCTCTATTTTGCCGACGGGGAAGGTGCCTTTGCTGCCGAAGCCATACAATGGGTTGTCCGAAGGCTTAAGCAGGCTGTGGCTTATGCCCATGCGATCGAAGACGTGGAGGAAGATGATGTCCGCCTGGCTGCCGTTGTCAACGAGGACCTTGTGCAGGTCCCAGCCTGCCACGCTGCAATTGATAACCATGGCATCGCAGTGGGGGGCGCTGCGCAAGTCGACGTCCCGTGCGTCGAAGGTTAGCGGTATGTGGGACCACTTTGTCTGCACGACTGGGCCCGTGACGGCGACATGGTTGATGCTGCGGTAGTGGTCCCGCTTCTGCCGCTTGGTGTCGAAGTCGGTGCTGGACCCCCCATTATCATGTGGATGACTCCGCGATATGGTTGATCGGCGAAGTCTTCCTGCTTTGGGGCATGGGGGATGTTTTGGTGTTGCTGGTGTGGTGGTGGGGGTGGAGGAGGTACGATTTGTACTTCCTGATGGTGTTGGTAAGCGTGGTGCGGTGGATGCGGGGCAGGAGCGTGGATATATGGCGGAGGGGGTTGCTGGTAATTGTGCGCGACAATTCTGGGGTTGTCGGCTGGCTGCGCCCGTGCCATTCTGTCTCTGGTAGCCTTCGTTTCGGGGCAGTCTTTGGTTTGGTGGGCGCAGTCTTCGCCATGGAAGAGGCAGTAGAATCGGCGCGGCGGCTGCGCACGCCCTCGGCCCCTGCCACGAGTGCCGTTTCCGCGGCCCTGGGGGGGATAGTCCTGGCGACGAGGGGGGTCGGCAGCGGGATGCTGGTTGGCGATGTTGTGCACCTGCTGCTGATTGTGGCCGTCTCGACCGGAGTCTGGCTGCGGAGTCCTTGTCCACATGCGGCTGGACTGTGGAGCATCTTTTGGCTTCCTCTGGGACTCAATCTTGCGCTGGTGGAGCTCTTCGGATCTGGCGTACTTTTCAAACAGCTGATATAACTCTTGGAGGTTCTTTGGCGGATCTCTGATGCAGTGGCTGTAAAGGACGCCGGCGCGAAGACCACTGATAGCATAGTGGATGGCAATCTGGTCATCGACTGAGGGTAGCTGTGACTTGAGTGTTAGAAATTTGCGGTAATACTCCCTCAGGGTCTCCTTTTCTAGCTGCTTGCAGAGCGAAAGTTCGGCCAGGGCGTCGGTGTCTGGGCGGTACCCTTGGAAGTTGAGCAGGAACTTGTCCCGGAGACTTCTCCAGGAATCGATGGACAGCGGAGGCAACCTAGTGAACCAGGTGAGTGCGGGGCCCTCGAGGGCGATGATGAAAGACTTCGCCATTGTGGCGTCGTCCCCCCCGGACGATGCAACGGCGACCTGGTAACTCATTATGTATTGAGCCGGGTCAGTGCTGCCGTTGTACTTGGGATAGGTCCCTGCCCGGAAGTTAGCTGGCCACGGCGTCACTTGCAGGTGAGGCGCCAGGGGACTTCGCTCATCGAGATAGTTGACCCCTTGGAATGGCGCGGCGTGCGGGAAGGTGTGGTCGCGTTGAGGGAAACGCGGGTCCTCCGGTTGCGTGCGGTGTTGCAGGGGTGGCCCATGCTGCAGGCCGGGGTGGCCTTCGCGCGTGTCTTCGCCTTGTGCGCGCTGCTGGAGGGGTGACTCGTGCTGCAGGCCGAGGTGGCCTTCGCGCTGCGTCAGCGCAATCTCCCGCTCGAGTTCCTGGGCCTTGTGCTCTTCGTCGCGTATCATTTGCCGCACTTTGGCTAGTGCGGACACACGTTGGCGCTTGGCCTCCAGTATCTCCTTCTGCCTCTGGAGATTGCGGTTCTTGAGGCGCAGGGCGCGCAGCTGTAGCTGTTCTTCTGCTGAGACGCCGAGGACCTCACCGTCCTCGGCGAGGTCCGCGCCCTCCGGTGGTGCGAAGCCTGAGGGTGGCTGCGGTTGTCCCTCAGGGTCGCAGGTGCGGAGGGTGTCGTCTTCGCATGCACGAGGGACATCGTCTTCAGTGGCCTCTTGGTGGGTGGATTGGGTGAGGGCGAGGGCCTTGCCCTTTCTTGCGGTGAGCAGTGCTGCCTTCGCAGCCTCGTCAGCCTTCGGGTTAGCTCTCTTGGGTGCCATCGCGGGTAGTTTTCTCGTAGCATGAACGGTGGGCGCCAAATGTTGGAACTTGCTCTCAGTTGCAAGGAGATCCAACAAGGGTGAACAGTGATGACAACAGGGCACTCGCGCTAGGTGGCAAAAGCTCTGTTAATCTGGCCTCTCACGGGCACTGTGCAGGGGTATTTATAGGTACCTGAGCGCGCAGCACCTCGAGCTAAGGACGCATGTGCCCTCAGGTACCTAGGTTATCCCAAGAATATTCCCATAAAGCGGGGTTACAGACCGTAATTACAGGAATGCTTTTACAAAGTAGGCCCGTAACGCGCGGCGAACATGCGGGGCCCGTTATGACGGGCCGGATTGCACGTGGGCCTCCGAGCTGGACGAGGCCGCGCCGTGGGATGCCCTTCGTCGCCAGTCTTTGCCTAGAGCGGAAGAAGCGAAGGGTGTCCCCGCCTGTTTTGTTTCTGTCAGTTCAGGTGCTGCAGCGAAGGCTTCGAGCGAAGGGTGGCGCCTTTGCCTTCGCCCCAACAGTCTCCTCGATTGATTGTAGGCTGTGTTGGTTGGTTTTTTGAGAGTGTGGTTGGGCGAATCCTCGATTCAGGCTGCCGGTTAAAGACGGTGGTTGGCTTCGAGTTTTATTTGTCAGGTTGCACTAGTTATCGCTGCTTGCAGCAAGTTATCTTGGCTTCTTTGAAGCTAGTTATCTGAAGATTGATCCTACGTCGTGAAGATCGGGCATCGTGACGCATCACTTCATCGACGACATCCTTATTTACTCCAGGAACCGCGAAGACCATAAGCGTCACCTTCGGATCGTCCTTGGAAAACTCAGAGCACACCAACTTTATGCTAAACTCAGTAAATGTGAATTCTGGTTGGAAAAGATAGCCTTCCTTGGGCATATCTTAACCGCAGAAGGGATAGAAGTGGACCCTTCCAAAGTAGAAGCAGTGTCAAAATGGAGGCAACCAACCAACGTCAGTGAAGTTCGAAGCTTCCTAGGAATGGCAGGGTATTACCGCCGCTTCATCAAAGGATTCTCCAGCATAGCAAGACCAATGACAGAACTTCTCAAGAAAGACCACAAATTTGTGTGGACCCCAAAATGTGAAGGAAGTTTCCAAATCATAAAGGAGAAACTTACAACGACACCCGTTCTATCACTGCCAGATATTCATCAAGATTTTGTCGTCTTCTGTGATGCCTCGAGGCAAGGCTTAGGGTGTGTGCTAATGCAAAATGAGAAAGTCATTGCTTACGCATCACGCCTACTCAAGCCGCATGAGCAGAATTACCCCACCCATGATTTGGAATTGGCAGCCATAGTGCATGCCTTAAAGATATGGAGACATTACCTAATCGGAAACAAATGTCACATTTTCACCGATCACAAGAGTCTGAGGTATATATTTAGTCAACCTGATCTCAACCTCCGTCAGCGAAGATGGTTAGAACTAATCAAGGATTACGACCTAGAAATTCACTATCACCCCGAAAAGGCCAATGTGGTAGCCGACGCCCTCAGTCAAAAGCCATTCGGAATAAAAGGGACCAACTTTCTAGAAGACTGGAAGAAAGAATCAGCACAACTAAATGCATGTCTGGGAAACAACGACAATCTCGAAGTCAAGCCAATGCTAGAAGACCTCATCGGCAAAGCTCAACGTCTAGACTCAGAGACAACAAGGCTCGTGGAGAAAGCCCGCAAGGAACAACTCCCGGACCTCAGGACAGATGACCAAGGAGTCCTTTGGTTCAAACACCGTCTATGTGTACCAAAAGGGGAGGCCCGAGAAGTCCTACTCAAGGAAGCTCACGACTCGGCCTACTCCATTCACCCCGGAACTACCAAGATGTACCTGGACCTCAAGACCAGATACTGGTGGAAGGGGATGAAGAAAGAAATAGCTCAGTATGTGGCCTGATGTGACATCTGCCAACGGACGAAGGCCGAGCACCAAAAACCTGCTGGCCTATTACAACCCCTCCCGATACCTGAATGGAAGTGGGAAGAAATAGGCATGGACTTCGTAACCGGACTGCCCCGGACGCAGAAAGGGAATGACTCCATCTGGGTAATAATAGATCGCCTCACCAAGGTAGCCCATTTCATTCCCGTGAAAACTACCTTTGGAGGAGCCACCCTTGCCCGAATTTACCTCAAGGAGATAGTCAGACTCCATGGCATCCCAAGGAAGATAGTGTCAGACAGAGGAACCCAGTTCACATCCAAATTCTGGACAAGCCTTCAGAAGGCCATGGGCACCAAGCTAGATTTCAGTACCGCTTACCACCCTCAAACAGATGGGCAGACAGAAAGGGTAAACAAAGTCCTTGAAGATCTGTTGAGAGCATGTGTGTTAGCTTTTGATAGAAGTTGGGAGTCCAGTCTACCCTACGCAGAGTTCTCATACAACAATAGCTATCAGGCCAGCATCAAGATGTCGCCATTCGAAGCACTGTATGGACAAAAATGCCAGACCCCTCTCATGTGGTCCAACGTGGGGGAAAAAGCACTAGAGGGACTTGCCTTTGTCAAAGAGGCGGAAGAGAAAGTTGCACTGATCCGCAGAAGGTTGCTTGAAGCTCAAAGTCGACAGAAGAGTTACGCAGACAACAGGCGGAGGGAACTCCGATTTGAGGAAGGAGACTTCGTCTACCTCAAGGTTTCTCCAATGCGTGGTGTCAGGAGGTTCCAAGTCAAAGGGAAGCTAGCCCCACATTTTGTAGGTCCCTATCCCATCATTGGCAAGATAGGACCCGCAGCATACCGCCTGGAACTACCAGAATCCATGTCCGACATCCACAATGTGTTCCACGTATCCCAGCTCTGCAAATGCCTGCAAGCACCAGAAAGTCACCTCGAAGAAGAGACAGTGCAGATTCAGAAAGATCTTCAATATCGTGAGAAACCAGTGAATATTCTTGATTCAGCAGTCAGAAAGACCCGCACCTCAGAAGTAAAGCTATGTAAAGTTCAGTGGAGCAGAGAAGGAGAAGAGGAAGCCACCTGGGAGAGTGAGGACTTCTTGAGGAAGGAATACCCTTATCTTTTCCCAAATCTAGTCTAATCTCGAGGGCGAGATTCCTTTAAGTGGGGTAGGTTTGTAACATCCCAAAATCCCAACCCAGGTTTGAAACCCTAACCCCCCCCCCCCCTAATTCCCCCCCCCCCCTCCTTCATTTTATTCTTCTCCCTTAACCTTACCCCTAGGTCACCCAAATCATATGCATGCACTTAAAATGATTTGAAGCACCTCACATAGACCATATTTATCACCAAGTTCATTTAGAGAAATTTTGATAAGAGAAAAAGAAACAAAAAGACACAAAAGTAGAAAAGAAAAAGGAAAAGAAATGAAATAAGAAAAGGAAAGGAAAAACCCTCTCCCCTCCCTCGGCTGGGCCGAATCCCAGCCTAGCTCGCGCGCGCCCGCTTCCCCCCTCTCTTCCGGCCCAGGCGGCCCAACCCGCGCGCCGCTCCCGCCCCCTGACCACTGGGCCCCGCCCGTCAGCACCTCACCGCTCTCTCTCTCGCGCGGACCTCTCTCACTGGCAGCCCGACCCCACCCGTCAGCTCCTTCTCCCTCACCCATCCCTCACCGGCGCGATCGCCGCCGAGCGCCCCTCGCCTCGTCGCCTCGCCATTAATGCTCGCCCTCCTCCGCGACAACCCCGCCACTGTGCTTGAGCCGACCTCTCACCCCCACAGCCTGCCCGAGCCGTCCCAATCGGCGTTAGCGCCATTCCCGTACCCATGGCGAGCTCGCCGGTGCTCGCCGCCTCCCCCATCCCCCTCCCTCCCCCGAGCCCCTATAAAAGGGCCCGCTCGAGCCCCGTTTTCACCACACAACACCAGCCATCCTCGCTGCCCTCCTCCCCGAGCGGTTCAAGCAAGCGCCGCCGTGCCCCTGCCTTGCTCCGGTGAGCCCCCTTTCCCCCTCTCTAGCGTCTCTCTGTTCAATTAAGCTATGGCCGAAGCTCCGCCATACACTCGCGATCACTAGGCACCACTTTGCCTCCCCTGTCGTGGCCGGAAACCTCACCGGCGGCTTCGCCGCCGCGGGTGCCCGCCACTGCGCCGTGGGCCGGCCGCCATAGGCCCCCGCAGGCCAAATTTGCCCCACCATCGTGACCCACTCCAACCGCCCATGCTTCGCCACCCCTTCCCCGCCAGAGGACCGGACCAACGGCGGAGAGCCGCCGCGGAGCTCGCCGTCGACCGGCCCGGTCGAGCCCCTTTCCCCTCCGTTACCAGTAGCGCCGTCAGCCCCCCCCCCCTCTCTGGCTGGTGGGCCCGCGCTACGGTGCCGTCCCCGCCGCCGTTCCCTCGCTGCTGGGCCGTTTGGGCCGCAAAGCGCGCCCGCGCCCGCGCCCGCTCGCCATGTGGGCCAAAATCCCCCCCCCCGGCCCGGTTAGATGGAGAATCCCTTTTCTTTTTCTTTTTCCTATTTTCCTTTCTCATTTTCACATATATATTTAGATACTAATATTTTATGCACCAAAAATTGTCTAAATAAATTATTAGGGCACAAAAATAATAAAGTATAATAATTTGCACACCCCACAAAGGTCACTATGTTTGATGTATTGTTATTGTCTTGTTTAATTAGCGGAAGAGGGATCCGATCCTCCGGAACTCTTAGCTCCGGAAGAAGGGCAAGAACCCGACCCCTCCAAGATTAACCTCTTGTGCCAGGAAAGCTTCGACGAAGGCAAGTCCATCTTTCCCTTGATGCATTATTTACCTATCTCTCTCTACCACTGCCTAAGCCTGGATTATGGGATGGGAATCTGAAAGGGAAATGTGCCCTTGGGCCATTTCTAAGTATTTTGGTGATTGAGTGCCAACACATGCGTTTAATTGTAAATTTGTGTACATGGATGAACAAGGTGCAAATCATGAAGTAAAGGTATGTTTCTAAGCCTTAGTACATTGGTTTTATGGACTAACATATTTGCCTAAGTGTTAGAAACAGAAAGAAGAAAAAGAGAAAAGGGGAGAGAATGACTTGGCTGTGTGCAGCCAAGTCTCTGCTCGGTCTGGAGCACCGGACTGTCCGGTGTGCACCGGACAGTGTCCGGTGCGCCAGGCTGACTCGGCTCGAACTGGCCGCTCTCGGGAATTCGCCGAAGGCGTACGGCTAAAATTCACCGGACTGTCCGGTGTGCACCGGACTGTCCGGTGAGCCAACGGTCGGCAAGGGCCAACGGTCGGCCGCGCAATCCGCGCGAGACACGTGGCCGAGCCAACGGTCGGAAGACGGCACCGGACTGTCCGGTGTGCACCGGACTGTCCGGTGCGCCAACGGCTCACAGATCTCCAACTGGCTGCAACGGTCGGCAGCGCCAGATAAGGAAACAAATCGGGCACCGGACAGTGTCCGGTGTGCACCGGACTGTCCGGTGCCCCCGACGACAGAAGGCAAGGATGGCCTTCCGGATTTGCTCTCAACGGCTCCTAGCTGCCTTGGGGCTATAAAAGGAGCCCCTAGGCGCATGGAGGAGACACACAAGCAACCTTTGAGCATTCCTGATCATCCACACTAAGTCTCTGCGCATTCGTTTGTGTTTCTAAGTGATTCGAGCTCTGTTCTAAGTGAGAACTCTGAGATAGTCTTGTGAGCTCGATTCTTGGCCGTGTGTGTGCGCTTTTGCTGTGGATTTGTGTGTGTTGCTTCCCTCCCTTACTCTGTGCTTTCTTTGTGATCATTTACTTGTAAGGGCAAGAGACTCCAATTTGTGGAGATTCCTTGCAAACGGGATAGTGAAAGGAAAAGCAAAACACCGTGGTATTCAAGTGGGTCTTTGGACCGCTTGAGAGGGGTTGATTGCAACCCTCGTCCGTTGGGACGCCACAACGTGGAAGTAGGCAAGCATTGGCTTGGCCGAACCACGGGATAAACCACCGTGTCACCTCTGTCTTGATCTCTTGTGGTATTGTGTTTTGTTGAGACTTCACCTTAGCCACTTGGCAATAATCGTGCTAACACATAACAAGTTTTTGTGGCTTAAGTTTGAAGTTTTTACAGGATCACCTATTCACCCCCCCCCCTCTAGGTGCTCTCAATTGGTATCAAAGCCGTTCTCTTCACAAAGGGACTAACCGCCCGAAGAGATGGATCCTAAGGGGAAAGGTATTGTGATCAACGACAAAGAAAAGGAGACCTTCGTCAACGAGCCGAAGGACGACAAGCCTACCGACTCCGGCTCGGGCCATAGACGAAAGGAAGGGAAGAAGAAGAAGACGAGGCGTATCAAGGAGATCATCTACTACGACGATAGTGATGAATCCACTTCTTCCCAAAAGGACGACGACAACGACTACAGGAAGACGGTCAATTCGAACTTTTCATTTGATTATTCCCGTATTCAACATAGTTCGAATTCGCATTTGCTTTCCATTCCTCTTGGCAAACCTCCACACTTCGATGGGGAGGACTACGGATTTTGGAGTCACAAAATGCGTAGTCACTTATTCTCTCTCCATCCTAGCATATGGGAGATTGTGGAGAACGGAATGAAATTCGATAGCTCGGATAGCCCTATGCTTATAAATGAACAGATTCATAAAAATGCACAGGCTACTACTGTTCTCTTAGCATCCTTGTGCAGGGAAGAGTACAATAAGGTGAGCGGCTTGGACAATGCCAAGCAGATATGGGACACCCTCAAGATCTCTCACGAGGGGAACGACATCACCATGCTCACCAAGATGGAGTTGGTGGAGGGCGAGCTTGGACGGTTCGCCATGATAAGGGGAGAGGAGCCAACTCAGACGTACAACCGGCTCAAGACCCTTATCAACAAAATAAGGAGCTACGGAAGCACGCGTTGGACGGATCACGATGTCGTCCGCCTAATGCTCAGGTCCTTTACCGTTCTTGATCCTCATCTCGTGAACAATATTCGTGAGAATCCCAGGTACACGATGATGACGCCCGAGGAAGTACTTGGAAAATTCGTGAGCGGACGGATGATGATCAAGGAGGCAAGATACGTCGACGACGCGTTGAACGGACCACTCCACGAGCCTCAACCCATTGCTCTAAAGGCAACGAGGAGCAAGGAGTCGCTACCTAGCAAGGTGGCGCAAGTTGAGGCGGCCGGACTCAATGATGAAGAAATGGCTCTCATCATCAAAAGGTTCAAGACGGCGCTAAATGGTCGCAAGGGGCAGCCAAGCAAGACCAAAGCCAAGGGGAAGCGCTCATGCTTCAAATGCGGTAAGCTTGGTCATTTTATCGCTAACTGTCCCGATAATGAAAGTGACCAGGAAAAGGGGAACAAAAGAGAGAAGAAGAAGCAATACAAGAAGGCAAAGGGCGAGGCGCATCTAGGAAAGGAGTGGGACTCGGATTGCTCCTCCTCCGACTCCGACAACGAAGGACTCACCGCCACTGCCTTCAACAAATCGGCTCTCTTCCCCAACGAGCGTCTCACTTGCCTTATGGCAAGAGAGAAGAAGGTGAGTACTCAAGACTCCACTTATGCTTCTTCTAGTGATAGTGAGTCTAGTGATGATGATGACATAGATTATTCTTGCTTGTTCAAGGGCTTAGATAGATCTAAGATAGATAAAATAAATGAATTGATTGATGCTTTGAATGAAAAAGATAGGCTTTTAGAAAAGCAAGAGGATTTATTGTATGATGAACATGATAAGTTTGTAGAGGCACAAAAATCATATGCTTTAGAAGTGAAAAGAAATGAAGTGCTTTCTAGTGAAATATCTTCTTGTCATGAAACCATTGCTACTTTACAAAGTGTTAACCATGATTTAAATGCTAAATTAGAAGTAACAAATAAATCTAAGTCTTGTGTTGAAAATGTTACAATTTGCACTAAGTGTAAGGATTTTGATGTTAACACTTGTAGCAAACACTTAGTTTCAATTTCAAAACTAAAAGATGAAGTGGCTAGTCTTAATGCTCAACTTAAGACTAGCAAGAGTGAAGTTGAAAAGATAAAATTTGCAAGGGATGCCTATACAATTGGAAGACATCCCTCAATTAAGGATGGGCTTGGCTTCAAGAGGGAAGCCAAGAACTTAACAAGCCATAAGGCTCCCATCTTCGTCAAGGAGAAGGGGAAGGCCCCGATGGCTAGTAATGCTAAAAAGAATCATGCTTTTATGTATTATGATAGGAGACATGCTAGAAATGCTTATAATCATTTTGATTCACATGTTTATGATTCTCATGCCATGTTTGCTTCTAGTTCTTCTTATAAGCATGGTAGAGATATGTGTAGGAGAAATGTTGTACATATGCCTAGGAGAGATATTGCTCATGCACCTAGAAAGAATGTTATTCATGCTCCTAGGAAAGTAGTGAATGAACCTTCTACCATTTATTATGCTTGTAATGCTCCCTTTGCTATTTGTAGAAAGGGTAAGAAGGTAGTTGCTAGGAAATTAGGGGCTAGATGCAAGGGAGATAAATCTTGCATTTGGGTCCCTAAAGATATTTGTGCTAACCTTGCAGGACCCAACATGAGTTGGGTACCTAAGACCCAAGCCTAAATTTGCCTTGCAGGTTTATGCATCCGGGGGTTCAAGCTGGATTATCGACAGCGGATGCACAAACCATATGACAGGGGAGAAGAAGATGTTCACCTCCTACGTCAAAAATAAGGATTCCCAAGATTCAATTATATTCGGTGATGGGAATCAAGGCAAGGTAAAAGGGTTAGGTAAAATCGCAATTTCTAATGAGCATTCTATCTCAAATGTATTCTTAGTGGAGAGTCTTGGATATAATTTGCTATCTGTTAGTCAATTATGTCAAATGGGATATAATTGTTTATTTACAAATGTAGATGTGTCTGTCTTTAGAAGATGTGATGGTTCACTAGCTTTTAAGGGTGTACTAGACGGCAAGCTTTACTTAGTAGATTTTGCAAAAGAAGAGGCCGGTCTAGATGCATGCTTAATGGCTAAGACTTGCATGGGCTGGCTGTGGCATCGCCGCTT
Organism: Zea luxurians; assembly: GCA_029449295.1. Lineage (NCBI taxonomy): Eukaryota > Viridiplantae > Streptophyta > Magnoliopsida > Poales > Poaceae > Zea > Zea luxurians. The sequence goes on along the minus strand of JAOPSE010000594.1, from coordinate 398,753 downwards.
AGCACATGTGGGGATGAAGAACCTCCAAAAGCTTCTAAAGGGAGAACACGTGATAGGTCTAACAAATGTTTATTTCGAAAAAGATAGACCTTGTGCAGCTTGTCAGGCAGGTAAACAAGTGGGAGGAGCACATCACAGCAAGAATGTGATGACCACGTCGAGACCCCTGGAGCTGCTGCATATGGACCTCTTCGGACCCGTCGCCTATCTAAGCATAGGAGGAAGTAAGTATGGTTTAGTTATTGTTGATGACTTTTCCCGCTTCACTTGGGTATTCTTTTTGCAGGATAAGTCTGAAACCCAAGGGACCATCAAGCGCTTCCTCAGGAGAGCTCAAAATGAGTTTGAGCTCAAGGTGAAGAAGATAAGGAGCGACAACGGGACCGAGTTCAAGAACCTTCAAGTGGAGGAGTTTCTTGAGGAGGAAGGGATCAAGCACGAGTTCTCCGCTCCCTATACACCACAACAAAATGGTGTGGTAGAGAGGAAGAACAGGACGCTAATCGATATGGCGAGGACGATGCTTGGAGAGTTCAAGACCCCCGAGTGCTTTTGGTCGGAAGCCGTGAACACGGCTTGCCACGCCATCAACAGGGTCTACCTTCACCGCCTCCTCAAGAAGACGTCATATGAGCTACTAACCGGTAACAAACCCAATGTATCGTACTTTCGTGTATTTGGGAGCAAGTGCTACATTCTAGTGAAGAAGGGTAGAAATTCTAAGTTTGCTCCCAAAGCTGTAGAAGGGTTTTTATTAGGTTATGATTCAAATACAAAGGCGTATAGGGTCTTCAACAAATCATCGGGTTTGGTTGAAGTCTCTAGCGACGTTGTATTTGATGAGACTAATGGCTCTCCAAGAGAGCAAGTTGTTGATTGTGATGATGTAGATGAAGAAGATGTTCCGACGGCCGCTATACGAACCATGGCGATTGGAGAAGTTCGGCCACAGGAACAAGATGAACGAGATCAACCTTCTTCCTCAACGATGGTACAACCCCCAACTCAAGATGATGAACAGGTTCATCAACAGGAGGCGTGTGATCAAGGGGGAGCACAAGATGATCATGTGATGGAGGAAGAAGCGCAACCGGCACCTCCAACCCAAGTTCGAGCGATGATTCAAAGGGATCATCCCGTCGACCAAATTCTGGGTGACATTAGCAAGGGAGTAACTACTCGGTCTCGACTAGTTAATTTTTGTGAACATTACTCTTTTGTCTCCTCTATTGAGCCTTTCAGGGTAGAGGAGGCCTTGCTAGATCCGGATTGGGTGTTGGCCATGCAGGAGGAACTTAACAACTTCAAGCGCAATGAAGTTTGGACGCTGGTGCCTCGTCCCAAGCAAAATGTTGTGGGAACCAAGTGGGTGTTCCGCAACAAACAGGACGAGCACGGAGTAGTGACAAGGAACAAGGCTCGACTTGTGGCAAAAGGTTATGCCCAAGTCGCAGGTTTGGACTTTGAGGAGACTTTTGCTCCTGTGGCTAGGCTAGAGTCTATTCGTATCTTGCTAGCATATGCCGCTCACCATTCTTTCAGGTTGTACCAAATGGATGTGAAGAGCGCGTTCCTCAACGGGCCAATAAAGGAGGAGGTGTACGTAGAGCAACCCCCTGGCTTCGAGGATGAGCGGTACCCCGACCACGTGTGTAAGCTCTCTAAGGCGCTCTATGGACTTAAACAAGCCCCAAGAGCATGGTATGAATGCCTTAGAGATTTCTTAATTGCTAATGCTTTCAAGGTTGGGAAAGCCGATCCAACTCTTTTCACTAAGACTTGTAATGGTGATTTGTTTGTGTGCCAAATTTATGTCGATGACATAATATTTGGTTCTACTAATCAAAAGTCTTGTGAAGAGTTTAGCAGGGTGATGACGCAGAAATTCGAGATGTCGATGATGGGCGAGTTGAACTACTTCCTTGGGTTCCAAGTGAAGCAACTCAAGGACGGCACCTTCATCTCCCAAATGAAGTACACGCAAGATCTGCTAAAGAGGTTTGGGATGAAGGACGCCAAGCCCGCAAAGACGCCGATGGGAACCGACGGACACACCGACCTCAACAAAGGAGGTAAGTCCGTTGATCAAAAAGCATACCGGTCAATGATAGGGTCTTTACTTTATTTATGTGCTAGTAGACCGGATATTATGCTTAGCGTATGCATGTGTGCTAGATTTCAATCCGATCCTAAGGAATGTCACTTAGTGGCAGTGAAGCGAATCCTTAGATATTTAGTCGCTACGCCTTGCTTCGGGATCTGGTATCCAAAGGGGTCTAACTTTGACTTGATTGGGTACTCAGATTCCGACTATGCTGGATGTAAGGTCGATAGGAAGAGTACATCAGGGACGTGCCAATTCTTAGGAAGGTCCCTGGTGTCATGGAACTCTAAGAAACAAACCTCCGTTGCCCTATCCACCGCTGAGGCCGAGTACGTTGCCGCAGGTCAGTGTTGCGCGCAACTACTTTGGATGAGGCAAACCCTCAGGGACTTTGGCTACAATCTGAGCAAAGTCCCACTCCTATGTGATAATGAGAGTGCTATCCGAATAGCGGAAAATCCTGTTGAGCACAGCCGCACAAAGCACATTGACATCCGGCATCACTTTCTGAGAGACCACCAGCAAAAGGGAGATATCGAAGTGTTTTATGTTAGCACCGAGAACCAGCTAGCCGATATCTTTACCAAGCCTTTAGATGAGAAGACCTTTTGCAGGCTGCGTAGTGAGCTAAATGTCTTAGATTCGCGGAACTTGGATTGAAATATAGCATACATGTATTTATGCCTTTGATCACGTTCATTCTGCATTTTGTTGCTTATTATGGTGCTCAAGTTGTACAAAACACTCCCTGGACCTCACAAGTCCGTTGCAAAGTGATGCACATGTTTAGGGGGAGATGTGTTACAACTTGACCCTTTGAGACTAACCATATGCTTGAGTTTGCCTGTTTTAGTCTCAAAGGAGAATTGAAAGGGAAAAGGTGGACTTGGACCATGAAAGACTTCCACTGCACTCCGATGAGGGGTAACTTATTCCAAGTTCATCTCATTAACTCTTATTGCCATTTGCTCTTAATTGAAGATTTTGGTGAGGCAATGGGGTTAAAGGGCCACAATTGATCCCGTTTTGGTGCTTGATGCCAAAGGGGGAGAAAATAAAGGCCAAAGCAATAAATGGATCAGCTACCACTTGAGAAATTTGAAAATAGTAGAGTAGAGTTTTTGGTTTGTCAAAACTCGTTGTGTTATCTCTCTTATCAAAGTTGGCTTCTTTTGGGAGAAGTAGTAATTATGAGAAAAAGGGGGAGTTTTTGAAATCTTTGATCATCTCTTTTGGAATGACTCTCTTTATGCTTCAACATGTGTGTTTAACTTAGAGATAGAGATTTGAGTTTGATTTCAAAAACAAACCAAGTGGTGGCAAAGGATGATCCATATATGCCAAAATTGATTCAAAATAAATTTCAGTTTTATTTGAAGTGAGTTTGCACTTGTTCTAGTTGCTTTATGTTGTGTTGGCATAAATCACCAAAAAGGGGGAGATTGAAAGGGAAATGTGCCCTTGGGCCATTTCTAAGTATTTTGGTGATTGAGTGCCAACACATGCGTTTAATTGTAAATTTGTGTACATGGATGAACAAGGTGCAAATCATGAAGTAAAGGTATGTTTCTAAGCCTTAGTACATTGGTTTTATGGACTAACATATTTGCCTAAGTGTTAGAAACAGAAAGAAGAAAAAGAGAAAAGGGGAGAGAATGACTTGGCTGTGTGCAGCCAAGTCTCTGCTCGGTCTGGAGCACCGGACTGTCCGGTGTGCACCGGACAGTGTCCGGTGCGCCAGGCTGACTCGGCTCGAACTGGCCGCTCTCGGGAATTCGCCGACGGCGTACGGCTAAAATTCACCGGACTGTCCGGTGTGCACCGGACTGTCCGGTGAGCCAACGGTCGGCAAGGGCCAACGGTCGGCCGCGCAATCCGCGCGAGACACGTGGCCGAGCCAACGGTCGGAAGACGGCACCGGACTGTCCGGTGTGCACCGGACTGTCCGGTGCGCCAACGGCTCGCAGATCTCCAACTGGCTGCAACGGTCGGCAGCGCCAGATAAGGAAACAAATCGGGCACCGGACAGTGTCCGGTGTGCACCGGACTGTCCGGTGCCCCCGACGACAGAAGGCAAGGATGGCCTTCCGGATTTGCTCTCAACGGCTCCTAGCTGCCTTGGGGCTATAAAAGGAGCCCCTAGGCGCATGGAGGAGACACACAAGCAACCTTTGAGCATTCCTGATCATCCACACTAAGTCTCTGCGCATTCGTTTGTGTTTCTAAGTGATTCGAGCTCTGTTCTAAGTGAGAACTCTGAGATAGTCTTGTGAGCTCGATTCTTGGCCGTGTGTGTGCGCTTTTGCTGTGGATTTGTGTGTGTTGCTTCCCTCCCTTACTCTGTGCTTTCTTTGTGATCATTTACTTGTAAGGGCAAGAGACTCCAATTTGTGGAGATTCCTTGCAAACGGGATAGTGAAAGGAAAAGCAAAACACCGTGGTATTCAAGTGGGTCTTTGGACCGCTTGAGAGGGGTTGATTGCAACCCTCGTCCGTTGGGACGCCACAACGTGGAAGTAGGCAAGCATTGGCTTGGCCGAACCACGGGATAAACCACCGTGTCACCTCTGTCTTGATCTCTTGTGGTATTGTGTTTTGTTGACACTTCACCTTAGCCACTTGGCAATAATCGTGCTAACACATAACAAGTTTTTGTGGCTTAAGTTTGAAGTTTTTACAGGATCACCTATTCACCCCCCCCCCCTCTAGGTGCTCTCAGAATCGAATTGCATGGTAAGCATGAGAGAGCCCACATTAACTATTACTTCAATTAAAAGATATGGGACAAGAAAAAGGGGTATAAGTGAAATGCTTTCCAAAAGAGTGCGATGAAGGGTACTCACCCTCATCACCTGGTGAAGTTAGATGATCAGGGACTCCCTGGTTTAGGGGAGGGCCTAAGGTGTTGGCTCAGCTGGTTTAGGCGTGAGCAGAAGGATCGTCCTCTCATATAAGGACCGGTTTGTCATCTTTCATTACCTGTACTCTCAAAAGTACAACCACTCAAGGCTGTGTGGGCAGCCACTCAATCTGAACTCGTACGGTCCAACCCCAGGGTTATGAAGGCTGGGGTAGCACCGGGAGGATAAGGAGGGGGAATGTTTTGTCCGGTTTGGACATGGCGGTGGCCTGACTCCTTCCGGTATAACCGTTAAGGTTCGGACGTACAAGGAAGGAAAGAGTTTCGGATTCGGGTCTCATTGGCCATGAGATCGCAGAGCCGGACTAGTGGGTAAAGTGTACCCCTCTGCGCAGAGTCTAAACCTATTCGAATAGTCCGTGTCCACTGGTATGGACGAGTCTGGTATGGTATGACAATTAGTGTTTCTACTACAACTGGGAACAGGGAAATGTGTGTGTATGTTCTGAAAAGAAAGTAGTACCACGGGAGCGGGAAGCTCAGTGGTGGTTAAGCAAGTGTTACTTCTATTGTCTTGGGAAAGCCCTAATCATTGAGTACTGCCTTTCTCTGAAAAAGTATGAGTGACTTCAACTCCACCATATAAAGCATGTACATTATAGGTCACTTTCTCTTTACGGGAGCCGGGTGGGCTTGCGGAATACCTAGTGTATTCACCCAGATTTGTTTATGTTTTTCAGCAGCTGAAGATTTCTTTTCTGCTATGCTTGATTGATGGGGCTGTGTCTTCACCCAGTTCTGCCTGTGGCTTGGGCTATTTTATCTTCCACTGCGCTTTAAGTTTTCTCGGCTCACTTTCGAGCTTGTATCCCCGGTATTGTAATAACATTATTCAGACTCTGTAACTATTTGAAGTAATGAATGTGGTTACTAGCCTCCTGGGACTAGTAATTGTATCACATTTGAGCCCCAAAGGATCGGGACGCTTCAAGAAGGCTGCTTTAGAACAGCGTGTACTTGAGCTACAGACTCAAATTGAGCAAAGGGCTCAACCAGACCGAGCAAGTGAAGAGCCCATGTCACATCGCGGCTCTACTTCATTTGAACATAAGGTATTCAATATTTTCATTCATGCTGCTTTATCCTAATTTTCTAAATTCCTTGTACTATGCTATGAAATTGTGTTTCTTAAGGTGATGAGGAATAAGTTTGCTGCAGAGGATGAGGAAGACAATGAAGAATATTGTGCTTCTGAAGATGAGGAATTAGATGATGAGGATGATCAAATATTTCATCAGATGCAAGGTGCAAACTCACCAAGATCTACAAGGCACTTTGCTGAAGCTTCACACTCTAAACATGATGATCTTGTAATGGTCTCATTCATTTCATACATTTTCTAACCTTTATTTTCATAAACCCTCAAAAACATTGAAGTAAATTATTCTTAATCATTTGCACCAGGTTGGAAAAGATGTCATATTATATGCTATGTTGAGATCTGATTTGCCTGTGGCTAAAGGGACAATTGTTTCAACTAAACCAAGCACCACAGTTGGAGGCCAGATCCTTGGAAGGCAATATTGTGAAGTTATTGTAACTTGTGTGCTAAAACGAGATATAGTTTTGCCTCGCCCTTGTGCCAATGTGGAAACTATGGCTGATGCTTACATGATGTCAGTTGCATGGCCATACAAGAAAGTAATATTCTATATCTTATCTTGTTTATATTTAGATTTATATGAGCCATCAACTTAATGATGATTAACCTTGATTGCACCAGCTGAAGTTGGTGCATAAGGCTGCAACATTGTCTAGTGGAGGTAGATAAGGCATCAAAACTGTATTTTTATTTGCAAATGTAGCAACAATATACTAATTTTATGTACTTTTTTCTAGGGTGTTCTGGACAAAGAAAGCTTGTACCTTAAAACAGGAGGATACAAGAAGATGGAGTGGTTGTCTGAAGGCTTTTGAACTGCTTGAAGCATTAGTGTAGCTTTGGTGCTTTTGTGACTGATCAGCTCTGGAGCAGCTAGAGTGATGTAGTTGTGGGCTTTTGAACAATAGCTGGAGTGATATGAAACATTAGTGATGTAGTTGTGGGCTTTTGAACTGCTTCAAGCTGGAGTGATGTCGCTGTGGTGCTTTTGTGACTGATCATCTCTGGAGCTTTTGTGAATGATCTAGCTATCTGTAAATGATCTAATTGTGAATGATATTATAATTGTGATGCTTTTGTAAACATATAATTGTGGTGCTTTTGTGTTTATGTGATGGATCTATGACTGTGATATATTGATTAACTATGTATGTCTTTATGATTTGTGTATAAAAATCTGTGATTTGTGGTGCTTAATTAAATGTATATTATTATTAATAACAACTGTAACAAGGGCGACTTTCTATTGGTTGCTAAATATATAGTATGACGACTTACGGTTGGTTGCTAAATCTATAGTACAACAACCCACGGTTAGTCGCTAAATATACAATATTAGCAATGGACGGTCGGTCGCTAAAAAGATGTCGGTCGCTAAAGCCTTTAGCGACGGCACTTACAGCGACCATCCTTATGGGTCGCTAAAAGTTTTTAGCGACCAATCGTAGGTCGCTGAAGGCCGCTTTAGCAACCAACCGTAGGTCGCTGTAAGTAAACCGTCGTGTAGTGTATAAATATGGGTTAAATTCGAAAAAACGAGATTCCGCAAAAACGGACGGGATAGACCATTTTTAGTTTTCGTTCCATTCCGAATTTTTACATATACTAGGTGAGTGCCCGTGCGTTGCAACGGAAACGTATAATACCACGGTAAATTATGTACATATGTGTTATAAGTAAACGCCCGTGCGTTGCTACGGAGTGAACATATTATGATAATATATTAAAATTCAAAAATACTAATTACTATTTTGTGTTCTTGTTAGCATCTTTTAAAAGTTAAGAATTTTTATAAACCTTAAAAGCCTTACACATCGAACAAATCTATCATGTGGAGTAAAATGCAATGCACCTTGGTGAAGGATTATAAATTTCAAAGCCACTCATCTATCAGTTTCACAGTTAGACAGTGTAGATTGTTCGGGAAAGATTATGCTGCTAACTTGCCAAACTCAGCAATCTAAACAATTAAGGTGATGAGCACATGGGTGGGCGTCATTGCAGTGGCGACGAGCACAAGCCACATGCAAATCGTGGTCGGACGCCAATCGACCCTCGTCGTCACGCTCCTCCACAATCATGATTGTTTGTACCTTTACAAAGCACGAGCGACCCCTTACGTTCTTAGTAATGTCTATATAATATAAAATATTCGACAAAATATTAGTGAACAATAATTACATAAAAACGAACGCCACATATATTATCAACCTCAATATTTCACAAATTCTTTGACAACAACCAATATAAAACTAAATTAGGTATTTGGCTTAATCGAACAGCTGTATGAACAGAGTCCTAACTAACTGCGCTAACAAATGCGCCACAGAATTCTGCTCGCGGTTCACCTGACGTTTCTCCATTTCTTTGATGGCATCAGCTACTTAACTTCCTTGACATGCATGAAAGGTAATCTCAGATCTATCCTCTTCTGAAGTCGTCAGATCATTCACCACCCATGAGCAACCTGATCCAAGGACCACCAGCAAATGCACCCATTGTGACACAAGGCAAAGTCTTATCCATGATCAGTTTCAGCTTCTGCAGGACTTGACCAATTCAATAAAACACGCCATGCTGAAAAGCATACATCACCTACCAATATACAAAATCCAGCATCTCCAATTTGCTCAACAAATTAACCTTGAAGTGCTTCTCTCTGATACACCTGCATTGCAATTTATATCAGCTATATATTCCATGAAAAGAAAGTTTGCATCAGCTATTGTTAGTTACACATGACATAACCACCACCTAGGATTACATGAATGCCAGCATTGCGGTGTATCACAGCAGGATTACATGATCCTACTGAATTATACAATTTTTATTTGAAGTAACTCGAAGAAACCATGTTATCATGAAGACAATCAGCAAAGGGACTAATCAACTAACTTGAAGTAATGAATGCTTTGCTTCAAAATAATTCCATTATCTAGATTGTAAAAATGCTTATATATGTATGGAAGGAGGTTCAAAGCCTCACATATGAATAAAGCAGGCTAAATATCAGCTTTTCTATGTACATTGTCAAAAAAAGATAAGGTTAATTATCAAGAAAGAACGCTAGAATAAATTAAATAGTTTGGTAGCCATTAGAAGCAAAGCAAAATAGTAATGTGGTGCATTTCTAGCCATGTACCTCTTGTCTACTGACATCCAGAGCTGCAGCACAGACACAATTGGTGCTATGCCTCCACTTGCTTCAATTGTTAGTACAAGTTCCAGAATGATTAATCTGAACAGATTTTCATCAGCACGTAGTCATTTACTCTGGGCCTTAATAGTGACCTCCTAGAATTCTTAGCAATATGACCAGATTCGAACTTCACAGGCTAATGGAACACACAAAGGTCAGTTAATCTACCAGAGCCCATGAAACTTGCTACTACATGCTCACCAACTATCGTCAAAATGAGGGAATACCCTAGAAAGGCAGCATCTGATGAAAAATATAGCTTTTCTGTCCAAATTGTGTCACTGCAAAAGATACCAGATCTTGGTCAATGAGTTAGCAACAGGCAATTCATCAGAAAGGATGTATCCATTGTGATAGAGCCTACCAACTGTGATATATGGCACTCCAGAACCATGAATTCATGGCAAGGAGCCCATAGATGTGCCACAAGCCAGTGTATTCATAGTATGTCTTGTGAGTTTCTGGCCGCAGAGGAAGTTTATAATAAAGCAAGAGGAAAAATGATAGCCACCCATTAAATTGCACAACAAGAGTAAGCGCAGAGAGAGCTGCAGATAAAGGTTCCTGAGAATGAAAACAGAGGCATACCGTTTATACAAAGGAAGTGAAGGGAAACACAAGAGGTGAGAACTACAGTTCAAAGAGGCAATAGACTGACTACCTGAAACACAAAGGCACGCTTCAAAGGCCATTTTCCATGATAGTTAACAGGCTGGAGGCCAAGCTTTGCCCTTTCATTCTCCCTTTCCATCATTCAGAAGAAAGTACCATTTGAAATCATAAAGAATAACAACCTATAAAGAACCACATGAGTTAAAAAGACGTAAATGTCCTAATATATACAAGACAAAATTTATAAAATGAATGCTGATCACGTAGTTACCTCAAGATTGTTGCTAGACGGATCAACTGTTGGAGTTATCTTCATACCACCACCAAAGTACTTGGCAGACATTGGATCATTTAGTTCGTTATGCATTCTTTCTCAAAAAGAAAGGACCTTCACGATGATATCTAAGGTTTATGCTTAGTTGTTTACCTCATTGAACACCATTCACTTATAGATGTGTGCTTCCATAGAGCCTGTGTAGCTTTAGAAGAAAGTCATACTATTTGAAGCATTGAAGAATAACAACCTATAAAAACCACATGAGTTGAAAAAGATGACAATGTCCTAATATATACCAGAAAGCAACCATCTTAACAAACGTATGCAAGCAACCATCTCAACAGACATCCTGTAAAAGACAAGATCAGGAATGATCAAATATAAACAGTAAAGTGTAATTGCGAAGAATGTGGGGCAGCCACGAAAGACTTGAAGGTTCACTGCATCTGGCAAGAGCATTCAATCCTGCATAGAAAATATTAAGAAACAAATGTTCCTTGAATCATTACATCTCTTTAATGTCAATATCATGTCACGAGGGAATGCATAATAAAGATAGAAACACACGCTTAGTCACTCGCCATCTTTTTTATATTGTTATGACCATGACCTAATTAACTTTTAGCATCAATAAGGTAAATGTGGCGATGAGTGTTGGGCACTTGAGAGTAGCTGTTGATGACTTTCAGTAAGAGGCGCTGTCATATATTTTTCTAAGGCCTGTGACTACTGCGCATAAGTTAACTTTATTATATTAGAGACACTGAGTTAACTCAGCGGTTCATATACACGAAAGTTAACTCAGCGTCTCTAAGGCCTGTGACTACTGCACAGCCTCCTCACCTCCTTCCCTCCGCCATCCTCTTGCGATGAGCGTTGGCTACTCAATCCTGCAATACTATAGGATAAACAAAGCAGAAAGTTACTCTTGGAGTAAAATCAACCTCATGTACTGAAAGGGATGGCAAAATTATTTTGATGTCCTCTCTTATCCGTGGATACTTACAGGCTATCTGCCCAGTTAACAAGAAGATGGCTTTTGTCGGGCTGTGCCAGAGCATGAGCTTGTTCATGTTGGTCCAGATACCTGCTTGAACTACAAAGTTATCGAGCTATGAACACCCTCAAACCAAGCCATATTCTAGATCCAGTGTCAAGTTGAAAACGTGAGTGTGTTGGGAGCATGACAATAATTAATCTCTTGCGTCGATCGAGGGTTCTACCTAGAAAAAAAAACATCAGTGCCATGTAGCACCACCAATTTCTGTTTGAGCAATATATATCAATACAGAAGGTGACTTATATGCAATGTAAAAGGAACGGACTTGGCATTCTTTAGCAAAGCTGTCCTAAGTGAACCATTGACCATATATTCTGTAACTGTGGCAATGGATCCCCCAGGTCCATCAAGAACAACACCATAAAACGTGACAACATTTGGGTGGTGCAGATCAGCAAGTTTAGATGCTTCATTCCAGAAGTCATACCGCTGAAAATATTCAAAGCATATCAATATACAGACAAGCTTAAGCAAAAACAAAGTATTAAGTACGAGAACAAACCATCTTTTCTTGCTCAGATGGTTTCCCAGCAAAACATCTATCATTGATTCTTTTTATTGCAACATCAGTGCCTCTCCATTTACCATGATAGACAGTTCCAAAAGTTCCAGAACCAAGCTCTTGGAGCTCTTCAAGGTCATTGTTCTTTATAATCTGCAGCATCCAGGGATGCAAAATGTTATAACCACAGTAGAATATTAAATATGAACACACTTAATAAGCTAGACTATGATCCTAACCTGCAGACGTCCATCTGAAAGTGGAAATCCTGAAATCCAATCTGCTGGCCTGCTCTTGGAAACCTACAAGCTTCCCTTGTTTAGCATTATGGCTAACATAAATGAGGATATTTAGAAGCATCTAGATAATCAGTTCCTAACCTCGTTGGGGTGGACTTCACCTTCTACTTTATTGGTAATTGCCCCAACTCCTTCATTTACCAGAGGAGGTTGAGGCTCAGATGACTGAGCTTTAGATGTAGCTAACCCATCATCCATACTCAGTAAATCTGGGTTAGAGATGTCATCACCTGGATTGATGATAGATGTGAATAAAACTAAGAAGTATATTGACAAGGTTGAAGTATTATTAAGAATGACATATTTGTGATAAAAACGCATGTGTTGCGTCTGTACCTTTGTGATCTGACTGTTTCTGGAGAGAAACATCCTCTGCTGGAATATTCAGATCTGGCCCTTTGGAGTTCAACAAAGAGTTGTGTGGGTGGGGATCCTTTGGGCTGATGTTCTCTCTGCTTGCTACCCTCTTAGGTCTTGGTGGGGATCCTTTGGGCTGATCTAGGTAAGGTGGAGATGTTGCTTTGTATGGGGGTGTTTCTCATTTTATCTCTCTACTCTATAAGGATACACACCTGTCCAGCGTGTTCAGAAAAAACATACCAGACATGACACGAAGATCTCGAGCTTCGACAGTGACATAATCTGGAATTCTGGATTAGGCAGCACTATTGGAAGTCACTTTTCTAGGTCAAGCATTAGAACCTACTCAAGCTTCTCGAGACTTTTGGGAAGAGGATTGCTAGAAGGTGAACCAAAGACTTCAGTACCATGGGCTAATATAAACTCTGCATCATCAACATTGTTCACAACTTGCAAACCAAGTTCTATAGTATGACAAAATGAAAAACCGATTACACTAAATCCATTCTGATGCTAACCAGAAGTGACAGGAAACAAACCTCAAGAGAAAATACCAACATACATGCCAGAATGGTCGGGTACGACTTCTTCCCATCATGAAGAACACCAAACTGGTCCAGCAACCAATCCTGCGAGAGTGCGAGACATGCCACTGTTGGCCTAGCAAAGATTTCGATAGAAGTGTTAAGACGGGCACAATGCACACGACGACAGAAGCGACACATACAAAGCAACAGTGGAAGAGTTCATAGGAAGAAAGAAACGAACCCTGGGCTATCGTTTCGGACAGAGCTGAGTAGATCAGCGTGCTCCCTCATGGAGCCCTAGCAGAGCCCGTGCGCCCTGTCCACCGCCTCCTCGCTGGCGCCAGCAGCAGCCCCCGCCATCGTCTGCGCGAAGGACCCGATGGCGGCTCGGTGGCAGGGGTGGAGGCTGGGGGAGGGCATCACACGGTGGGGTATCGAGGCCGGGGAGGACGAAATCTAAAGCTGAGGTCGTGCTCCGTCAGATTCTTTGTCCTGGCCACCCCATCGTCGTTGTTGCTAGAAGAGGAGACCGCGGCGAGGAGGGGAGGCGAGGGGAGATAGCGGCGGGGAGGGGAGATCGCGGCGGGGAGAGGCGGGCCCACCGCATTAGCATGGCTACGACGAGGAACCGTGCAATGAACCGAAGCTCCTTGCACCAGATCAGGAGCGCCTGGTGCCAGCTGACGCTGCCACCGCCACCGTCCGTCCCCACTGCATCCGCGGCCGCGCCGAAGTAGTCGCGGATGTATATGGCCTCATAGAAGACGTAGGCGCCGACGAGCGAGCGCGGCTCGGCGGCGCGGAGGTAGCGCGCGTAGTAGAGCTGGCCGATCCGGGAGGCCACCTCGCCGATCTCCCAGCGGCGGAGGCCGGCGGCGACGAGGTCCCGGCGGCGCTCCTGCTGCAGGCGCCAGAGCCGCGTGTAGGCCTTGAACGCGGAGCCCTTGGGGAAGAGGTGGCGCGGAGCCCTTGGGGAAGAGGCGGCACGGCGAGCTCGAGCGCGGAGCCCTTGGAGAAGAGGCGGCGCGGCGAGCTCGGGCGCGGATCCCTTGGGGAAGAGGCGGCGCGCGACGGTCTCACAGATGAGCGTGGAGTGGTCGTAGGAGGAGTCCAGCGACGGGCACCACTTGGCGGAGAGCGAGAACTCCCGGACCTTGCCGACCGCGAGCTTGCGCATGTCCTCCACGATGAGCCCCGCGAAGAGGTCGGCCGTGCAGGAACCGGTAGGCGGGGTTGTCACTGACTTACTGTACATCTCGACCGCCCTCGCAGCGGCCTCCGCTCTCCTGGTCCGGCGCGCCACCATGGCCACGGCCGCGAGTCCCCAGTCGCGCTCCAGGTTGGCCGCGACGCGCTCCTCTGTTGAGTCGATGCGCGTGGCCCGTTCCGCACGGCTGCGACGCGTACGGTTGCCGAAGCAGACGCGGCCCCGGCCCCGGCTGCACGCCGCGGAGGTTGGCCACGAGGCTGGGTCACTGCGCTGGTGTCGGAGATCCGTGGGCGGCGATTTGGGGTGAGGAGAGAGGAGATTAGGGGCGGCTGGGACTGTGGCCGCGCGGTTTGCGGGAGGGAGGAGAGCCCGGGCGGCGGGGATTGCGGCCACGAGCGTTGATGGTGGCCAACCGAGGCAGAACCGTGCACCAAATGACTGTGACGTCTATAGTAGTGTCTTATGTAGTAGTAGAGATTGTTGCCTACTATTTGCTCATGCTCCAGCTTATTTCAGTGCCCGCCACAGAAGATGAAGCATGGGCTATTCCAGCTCTAGAGTCAAGGTGGAAGAGATTTTGACATATCCGTACAGCTCTGGAGAAATGAAGTTCTACTAATTTGGCTTACATACATAGGCATATGACTGGTGCTTGTTTTCTACTTGAACTTAGGTAGTTACACAACTGGCGTTAATGACACAGGTTGTCCGGTCCTTGATGAACAAACAATACATGGGGTCATAGATTGTCTGTATGCATGCTACTTGAGAAAAAAATAGCCAGATGGGGGTGTTTGGATTCACAGCTGATGGTTGAGAGGCGCAAGGCGCAAAAACTGACATAAAGGTAACCACTTTGTTAGCAGGTGATTTGTTACAAAACTCTAGGAACTCCTCAGTTGGCCTAAAACAACGTGTTTTTGTACTGGTTGATCTATTTTTGCAGGGTAGCTAAGCAGTTTCGCAACTAACCATTTGCAGGGTAGCTAAACAATATGGCTGTTAACTGCAAATATTTTTTATAACAAGTTATATTGTATTATGCAGTAGATAACAATGGAGAATATCTTGTGTAATTGTTTTGCTAAATTCTAATAGACAGTGGTTGTACCTAAAACATAATTATCTTGATATAAAGTAGTTTTGGCATTATGAGGGGGTCACATTTTGTGTTTCTATACTATATCATGTCTGGTGCGGTCACTGTTCTTTATGCCTTGAATCCTAATGGTTAAAATTATTATTACCTTTCTTGCATAACTACTTTATAGTGCTCTATTATGAATAGATGAACCATGTGATGTCTTTCTAACGTTCATATTCTTGCTCTGCATGACCCTTGCTATGCATGACACTATCTTGGTCTCTGGATCTTTGTAGGAATGCTCAATGTGGATGCATGTCTGCAACAATTCTTGGCCTAGCGGTCCTATTAATCTCAAGGGGTGTCACATGGAAAGAGTGTTTGACAGAGTTTGTGGCGTGTGATACGCTTACATGGTCTGCGACACTTATAGCAATGGTTGGCTACCTCAATAAATATGGGTTCATCTCTTGGTTAAGTGAGACTGTTGTGAAGGCACACTCTCTTTTCTTATAAGCCTTGTCTCTTGACATTTATAGGGTTATGTTTTTTCCTTTATTTGTGAGAATTTTTGAGATGATCATCAAGCTCCACACCATGCTTGGCAACAGGCACCCACGCTTGGCAACAGGCACCCACCCATATCTGTTTGTCTATGGCATTCAATTCGATCAGCTCTCTCCCTCAACCTCCACTGCTTGGGTTGTGTATAGACTCCATATTTCTGTTTGATTCCTGCATTTGAACAACTTTATCCATACTATGCAGCTTTAGAGCTCAGAGTTCTTACTTGATAGTAGACCTGCAATTTGGATCCACTGTCGAGGAGATGAACTCATGAAAACTGATAAGAAACTTAAGAAACCTTTAAACGTATGTTGCAATGGAATATGCCTACCTTACCCTAGGCCCACACATGCTTGATAAAGGTCAGATCAGCATTGTCGTCGAGTAGTAGTCCGAACATGCCAAATTTAAAGGTTTTTTTTCTCAGTTACGTGGTGTTTGTTTCTATATAATCATTATGCACTAATATTTTGTTAAACATTTTGTATGCCGTTGCAACGCACGGGCACCTACCTAGTCAATCTATATAAATGTGTTGTCATACATGGATAACATTTTTTCTCCCATAGCATTTTGATCATTATGTAACGTGAGATAGTATAATAACATTGGTAGATTAGTAATAGATTGAGCACCTGCATTGCGAGCCTGCGATGGTGTGAAGCAGCATCCACGTGGCCCGGCCGACCTCCTCCGTCGTCCGGGGCGCCTCCTTGGCATCCTTATCCTTCTCCTGCGCATTCAGTTGAAACCCTCATCAATAACCTCCCCACCAAACCACACAGAAGAGGACACCGAGGCAGAGGATGAAGAAAAACAACTTGCCTTCCGGATCTTCGATCGCGGTGGTGTCGGCAATGGCGAGGAGAGGGAGATCGCTAGATGGGGACGGAGGCAGCGGTCGTCGGGTCCGACGTCAGGTTTGGCATCGGGGGCGATGAGGATGTGGCGGGAGAAGGGTTCTACTCCCGTGGTCGCGTGCTGGGGCACGGATGCCAAGGATGGCCGCCTCACCGGCGGCAGCCCACGGCATCGACCTTGCTAGGGCACGCAGATGGAGGCGGTGGTCCACGGACACGAGCCCAGGCGCCACTGTGGCCCCGCGCATGCTACTGCGGTTGGTGTCGAACGACGCGTGCGACACCATCCACGCCCATCTCCGCTGATCTCGGACGGGGGCATGGTGGCAACTCGAGCGGGGGGCGTGGTCGTGGATGGAGCGGAGGGGGCACAGGGGGCGCAGATCTCGTACGAGGGCGTGTCAGCGTCTCGAGCGGGGGCAGCGAGCGCAGTCATGGATGGATCGGAGGGAGGGGCACAGGGGGCGTGGCGGCAGCTCGAGCAAGGAAGGGGCGGGCCGGCGGGGGACGACGAGCGCGATCAGATGGAGAGGGAGCAAGGGAGTCCGCCGGTGGTGGTTAGGTCAGATGTTGGTTGAAGAGGTCGCACGCTGGGCCACAGGTTGGGCCATACGCTAGGCGCCGCTGGGCCTGGGCCTCTGGTCCACACGTGAATCACTGGCCTGCACGAACCGCCGACACGGGTGCGCTGGCATGGCATTTGTTTGATTAGTGCCACACCGGCTATTGAGAGTGACGAAGCATTGCTTATAAGCGCAGCTGTGTATGATAAGTTGCTCACTGAGAGATGGAACAGAACGTGGCTTATGAATCTGTGTAAGTACTGTTTATTTTGTTGCGCGTACGAATGTGGAATGGGGCCCACATGTTAGAAGAAGGCGTGTAACAGTGGCAGAACACGTCAGAGGCAGGCTACTATTGCTTACTTAATAAGTAGTAGAGATTTAGAAACAGACGGATCAAATGTGGAAAACGATATGGGTCGAGACGAGATTTTATCTGTCCGTTTTTAACCCTGACATATCCTAACAGGTCGCACGTGCCAAAAAAAATCAATGTAGTACGCTAAAATCCTTCTAAGGATTTGGTCCACTGTGATTTTTTCAAATGGGGCTGGCAATATCGGCCAGAACAAGTCAACCAAGCAACTTAATGTTCATATCATTAACTCCAATCCACATTGAATGTCTGCCTACAATTCTGTTACAGACTTACAGTGAGCTAACGGCACCTAGGCGACTGGAAGCCTGCAGGGCAGTGCAGAACTGCAGACAAGAGTTGACACTTCCACGGGTTGCCTCTGAAGCTCTCCTCTCTCCGTCCGCTGACCGAGACCACCTGACATCCGAGGCTTCCATCCCAGCAGTAGTGACGCGTGACGAGCAAGTCAACCCGCACCAACGTCACGTCACGTTGAAAGCAGCAGTCAGTTTGGGCCTTTGGGGGACTAGTAGTCGGACGCCAGTGCAGCAAGCAAACCACAGAGAAATGTTCCTACTTCCAACGTCTATATGCTGCTGCACGCTTCATCAGACCTGCAAACTGGTTGGCACAACAGCCGTCCGGACTACGGATTGCGCGTGTCCCATGGCCATGGCCATGGCATTGGCCCTGACCTGCCAAATGCTGAGTCGCTTCCCCTGGCCCTGCTCCATGCCACTCGTCGTACTCGTAGCCCTCGCAGCGGCAAAAGGACCACACGGTTTCCGCAGCTCTCTCAGCCTCCCAAGTGGGAACTCCCAGGAACTTTCGCTGACCCGTGCGGCGGCAAAATCAGCTGCCACCTCGCGGGCGCGGCGCCCGCTCCCGCTGGGACGCCACGCCAAGGCACACCACCAGCACCCTACAAATACGCCCCGCTCCGCACACTGGAACGACCACATAGACCACCACGACACCCTTCCCCACACCAGCAGTCGAGCTGAGCACGACACAAAGCCGGCTGGGGCCGCCTCGCCATGGCGATCCGGATGAGCAACAACGTGATCGGCGCGCTGAACCTGGTGACGCTCCTGCTCTCGGTCCCCATCCTCGTCTCGGGAATCTGGCTGCGGTCGCGCGCCGACGGCACCGAGTGCGACCACCTCCTGTCCACTCCGGCCATCGCGCTGGGCGCGGTGCTCATGGCCGTCGCTGTCGCGGGCCTCGCCGGCGCCTGCTTCCGCGCCACCTGGCTGCTATGGCTCTACCTCCTCGCCATGCTCGTGTTCATCGTCGCGCTGCTCTGCTTCACCGTCTTTGCCTTCGCCGTCACCAACAGGGGCGCCGGGGAGGCCGTGTCGGGGGCAGGCTACAGGGAGTACCGCCTCGGGGACTACTCCACCTGGCTGCGGCGCCACGTCGAAAGCCGCAAGGACTGGGCCCGGATCCGGAGCTGCCTCGCCGACGCGCACGTCTGCAGGCGCCTGGAGGAGAGGGAGAGCAAGGACGCGGCGGGTCTGGCTCGGCTCGGCCTGTCCCCGGTCGAGTCCGGGTGCTGCAAGCCGCCCACGAGCTGCAACTTCACGTACACCGGCGGCACGGTGTGGACCAGGACAGCGGCGGGCTCCGCGCCCGCCGGCCGGGACTGCAGCGCGTGGGGCAACGACGAGGACGACCTCTGCTACGGGTGCCAGTCGTGCAAGGCCGGCGTGGTGGACGCGCTCAAGCGGGACTGGAAGCGGGCCGCCATCGTCAACGTCGTCATCCTCTCCTTCATCGTCGTCGTTTACTCCGTCGGCTGCTGCGCCTTCAGGAACAGCCGCCGGGACAACTACGCCTACCACAGCGGCCGCGGATGGAAACGAGGCGGTGACGCTTAATCAAACTTTTCCTTATCATCTGCGTTAGTGCAATTTACCATTATCTTGTATATTAGCCTGAGTTCGTGATCTGCTTTAGTTCAGTTTACCATTAGCTTGTATATTATTAGCCTCAGTTTGTATCACTTAGTTTTTTGGCAGCATATTAGCAGAATTTCGGGCAGTATATGAGCAGAATTTCGCTGCCTGGTCCAATTTCCCATAGACAAGTATGCAGGCAAAATTCATTGTCATTTGTTAGCGGTATCTGTTATAGCGATAGTCATTTTCAGTTTTAATTTAATCTAGAAAATAACAGTCATATATGTATATACATGTACATACATATGTGTATCACTACTCATATAAGCAGTAAACAATAATAAAACATGCACAACTATTAAGAATAAAATATACCCTGCGGAGGGACCGATGCTCAGTCATCAGTGGCTCCATTCACATGAGACATCTCGTGTGTATGTTCGATGTAGTCGTACGCAGTCGACGCAGACAGATGTACGCAGTGCAGTCACTCGAACGGCGCCGGCGATGAGGAACTTCATCAGTGCTGATCAAGCAGACGAGGCGAGCAGTCGCGAGTATGCTCCCAAAAACCTGATCGCTCGCACACCCGTGCAAGTGTCTCTCTGCGGACGGCGCTTTTGGACGCCTGCTCTCTCACTCTCTGTGCTCACAGAAGGTGGGACGGGGATGGTTATACGCAACGCGTCTGAGAATGTTCGTACGAGTGTACTGTTCTGTCGTCACCAAAAGCAGTCTCCCCTCCTCGTATATATACACGCGCAGAGGGAGGCCAACAAACAGTAACGATCGCCATCAGAGCTATCGTTACAGCCAGCCAGAAACTGACGACGTTCGTTACTAGCTGACAGCCATTACAGCTCGTCTATTGCTAGCCATAACACAGGAAACGGACAGTAACGTACGACAGTAATGGACGGTTATCACTCTAGGCAAAATATGCAACCATTAGTAAGGAATATTCGGACCAAGGTCCGATCTACCACGACCACGGCCTCGGCCCGGCCCGGCCGGCGGCGCGCGCGTGTGTGGCAGTCCTTCATCCTTTTCTTAGCTTCTCAATAGATGCACCAACGGTCCACCTATTTAAGTTGAGTGAATTGTCCCTTGAACTTCCGGTATGGTACTAAAGTACTAGTACACCATTAAAGTGAACCTCTAGCATTGACTATTATTGATTATTAATATGGGTCGGGCCCACATTAATTCAACAATCCCCACCAAATGCTAAGTCACACTAAAATGTTCTCATCATCTCAAACGTTTGATATACTAGTGTTTCGATGGAGACTGTTAAGTTGAACATCCATCTAGAATCTAGACTACACTTGACCACAACTATACAATGGACTAGGTCTTGAATTGACAGTTTTGCGTGAAATAAGTTTCATCTAAACTCTTTACCAGTACTAGATTGCTGAGCGCATCCCTCTGGTTGGAGCATATAAGTCAAACCCCATAGCCTTTCATGGGTATCTAGAGACCACCCAGATCTCATAAACTGTGACTAGCAGTTAACCCATATAGATATGTTCCTCTAAAGATGTTCTGTAGGACAACATCTTTGCTTCACAAAGCCACTTGGAACATATTAAGGTGTAAACACCAGCCTACCTTACAGCAAGGAAAGATGTGCATCTGAAATGAACCTTATTAAGGGTCTTTCCTTTCAGTCTACCACTAGCTTGTTTCACCATTCTAATTTACAGGATCTCCGATCACATAGAATAGGTTACCACTATGATAAACTTTAGGTGGGTCTTAAGCCCATTTCACTCGATGCACTATCTATCACAGTACGTGATAGCCCCTTAGTAAATTGATCTGCCAGATTTTTAGAAGTATGGACATAGTCCAACACTATTACTCCGGAGTTTCTCAATTTCCTGACAGATTTTAAACGCCTCTTTATGTGCCTTGTCAACTTCATATTATCCTTAGAACTTTTTGTCTTGATTATCACAGTCTGATTATCACAGTTCATAGAAATAGCTGGCACAGGTTTTTCAACCACTGGTAAATCCATAAGGAATTCATGAAGCCACTCAGCCTCAACTAAAACGGTATCTAATGCTGTGAGTTCTGCTTCCATAGTCGACCTCGTTAAGTTGGTCTGCTAGCAAGACTTCCATGAAATAGCACCACCTCCAAGTGAAAACACATATCCACTTGTGGCATATATCTCATCAGCATTAGATATCCAATTTGCATCATAATAACCCTCCAGTACTGTTGGGTACCCGGTATAATGGATGCCTAAACTCATAGTACCTTTTAGGTAGCGCAGAACTCTCCCAAGTATAATGCATGCAGTGATCATCTCCCGGATTTCAAACAAACCGGCTAAGTTTGCTCACAGCAAACGAGATGTCAGGCCTCGTAGCGCTAGTTAAGTACATGAGTGAACCAATTATTTAGTAATATCTCAATTGATCCCTAGATATCCTTCAATTTTTCTTCAAAAGCTTACTAGGATCATAAGGTGTTGGAGCAGGTTCACATTCGCTATACCCAAAGCGACTCAAAACATTTTCCACATAATGGGATTGCACCAATGTGATCCCACCATTGCCTTCTCTCAGTAGCTTAATGTTAAGAATAACATCAGCTTCTCCCAAATCTTTCATTTCAAAATTATTAGACAAGAAGTCTTTTGTCTCTTTAATCACATCAAGACTCGTCCCCAAGATTAGAATGTAATCAACATACATGCATAAAATTACTTCGCCCCCACCATACTGATAGTATACACATTTGTCTGCTTCATTCACAATAAAGCCGACAGATGTCAAAGTTCTATCGAACTTTTCATGCCATTGCTTAGGTGCTTGTTTTAGGCCATATAAAGATTTCAATAACTTACACACCATGCCTTCTTGACCATTTGCTACAAACCCAGCTGGCTACTCCATGTAGATTTCCTCATCTAACTCTCCTTTAGGAATGTTGTCTTAACATTCATTTGATGGACGAGAAGACCATGACAGGCAACCAGTGAAAGTAGCACACGAATTATGGTCAATCGAGCCACAGGTGAATAAGTATCAAAGAAATCTTCACCTTCTTTCTGTGAATAGCCTTTAATTACAAGCCTCGCCTTGTACCTTTCAATAGTACCATCAGGCCTAAGCTTTTTCTTGAACACCCATTTACTCCTAATGGGCTTACACCCATAAGGACACTCAATGACCTCCCAAGTTGCATTAGACATGATAGAATCCATCTTACTCCTTACTGCTTCCTTCCAAAAGTCAGCATCATGAGAGGAATATGCCTCTTCAATGGTACTTAGGGTGTCATCCACAAGATATACAATGTAATCATCACCAAAGGACTTTGCAATCCTTGGTCTCTTACTCTTTCGAGTTGATACATTGTCATCTTCCACAGGATTATGTATATGGTATTCCTCAGTGTGTTCTATCGGAATAAAATGCTCATGAGGTATCGTTAGTTCATCAATAGACGTATTATGCGTAGCTTTCATGAAAAATTCATCCTCAAAGAACATAGCATCTCTAGACTCCATAATAGTACCTACCAACATGTCCGGTACTCCAGAGTTTATAATTAAGAACCTATATCCAATGCTGTGAAAAGCATACCCAAGGAAAACACAATCAACAGTTTTCAGTCCTAATTTGCGCTTCTTGTTAATTGGCACATTCACTTTAGCCAAACAACCCTAGGCGCAAATAGGAGATATTTAATTTCCTCTTTTCCCATTCCTCGAATGGTGTGATTTCTTTGTTCTTTGTGGGAACTTTATTCAGGACATGACACGCTTGAAAGGGAAATGTGCCCTTGGGCCATTTCTAAGTATTTTGGTGATTTAGTGCCCAACACATGTGCTTAATTGTGAATTTATGTACATGGATGAACAAGGTGCAAATCATGGAGTAAAGGTATGTTTCTAAGCCTTAGTACATTGGTTTTGAATACTAATATACTTGTCTGAGTATTAGAAACAAAAAGTAGAAGAAAAGAAGAGAGGAGTAAAAGACTTGGCTGAGTGCAGCCAAGACTTAGCTCGGGCTTGTGGGGGATAGATATCCCCCGGGTCCACTAAAAGAGTAAAGGACCTCACGAAAGGCCCAAGGGCCCAATAAATCGTAAGGTTATTCTTTCGTGGGCCTGGGGAAAAACAACCAGCGACGCAGGGCGACATGAGGCCGGATTGGTGCGAACCCGGACGGCTCAGAGCGTCGAGCGAGTGGCTGCAACAGAGATCCGACTTTCCCGCGTCGGGGCCTCCATGCAACGACGCCACGTGAGGATAAGTCGGCGAGGGTTACGTAAAGGATAATCCCGAGAGGTTCACTATCTTTTAGCCATTTGTTGTTATCTTATCCATGTGTACTGCCCCACGGTCGAGTATATAAGGCCTAGGGGGCACCCCTTCAGAACGATCGACCCATTACTTAGCCACCCACACCAACTCTCTGTATTCTCGATCCAGAGAGCTCTTTTGTAACCATTTCCACCAAGCGTACTCATCAGGACGTAGGGTGTTACGCATCACTAAGCGGCCCAAACCTGTAAATCTTGTCCACCGTCCCTCGTGCGATCGGCACGAACCATTCTGCTACAGTTGTTGACACCTTCCTACTCCTAAAACACCTTGAGGGGCAACCCCGGGTGTGCGGTCGGACCCAAAACACCGACAGCTGGCGCGCCAGGTAGGGGGTGTGTCGACAATCCAAGCTAGCTCAATGGCCATCTCTTTCTACAGCAAGATCGCCCTACGCCCTGGATCTATGTTCTGCTTCGGAACAATCTCATTCATAGCAGACGAAGAAGGAATTCTGCACCGTATCGCGGATCCGTCGGAAAAGGAGTCTTCCTCAACAAACTCCGAAAATACCGGAAAAGTGCAGCACCGCCCTCCGGCTCCTCGAAAGAAGATCACCACGACGGCAGCACCGTTCTACCCCGACGTCCTCTTCATCGGAAGGGCGGAATCGCCCGCCATCTCCGACGACGAGCCGACTGTACCCGGGGAGGAACCGCCTCAGCGAGAGTCCCGTCGACGAAGGAACCGGCGCAGGAATGTTCGACGACATCACGCGGCCGGAGAGCGGAATCCGGAACAACCTGTCTCGCGAGACGAGGTCTCGGAGGTAGGAGAAACCCCGGAAGAACGCGTCTTCAGAGAGCGAAGGAACTCCCGACGACGTGATCGCCGACGAGCTCAGGAACAGGCTGAGCAAGATGCAAGGCAACGTCGAGAGAACCCACTCTTCGGGCGCAACCTGAACCCCGACTTCGCCCGAGCCATGAACACGCCGAGCGAAGTCGGAGGGGTACTGGCTCGGATAGCGGAAGGACTTCCTCGGACTCCAGACGCCGACGGCTACCGACGACTGTTCACCCAGGCGGCCAACCATCTTCTACCACTTGCCCACCCGCCAAACGATCTGCGACACGCCATCAACAGTCGCCGAGACGCGCGGAGCTCCATCAATGCTTCGCGGGAACGGCGGCATGAGAACGAAATTCGTCGTCGAGAGGAGTACGACAGGGATCATGGCGCCCCGACTCAGAGCCAAGCTACCAGGACTGAGTCGGCAACGGCTTCAACTGGCGGAACCTCCCGGGGACGGTCGAGGAATCACAACCACAACTCCCCTCCCCGGGACAGACATCGACCCCGATGACAGGAGGACACGTGCGGAGTGTCCGCCCTTACTCCGCGCCTTAGGGCCATCCAGTGGCCTCCCAACTTCAAGGTATCCAATGTTGACAAGTATGAACCTAAGCAGGATCCATGGGGTTGGCTAGCCGTCTACACCACCGCCGCTCGAGCTGCCGGAGCATCTGAAGACGTGATGACCGCGTACTTGCCCATTGTCCTTGGACAAGACGCGCTGCAATGGCTACGACATCTACCCCGACACTGCATCGACGTCTGGGGAGACTTCAGCCGGCGTTTCACCGCCAACTTCCAGTCCCTCTCCGACAAGCCGGCGCAGCCGTGGGACCTTAAATCTATCAAGCGCCGGGGGGACGAAACTCTCCGATCGTACCTCAAGAGGTTTCAAACCATGAGGAATCGTATCCCCGATGTCACGGAGGCGGCCGTGATCGAGGACTTCTACCGAGGATCTAATGATTCGGTTTTCGTCCGAGCCATACTACAAAGGGCGCCGACCACCTCGGAGGAGCTGTTCCGGGAAGCCGACCTCTACATCACCGCCGACGAGCGAGCCCAGGATCTCATCGGAGGAGCAAAGCCCGCACCGGCAGCACCACGACGCGACACGAACCAGCAACCTGACAAGCGGTGGGAGAAGAGGCCACGCGAAGAAGTGCACGCCGCCGGACCACCTGCCTCTCGCGCTCGAGGAGGACCTCGTGGAGGCGAACGCACGCTGGACGACATCCTCGACGCCCAGTGCCCGTACCACAAGGACATGCGCCACACTCTTCGTAACTGCCGAGACTTCAAGCACTCCGTCGGACACGGCCGACCCTTCCAACCTCTACCTCCTCCTCCGCCGAGGGGAGGACCAGATGAACCACGACAACCCCATCGGCAGGAGGAGGGAGGAGGAGGAGGAGCTTTTCCGCGCGTTGACAGGGAGGTCAACGTCATCTTCGGCGGACACGGATCGCAGGAGAGCAGAAGACAGCAAAAGCTCAATGATCGCCAGATACTGGTGGCGGCCATCGGCCCTCCCGCCCCATACCGATGGTCGGAGCACCCGATCACCTTCACTCGGGCGGATCAATGGCTCAACTTCGACCACCCGGGCAAGTACCCGCTTCTCGTCGATCCGGTGATCCGAGAGAGCCGGGTGAAAAAGGTGTTAGTGGACGGGGGAGCAGCATCAACATCACCTTCCCCCGGACACTCCAAAGCTTGGGAGTTCATCTCAAAGAGCTCCACGAGTCGGACACTCCTTTCTTCGGCATCGTGCCGACGGAAGGGGAATACCCGCTGGGCCACATCTACATGCCGGTCACCTTTGGAACTCCGGAGAACTACAGAACCGAGTTCCTAAGGTTTGAGGTGGCAAACTTCGACTGCGGGTACAACGCCATCATCGGGAGGCCAGGATTGGCCAAGTTCATGGCCATTCCGCATTACACATACATGATACTGAAGATGCCAGGGCCACAAGGGATCATAACTGTGCGCGCCGACCTCCAAGGCGCCGCAGAATGTTTCCGAGTGGCTATTCAAGCAGCCCTCACCGCCAAGCCATCGGCAGCTCCCTCCGCAATGGCGAACTCTAAGCCTGAGGAGGACCTCGCAATACCAGCAAATGAAGCTCAGACCGCGACCTCTATGCGGCCGACTGAAGAAACCAAGAGAATCAACCTGGGGTTCGCTGATGAGCGCAAGACGGCCATCATCAGCTCCAGTTTGGATGACAAATAGGAAAGCGCGCTCGTCCGGTTTCTGCAAGATAACCGAGATGTATTCGCATGGCAACCTGCGGATATGCCGGGAGTCCCGAGAGAACTGGCCGAGCACAAACTGAAGGTTTTTCCCCAGGCGAGGCCGATTCGACAGAAATTACGTCGTTTCACGCCTGATAAGAGGGAAGCCATTCGCGCCGAGTTAGCTCGCTTGGTCGCGGCTGGATTTATTAGAGAAGTATTACATCCTGAGTGGTTAGCCAATCCTGTTCTTGTACTCAAAAAGAATAAAGTGGACTGGCGCATGTGTGTTGATTATACTGATCTCAACAAACATTGTCCGAAGGATCCTTTCGGGCTCCCGAGGATAGATCAGGTGGTGGACTCCACCGCTGGATGTTCTATGCTGTCTTTCCTGGATTGTTATTCTGGATATCATCAGATTAGTCTGGCGAAGGAAGACGAAGAAAAAACGGCATTCATTACTCCGTTTGGCGCTTTCTGTTATACCTCCATGCCGTTTGGCCTCAAAAACGCTGGAGCGACTTACCAGAGAGCTATTCAAACATGCTTAGCCGATCACTGGGGCAAGCGTGTGGAGGCTTATGTGGATGACGTGGTGATCAAAACACAGGACTCAAAAGACTTCATCGAAGATTTGCAACTGGTTTTCAACAGCCTGAGGCGGTATAGATGGAAGCTTAATCCCGAGAAATGTGTTTTTGGGGTACCAGCCGGAAAGTTGCTCGGATTTATTGTCAGCCACCGAGGAATTGAGGCTAATCCGGATAAGATTGAAGCTATTATGAAGATGGAAGCACCTCGATCACAGAAGAAGGTTCAGCGACTTACTGGATGCATGGCAGCTTTAAGCAGATTTATATCCAGGCTGGGGGAAAAAGGTTTGCCGTTTTACAAGTTACTCAAGAAGGTGGATAAATTCCAGTGGACTTCAGAAGCGCAAGAAGCTCTGGATGCTCTGAAAAAATTCTTAACAACACCACCAGTACTGAAACCACCTCGGCGAGCTACGTCAACTCAACCAGCTGAAGATTTGCTATTGTACATCTCTTGCACGACTCACGTGGTGAGCACCGCGTTGGTAGTCGAGCGAGTAGAAGAAGGGCATGCCTATCCAATACAACATCCTGTCTACTTCATTAGTGAAGTCCTCGACCCCTCAAAGAAAAAGTATCCTCAAGTTCAGAAACTATTGTATGCAGTACTTCTAACTGCCCGCAAGCTGCGTCACTACTTTGACGACCACAAAGTCATAGTAGTCACAAGTTTTCCATAGGGGATATTCTTCACAACAAGGAAGCCATCGGTCGAATAGCCAAGTGGGCCTGTGAGCTGGGATCTCATGACATCGAGTTTCGGCCTCGCACTGCCATCAAAACCCAAGCACTGGTTGATTTCGTATCAGAGTGGACTGAACAACAAGTACCAGACAACCCGGAGACTGCAGAAGTATGGCGAATGTATTTTGATGGCTCACTCAAGCTGCAGGGAGCAGGAGCGGGGATTCTTTTCACTGCACCAGGAGGCGAACACCTCAAGTACGCCCTCCAGCTGCTATTCCCGACCTCCAACAATGCAGCCGAGTATGAAGCCTTGATTCATGGATTGAACATCGCCATATCATTGGGCGTCAAAAGATTAATGGTATATGGGGATTCTCTGGTAGTCATCAGCCAGATAAATAAGGAGTGGGATTGCTCGAACGATTCGATGGGAAGATACTGCACTGCCGTCCGAAAACTGGAGGATAAATTCGAGGGTCTAGAATTTCATCATGTGGAGAGAGATCGGAACGCGGCAGCCGATGTACTGTCCAAGCTAGGGTCCAGTCGAGCTCAGGTCCCACCCGGGGTTTTTGTGCAAGAAATTCTGCAGCCAAGTATCTCATTGGGTCAAATGGAAGAATGCAACATCATAGCTCAACCCGAGTCAGATCCCGATGACTGGAGAAAGCCAATCATTAAGCACATAAGGAATGAAGAAGAACCAGATGATAAGAACTCGGCAGAGCGCATTGCAAGATAGTCAGCTCACTATACACTTATTGGGGAAACGTTATACAGAAGGGGTGCATCAGGCGTCTTCATGAAGTGCATTCTCCCATCCACTGGAAAGCAACTCTTAGAAGAGATCCACGCTGGACAATGTGGGATACATGCAGCCTCCAGAACACTAGTTGGGAAGGTCTTCAGGTCAGGATTCTATTGGCCAACAACAAAGAATGATGCAGCCGAGTTAGTTCAGAGGTGCGAAGTCTGCCAATACTTGTCAAAGCAACAACACCTGCCAGCACAGCAGCTGCAGACCATACCAGTGACCTGGCCTTTTGCATGCTGGGGGCTGGATATGATTGGACCTTTCAAAAAAGCTCAAGGGGGATATACTCATGTGTTGGTAGCAATTGACAAGTTCACTAAATGGATAGAATTCAAGCCCATTGCCTCCTTAACTTCTGCTAAGGCCGTGGAATTCATACAAGACATAATATTCAGATTCGGGATACCAAACAGCATCATAACTGATTTAGGGTCCAATTTCACGAGTTCAGAATTCTTTGACTTCTGCGAGCAAAAAAAGCATTCAGATCAAGTATGCATCTGTAGCCCATCCAAGAGCCAACGGGCAAGTTGAGCGAGCCAACGGGATGATATTGGATGCACTCAGGAAAAAGATTTTCGATAAGAACGAAAAATTCGCAGGAAAGTGGATAAGGGAATTACCCTATGTTGTTTGGAGCCTAAGAACCCAACCTAGCCGAGCTTTGTATGGAAACACTCCTTTCTTCATGGTCTATGGGTCGGAGGCAGTGCTGCCTGCTGATCTCAAGTTTGGGGCGCCAAGGCTGATTTTTGAAAGCATAGCAGAAGCTGAGACCACCAGGCTGGAGGACATAGACGTACTCGAGGAAGAACGGCTAAGCGCAGTAATCCAGTCAGCAAGATACCAGCAGACTCTAAGGCGCTATCACGACAAGGCTGTGCGGCAACGATCCTTTTCAGTAGGGGAGCTCGTCCTTCGCCGAATTCTAACGGGAGAAGGACGACACAAGTTATCACCCTTATGGGAAGGACCCTTCATAGTAGCAGAAGTCACTCGGCCCGGATCATATCGCCTCACTCAGATGGATGGCACGGAAGTTGGGAACTCCTGGAACATAGAACACCTGAGAAAGTTTTATCCTTAGCCGTACCTCAAAACTGCTGGGATAACGATGATGTACTCTGTAAAGTGGAAATATGTCATCAATAAAGAAAAGGTTTCAAGGATACTCACTTTATTTACGATTGACTTGCATGCTTACTTAAACTTGGGGTGACCACTATGCCCTGCTAACGAAGCAATCGACTTAAGTCGGCAACGACTTAAGGCGGTGCGACATGCTCGCGCTTACTTAAACTTGGGGTGACCACTATGCCCTGCTAACGGAGCAATCGACTTAAGTCGGCAACGACTTAAGGCGGTGCGACATGCTCGCGCTTACTTAAACTCGGGGTGACCACTATACCCTGCTAACGGAGCAATCGACTTAAGTCGGCAACGACTTAAGGCGGTGCGACATGCTCACGCTTACTTAACTCGGGGTGACCACTATACCCTGCTAACGGAGCAATAGACTTAAGTCGGCAACGACTTAAAGCGGTGCAACATGCTCACGCTTTACTTAACCCAGGGCGACCACTATGCCCAGCTAACGAAGCAATCAACTCCAGTTGGCGCCTACTTAAGACCAACGCAACATGCTCTCGCCTATTTAATTCAGGGGATGATTTCCATATCCCACAGACAAAATTCATAGTCATCATGCGTCATAACTACCAAACTCATTAACTAAAAAATTCTGATACAATGAGTGAATAACTATGTTATTCAAATAAACCGGTGTCCCCTAACAAATGTTCAATCATGCAAGCTGCGCGCTTGGAGCACTCGAAATGTTTTCTCTATTTTGCAATGTCTTTTCCAGGAGCAGTCGACGAAGAAGGACGACTCGAGGAATCAGGGGCAGCGTTCACGTCAGCCCTTATATCTTCAGGAACGACTACGCCAGGCCTCCTCATCAGAATTCGTCCCGCTCGAATGGCCTTATCCATGGCCCTATCGCGTTGGGCTCTCAGAGTATTGGAAGTCTCTTCAGCAACCTTGACAGCCAACTAGGCAGCCTCTAGCTCCTGGGTGACGGATTTCTTGGAAGCACGCAGATTCTTGATGACAACGTCTTTAGCCGATATCAACTCCCGAAGGCGAATCACATCATCCAAGGACTCCTGCAGCTTATAGCGAAGATTGTTCAACTCCTCCATGGAAAAGCGATGACTCCTCTCCAGAATAGTCAACGAGTTGCTAGAATCTCGATACAACCTATCAAGATTGTCACGAGAAGCGGCAAGGATGCGTTTTTCTTCCTGCAAGCACAAATCAGTTCCTTCAGAAAACCAGGCAAACAATAGGAGTATAGCAAGTCAAAAGCACAGTTTCGTATTTCACCTTTTCAGAGTCTAGCTGAGCATGCAGGGAAGAACTCAACGCGTTGGCATCATCTAAGGCGGCAGAGACTTGACTCAGCTCAATTTGACCTTGAGAGTACTTTTCCTCAAGATCAGTGCATCGCTGAGACAGTTCAGCCCGATCTTGAGAATGTTTCTCCTCAAGTAGTGTAATCTGTCGAGTCATTCCTAGCGAAGGACAACCAAACAAAGCGAGGTCAGAAGGTAAAACAGTCCACAACAAGCACGAAGAAAAGAAAAAAAGGGCACTAACCAGCGTTAGTCGCCTCCAACTCGGATACACGGCGATGAAGAGACACCGGATTCCAACACGAAAAGGATGAAGCTACTTCCGGGATAGGAGCACCATGCAATTTCAGCTGGCTGGTCATCCCATCCACCAAAACCTGATGAGAAGAGCAGATGAGCATAATGGCAAGAGTTCATGTAAAAGTCAAGCTAAGAAACAGCACAGTACCTGGAGGTTGGAGAAGAACGAAGGGATCCCCAAGTCAGGAGAAATCAAATGATAACCAGGCGCAAGGCCATCACCCGAAGCAGCATGCAATGGAACAGTGGGAATCAGTTCATCTCCTTCAACAGAGCCGGATACCCGATCAACGGGGACGCTGCCCTCCAAAGCGACGCCCCGGTCTGAAGTTTGGGCCACCACCATGCAGCCAGAGTGAGGAGGTGACCCAGCGTGAACGTCCATGGAAGCGCCGGAAGGAGACCCTGTTTGGGTACCCTCGGGGACTGGGCCATAGTTGGCACTGCCCACTTGAGCCGGATTATCCCCGGCAACACCCTCGGGGGCTGGGCAGTAGCTCGCACTCTTCGCCCGGGCTAAGTCATCCCCGACGACACCCTCGGGGGCTGGACATGTGTCAACACCATCCTTGGGGTCCAAACTTTCAGCAGTAACCATCTCCAAGGTTGATGGGCCCTCGGCTACTTCCATGGAATCAGGACAATCCAAGTTAACATCCCGTCCCTCAAGATCGCGCTCTAAGGTTGATGAGGCACGGGATGACCTCAACCCAGCGTCCGGCACAGCACCACAAGCTTCCGTCACATCATCATCCACTGGCCCTGATAACAAGTCTTCTGGGACCATATCCTTGAGAGTTTGATCAAAGTCGGCCAGGGATATGTTTTGCAGACCAACAAGAGCAGACAAAGCCGGAGAAGGAACCCCACTACTTTCCCCACTGGCGAGGAATTGCCGACTGTTCTTCCGAGTCAGAGGAACCTCATCCTCTTCCTCTTCGTCGTCTTCATCAGCAACACTGGCAACACCCCCATTGGGATCAGCAACAGATGGACCACACCCATTGGGATCAGCAACAGTCATACCACACCCATTGGGATCAGCATCAGCAAATTCAGGCGCAGGAACCTCCTCATCAGCAGGAACCGAGGGACCAGCACCCTGATCCAAACTAGATACTCGCCGAATACGTCTCTTCTTCTTTTTCTGCTCATCAACAGAAAGATCAGTCTGATTGGTTCGGCGGGGGCGCCTCGAGCGAGCACGGACAGGTCTCTGAACATCCAAGATTATACCGACCTCTGGGAGAGGTGCCACTGCCAATGACTCAGCAGGAATAGCGTCAGAAGAATCTTCAGCCAACATGTCAAGCACGGCATTTATTTCAGCATCAGTAGGATCCAAAGGCACCTCGAAATGGATTTGTCGTTCATCATCAGGGATTTTCCCAAGTGAGGCAACCAAAGCACTAACCTCCTCGTCAGAAGGCCGCGTTCTAAGGCCCAAACTGCCATCAGTCGCAGGTGGGCTTGACACGAAGCGAGTGAAGGCCTTGGCAGGAGGCAGATTCCAGGCTGAATACGCCACCGGAGCACCAACATTGGATACTTTGCCTCTGAGAATCATCTCCAGTCGGCTCACCAAATCTGCAGAAGGGATTCTTCTATTGGTAACTCGAGTTGGGTCGGCTAGCCCTTGATACAGATAAGCCGGGTGGACCCTATCTTTCAGCAGCTGAATGTTTTTGAAAACGAAGTCAGCAACTATAGCTTCAGCAGTTAAACCCCTCTCTTTCAATAGCCCAACTTCAGCTAGCAGCACACTGGCCTCAGCCACCTCCTCGTCTGTAGGAGACTCGGTCCAGCTCGGGGTGCGAACATCTGGCTGTCTTCCTGACCGGGGGGGAGAGAATTTCCATAGTTATCAACTATAAACCATTCCAGGCGCCATCCCTTAATGCTGTCTTTAAGGGGGATCTCAAGATACTCAGTTTTCCGTCCCCGGCGCATCTCCAAGCTGGCACCTCCAACCAACTGATGTTGTCCCCCGGCCATCCCAGGGCGACAATGATACAAGTGTTTCCACAATCCAAAATGCGGCAGCACGCCAAGAAAGGCC
Source organism: Zea luxurians (assembly GCA_029449295.1). NCBI lineage: Eukaryota > Viridiplantae > Streptophyta > Magnoliopsida > Poales > Poaceae > Zea > Zea luxurians. Next base: position 364,989 of record JAOPSE010000594.1, on the reverse strand, counting down.
TCACATAAGTGGACAAAGATAGAAATTTGCAGAATTGAATTAGGGTTCAGATGGGTTAGGTTGATGTGGTAGAAATCAAGAAGACCACGGAAAAAGGGAGAAATAGGAAGGCCAAGGCCGCGGAGAAGAAAGGGAGCGTAAACCACGGACTCGTGGGTATCCTCCGTCGGGACCGTAGTCCCGTGGCAAATCCGCCAAGAACAGAGTTCCCGTGGAGGAAGAACCCCGATGGACACGAGGTGAAGGAGTTCGGTTTCAGAGATGATGGACATGTGGTTACCTGCGAAAGGCAACTGGCTGTTGGGATCAATTGGGGGAATCACCACAGCGGAAGAACTCGCGATTTTCCTCTTGGGAGCCATCTCGATTTCACCAGCGAGCAAATTGGAGGCAAGCGCAGAGAGGATTTGGAAGCAGGAATGCAAAAACTAGGGCGCGGAAAGCAAAGGCGGCTAAAAGTGCAACTCTTATGGGATATTCTCGGACCAGATACCGTTTCAAAAAGTGCCCAGTCATCACTCGGCAGTCATTTCCGAAATCCCAGCAGGCCACGTGGTCATTCGGCAGTTATTTCCCAAAAAACTGGTGGGCCCTCTCCTTACTCGGGTGTTAATCCTCAAGATAACTCGGCGTTGCCTTTAAAATGCCGACGCCACTATTCAGTCACTCGGCGTTGCCTCTAAAACGCTGATCTCGAGTTCAATCGTTCGGCATTACTTCTAAAATGCCAACGTTGACCTTCAATCACTCGGCGTTGCCTCTAAAACGCTGATCTCGAGTGCAATAACTCGGCGTTGCCTTTAAAATGCCGATGTCACTACTCAGTCACTCGGTGTTGCCTCTAAAACGTTGATCTTGAGCTCAATCGCTCGGCATTATTTCTAAAATGCCGACAACGACCCTTAATAACTCGGCGTTGCCTCTAAAACGCCGACGTCACTACTCAGTCACTCGGCGTACCTCTAAAACACTGATTTCTAGTTCAATCGTTCGGCATTACTTCTAAAATGCCAACGTCGACCTTTAATTACTCGGCGTTGCCTCTAAAACGTTGATCTCGAATTCAATCGTTCGGCATTACTTCTAAAATGCCAACATTGACCTTCAATCGCCCAGCATTACTTCTAAAAACATTGATACAGACTTCAATATTGCTCGGAAGCGTCAGCATAATGATCAAGCTGTTCGTCTATGGCCTCAAAAGACTCAGATTCATAGTCAAATGAAACGATTCATCAAAAGGAAACCAAATTCGTTCTTCATTCAAGGGAAGTGGCAATATTTACAAATCAACTCATTATGAGTTGATACTTCCCTATTTCTACTACTACTACTACGCTACACTATACTACTCTACATTACTAATACTACTACATTATCTAACTATACTACTTCTAATCTATACTAATATTTAAAAGGACCAGTGGCATCTAGCCACTGGCCCTGCCCCTGCCGCCGTCGCCGCTCTTGATGCCGCCCTCGCCGCCGCCGCTCTTGGTGCTGCCCCTGCTGCTGCCGTGGCCGCCGCCCCCGCCACTGCCGCTGCCGTCGTCGTCGTCGTCGTCGTCGTCGTCGCCATCGTCGTCGTCGTCGTCGTCGTCGTCCTCGCCCTCGCCGCCGCCGTCCGAGTCCTCCTCCTCCGAGGAGTACTCGGACTCATCCGAGCCCTCGAGCCCGGAGCGCTCGACGGCCCGGATGTACGACCAGACCTCCGCGGCTATCCCCTGGGAGTCGTCCGAGTCATCGGACGACGCCGGGGGAGAGACGGGGGCCGGGGACCTCTCGGACTCGGAGGAGAACTCCTCCTCCGAGTACTCCGAGTCGCCGAAGTCCTCCGATGGAGGAGTCGGCTCACGCTTGCGTTTCTTTCCCATGGAGGCAAGCAGAAAAGAAGAGAAGGAAGCAGTAAGGAATAACGAAGGGATGTGAAGAAACCAGAGGAACAACAGCGTTATTTATAGAAGAGAAAGGCAACCGCTCACCTCCAACCGCGGTCACTGAACAGTCGCTAAGCATTCAATATACACCTCCACCCGTCCAAAGACACGTCAGGCGGCTGACGCCGTTTCATGCAGCACTACACCCATTGGGACTCCAGTCAACAGCGCAAAGGATATGATTACACTCGCCGTCCCATCACATTACAACTCAGAAGCAGCCGGTTAAAACACTCAGCGTACCAAGCCGTCCCTTGCCCACACCCATTGGGGGGGGGACGCCCAGGAATTGTCAGTATATTTTTCAAAATGGTCACATCTGTACAGAGCATGCAGTGAATGCCTCAAGACAAAAATGAGATATCAACAAGAGTTAAAGGGAAGCCAAGTATAGTCAGCAGAGTGCAAAATATGGTCGACAGACATGACTTGAAGACTAGACAGAGAACGTCCATCGAACGTCCAATCAGTTGCAGAGCAAATACACTATGCTACTCAGCAAGATATGGAAGGATTGCAAATTCAGTTGCAAAAGACAAAACACATGCTGACCTCCGAAGCATAATATTGATGACATAGCACGGATGACATCATGCCAACTTTTTTATGAGCAGAAAGAGTAATCTTCAGCAAAAGGACACAAAAAGAAGACCTTCAAGCGAATTATCCTCAAAAAATCCACTTGAAGGTCGGGGGCTACACCCATTGGGTGCACCTTCGGTGCACCCCATGGATTGTCATTCTAAGCCAGGATAGCACCAATTTCTAAGGGCATGGGACAAGATTAAGAAGCCAATCTTCAACTGGAATAAAGGAACACAAATGGAAGTAATCTCTGTTGAAGACCTTCGAGTAGATTATTTTCTAAAATCTACTCGAAGCTCGGGGGCTACACCCATTGGGTGCACCTCCGGTGCACCCAATAAGGTTCAGAATCCTACAAACAGGAATGCCAATCTCTAAGGCACAGGCTTGAAGCTAGATTTTGGTCAACAAGTGATCGAAGCAGGAGAGAACAACAGGAAGCCACCTTTCTTCAAATCACCTACAAGCTGGACCTGAGATCTTCGGGTTGATTACCTCTAAATTAACCCAAAGATCGGGGGCTTGTGGGGGATAGATATCCCCTGGTCCACTAAAAGAGTAAAGGACCTCACGAAAGGCCCAAGGGCCCAATAAATCGTAAGGTTATTCTTTCGTGGGCCTGGGGAAAAACAACCAGCGACGCAGGGCGACATGAGGCCGGATTGGTGCGAACCCGGACGGCTCAGAGCGTCGAGCGAGTGGCTGCAACAGAGATCCGACTTTCCCGCGTCGGGGCCTCCATGCAACGACGCCACGTGAGGATAAGTCGGCGAGGGTTACGTAAAGGATAATCCCGAGAGGTTCACTATCTTTTAGCCATTTGTTGTTATCTTATCCATGTGTACTGCCCCACGGTCGAGTATATAAGGCCTAGGGGGCACCCCTTCAGAACGATCGACCCATTACTTAGCCACCCACACCAACTCTCTGTATTCTCGATCCAGAGAGCTCTTTTGTAACCATTTCCACCAAGCGTACTCATCAGGACGTAGGGTGTTACGCATCACTAAGCGGCCCGAACCTGTAAATCTTGTCCACCGTCCCTCGTGCGATCGGCACGAACCATTCTGCTACAGTTGTTGACACCTTCCTACTCCTAAAACACCTTGAGGGGCAACCCCGGGTGTGCGGTCGGACCCAAAACACCGACAGGGCTGGAGCACCGGACTGTCCGGTGTGCACCGGACAGTGTCCGGTGCGCCAGGCTGACTCCGCGCGAAGTGGCCGCTCTCGGGAAATTGGTCGACGGCGTACGGCTAAAATTCACCGGACTGTCCGGTGTGCACCGGACTGTCCGGTGAGCCAACGGTCGGCCGGGGCCAACGGTCGGCCGCGCAATCCGCGCGGGACACGTGGCCGAGGCAACGGTCGGAAGACGGCACCGGACTGTCCGGTGTGCACCGGACATGTCCGGTGCGCCAACGGCCCCAGATCTTCCAACGGTCGGCAACGGTCGGAAGCGCCAGTTATGGAAACAAATCGGGCACCGGACAGTGTCCGGTGTGCACCGGACTGTCCGGTGCCCCCGACGACAGAAGGCAAGGATGGCCTTCCGGATTTGCTCTCAACGGCTCCTAGCTGCCTTGGGGGCTATAAAAGGAGCCCCTAGGCGCATGGAGGAGAGATACAAGCAACCTTTGAGCATTCTTGATCATCCACACTTAGTCTTTGCGCTTTCATTTGTGATTCTAAGTGATTCGAGCTCCGTTCTAGTGAGAACTTTGTGATACTCTTGTGAGCTCGATTCTTGGCCGTGTGTGTGCACGTTTCGCTGTGGATTTGTGTGTGTTGCTTCCCTCCCTTACTCTGTGTTTCATTTGTGATCATATACTTGTAAGGGCAAGAGACTCCAATTTGTGGAGATTCCTTGCAAACGGGATAGTGAAAGGCAAAACAAAACACCGTGGTATTCAAGTGGGTCTTTGGACCGCTTGAGAGGGGTTGATTGCAACCCTCGTCCGTTGGGACGCCACAACGTGGAGTAGGCAAGCGTTGGTCTTGGCCGAACCACGGGATAAACCACTGTGTCACTTCTGTGCTTGATCTCTTGTGGAATTGTGTTTTGTTGAGACTTCTCTTTAGCCACTTGGCAACTATTGTGCTAACATTTAACAAGTTTTTGTGGCTTAAGTTTTAAGTTTTCACAGGATCACCTATTCACCCCCCCCTCTAGGTGCTCTCAATTGGTATCAGAGCCGTTCTCTTCACAAAGGGACTAACCGCCCGAAGAGATGGATCCTAAGGGGAAGGGTATCGTGATCAACGACAAAGAGAAGGAAGCCTTCGTCAACGAGCCGAAGGACGACAAGCCTACCGACTCCGGCTCGGGTCATAGACGAAAGGAAGGGAAGAAGAAGAAAACAAGGCGCATCAAGGAGATCGTCTACTACGACAGCGATGAGTCTACTTCTTCCCAAAAGGACGAAGACCACAACGACTACGAGAGAAGGAAACCGGTTAATTCGAACTTTTCTTTTGATTACTCTCGTATTCCGCAAAGTTCACATTCACATTTACTCTCCATTCCACTCGGCAAGCCCCCACACTTTGATGGAGAAGACTACGGATTTTGGAGCCACAAAATGCGTAGTCACCTATTCTCTCTCCATCCGAGTATATGGGAGATTGTAGAGAGTGGAATGCACTTTGATAGTTCGGATAGTCCCATGTTCATTAATGAACAAATTCATAAGAATGCACAAGCTACTACTGTTCTTCTAGCTTCCTTGTGCAGGGATGAATACCATAAAGTAAGCGGCTTGGATAACGCCAAGCAGATCTGGGACACCCTCAAGATTTCTCATGAGGGGAACGACGTCACCTTGCTCACCAAGATGGAGTTGGTGGAGGGAGAGCTCGGACGGTTCGCAATGATAAGAGGCGAGGAGCCGACGCAAACATACAACCGGCTCAAGACTCTTATCAACAAGATAAGGAGTTACGGGAGCACGCGATGGACGGACCACGACGTCGTCCGCCTAATGCTAAGGTCATTTACCGTTCTTGATCCTCATTTGGTAAACAATATACGTGAAAATCCCAGGTACACCAAGATGTCGCCCGAAGAAGTTCTTGGGAAATTTGTTAGCGGGCGAATGATGATCAAGGAGGCGAGGTATGTGGACGACGCCTTGAATGGTCCGATCAACGAGCCGCAACCCCTTGCTCTCAAGGCAACACGAAGCAAGGAGGCGCTACCTAGCAAGGTGGCACAGATTGAGGCGGCCGGACTCAATGATGAAGAGATGGCTCTCATCATCAAGAGATTCAAGACGGCGCTAAATGGTCGCAAGGGGCAGCCAAGCAAGACCAAGACAAAGAGGAAGCGCTCATGCTTCAAATGCGGTAAGCTTGGTCATTTTATCGCTAACTGTCCCGATAATGAAAGTGACCAGGAAAAGGGGAACAAAAGAGAGAAGAAGAAGCAATACAAGAAGGCAAAGGGCGAGGCACATCTAGGAAAGGAGTGGGACTCGGATTGCTCCTCCTCCGACTCCGACAATGAAGGACTCGCTGCCACTGCCTTCAACAAGTCTTCCCTCTTCCCCAACGAGCGTCTCACATGCTGTGGCGGATCCTCCCAAATTATAAGACTCACATGCACCTGTCCTTGTCTCAAAGACATCAAACAGCTATGCATGTGTGACCGATAACTTAGCAGGATCTGTCCGAGTATCCCAGGGGACCTCGGATAAACCATTACCACCAAGATCGCAAGATTAAGTAAACACGAATCACACACATCAATATTTTTGCAGCGGAAATTTTATTACCAAATTTTACAAGTTACAAAATTTTACATTATTTTCATCGGAGTGATTATAAAAGTATAAGTTTGAAATATATGCTAGCTCAAGAGACCATCCTCAATAAGAAGTATAGAAAGGTTACTTAGACTTATAAGAAGGCCGAGCCCACCGGCACTTAACATCACCATCGGCAGCACAAACTATAGCCTGAAAAACAACAGGGAATAAAACCCTGAGTACGGAATTACTCAGCAAGACTTACCCGACTAAAGAAAAGACTCTCAAGGGTATGCTGGCTAGAGGGAGTCAAGGTAAGGCTAAGCAATAATCAAGGACTCATTTTGCAGAAATGCTTACTAATGGTGAATCCTTAAGCCATCTTTTAGTTATCAAGTTAATTTCTTACCTGATTCTAGATTTTCCTGATCTAGAGCATTCACTTGTCCTATCTAGCTTTCATTTAGCCAATTCATGTTTCACTTATTATCTACGATGAGTGGTCAGTGAGTTGAGTCTCCATAACCGAGGAGCAACGACGATTCGAACCGATTATACCCAGCTGGGGATTCCTAACCACACGACATATGTAGCACTTAACCCTTGCATATGTCAACCGTTCCCACAGATCCTCCACAACGTGAACCGGTCCGCGCTACCCGGGAGCACAGTACTCCTCCGTCCAGCCTCTAGCCAGGAGGGTACACGCTACTCCCACCATCTCCCACGCCCAGTGCGCGGTTGTCTTTTCACGTATGGAATAGCCGGGTTCAGGCTTACCAGAGCATGTGGCTAGTTGCAAAGTCTCACCTCATCAGGCCTACATCGAACGGTCCTTAATCGACACAGGCGGAGCACTACACCGACTCATTTCACGATGCAAGCCACCCGCCCGGTCTCATATTAATTATCTAACTCAAGTTCATTCACACAAAACAATAACCAGTAATCAAAATAAATTTCAAAATCTTATCATTTTAAGCAGGGCTAAGCGGCACTAGTTTTTCATAAAATAGGTATCAAGGAATGATTATTCAAATTCTCAAGGACGGTAATGCATCAATTGTTTGATCACGCAACTCCTATCACCTAATGCATCAAACGAGGTGATAAAGATTTTAAAACACAAGGAGGTGGCGAATGCACCGGGGCTTGCCTTTGTTGCAGAGAAGAGCCGAAGACTAAGGAAATAAAATTTGACAAGTCTTCAGGGTGACGACCAGTCTCCAGAAAATTGTTTCACCATAATTGATCCACAGATAACGTGATCTACACGTAAAGTAAAGATGCATGCCATGATCATGATGTGATGATGAAATGGACACATCTACACAATAAAGAATCTAAAATGATAGCACTTGAACTCAGGTCCCATACACGCTCAATTCCATTTCGATTATTTAATCAAACTCTATCTATTTTGCTAACGGGTGAAGACAGACTCGAGTTAAAACACACGATAAGGATCAATTATAGAATTTTGGTCCATGGGCGTCACACAATCCTAAAAATCAGTGCAACAAATTAACTAATTTATTACTTTCATTAAGTTATTTATTCCACGGTTAGATAATTCTAATTAAGTGTATTATTGACAACTGATGAAAAATGTATTTCTAATTACGTAGATAATCGACGACTAACGGAATATGTTCCAATCAAATTAAAATGTACTCCAAGAAAATCTAACCCTACGCAATACAAAGCCGAGTGGAGATTCACCAAAATGGTGGTGAACCTGACTCAGGCATCTTTTTGAATATCTAGCGAGCGACGTACATAAACTCACTTTTCTTCCCTATCTAATTCATTCTGATCACTAATCGCACTACTGCGATTCACCCACACCGTCACCAGCACAAACTTTAATACCCAAGGAAATATAAATTACCATGCCAAATATCACGACAGCTTGGCGACGAGATGAGCGAGACGTCACCACGTGTGGAATGAGCTCAGGGTGACGTCGGCGTTCAGCAACTCCACGCGACGACGCACCAGAGCAAGAAATAACGGCCACGAGCAGCAGACAACGACGACGGCAAGCTGACGCCAAACCAACTGCTGCAGATGCCTGAGCACGAGCGTCCAGGCACTCGGCTAATGGCTAGAGCCCACGCCGAGTCGAGCAGAGAGAAATGCACGGTGCCAGGTCGACGAGGGGGCTGTACGGGTGACGTTGAAGAGAGGCGCGACCATAGAGATGCCCAACGACAGAGACGGCTGAGTGGCTCACCGGCGAGGGAGAACGCTGACCGAACCAAGGAGTAACGCAGAGTGCGATGAGCTGGGGAGGGAGTCGACGTCCAGCGAGCAAGCGCGAAGAAGAGGGGCCGAGCACGGCGTTAGTGAACTCCGGTGCACGCAGGAGGCGAGCAGCATCGAGCGAGCAGCGTCCTTGACGAGTGGAAACTGAGCCCCTAGAACTGGTGCCGAACACGACACGGAGCGAGCCAGGAAAATGCGTACGCGTTTGAAGCCTCCAGTGCTCAGCGCAGTTGGACATGAACAGCAGTGGCGTGGATATTTCTACTGGGGAAAAAGATCAGATAGTAAGCGGTGGAGATAAGGCTTCAGGAAAATCCCACGCCAGCAGAAAGCAAGCGGCGGCAAGATAACGAAGAGAGCGTTCACGTGAAAAGGAGAAAAAGAAATAAAACGCATAGGATATTTCATGTACGTGAGGATTAGGAAGAATAAAGTGAAAATGGAGGTGAATGGTGAGAGGTTAAGTAAGAAATTTTTCTTCTTCTTTCAATCTTTAATAAAATTAAAATGTAGATATTTCAAGTTTCTGATATTAGGGTCTAAAAGATGTATAAAATTGTCGAATCAAAACGAGATCGACAACAATATTTGGATATGATTTGATTTGGTTAATACTTCAGAGTCAGCTGAATTTTCACCCGTTATTTATATCCAAAGTTTTGGAGACCAAACGAAACGAGATCAGCTTCGATATTGTAGACTGTATTAGATCCAGATGAATTTAGATAAATATCACCCAAATTCGACATTCCAAAGTTGCTCGGTATGAGTCGACACAACCAGACCCCTTTCTAAATTTTATAATTACTTAAATAACAACTCTCTAATTCCTTGTGGCTTAGAAATTGAAACGCTTAGTCGTAAATCTAGTTTTGATCCTATTATTAGCCCACTTCGGCAATTGTTAGTGACTTGTCCCTTGCTACTCGGCCAAACACATTATTTGTACCGAAGTACACATTTTAAGCCCAGAAATAAAAGTTTTCCTTAATTTTATTTTACGTGAGATATTTCCAAGAAGCAATAACGTTATCTCCATTCTTCTCCTTTTCTTTATATATACTAAATTATTATATCTTCTTCTGGTCGATCCAAATTTTAACATAATAATTATTTATAGTTTTGATTTTAAGGCTATGGCTCCACTTAATTAGAGTTTAAATCGCCAGGGTTTCGAATAATTCAAATTTGCACCAAATTTTGGATCCAATTTTTTTTACTCGACAGTGCCAAATCCAAATCCTAAGTCGAGTTTTTAACAAAAATCGAAACATAACTTCACCCCAAATCATGCATAAGCTTTAACAAGTTATATTATTTTAAAGTGAATGAACATATGATTAACCTTTTCGGAACAATCACATGGGATGCTGATGCTCAAGATGATGTCATGCTTAAATTTTAGTGGCGCTTAACACCTAGGGTGTTACAGCTCAACCCCCCTAAAAAGAAATCTCGTCCCGAGATTTAAGAACAACTAAGGACTTAGGTTAGGAGGAGAATAAGAAGATAGTATTCACACCACTTCGAACTTCTTTACACACCAACCGGATGATGTACCAGGTCGCACTTGCTGGCTAGCGATTATATTACAATACTGTAAGTTTTTAAACCGAAGCAAGAAAATCTGGAAAATTCTCCACAAGAAAGTCTTCAGATTCCCAAGTAGCTTCGTCTTCAGAATGTTTGTTCCATTGCACCTTATAAAACTTGATTGTTCTCCTTCGAGTGATGCGATCCTTCTGATCTAATACTCGTATTGGATATTCTGAATAAGTCAGATCTGGCTCCAAATGGACCTCTGAGACATCCATAACTTGCTCGGGCACCCGAAGACATTTCTTCAGTTGTGATACATGAAACACGTTATGAACGGCGAACATATGCTCTGGCAACTGAAGACGATAAGCTACAGGTCCGCACTGTTGTATGATTCGGAAGGGACCAATATAGCGAGGTGCGAGTTTTCCTTTGACATCAAAGCGATTAACTCCTTTCATCGGTGATACTTTTAGATAGACATAATCACCAACCTTGAACACCAGGGGTCGACGCTTTCGGTCAGCATAACTCTTCTGACGAGACTGTGCTATCTTCAAGTTGCGTCGGATAAGTTGAACCTTTTCCTCGGCTTCATTTACCAGGTCAGGTCCAAAGAAATATCTTTCTCCTGGTTCAGACCAGTTTAAAGGAGTCCTGCATCTTCTACCATATAGAGCTTCAAAGGGTGCCATCTTGATACTCTCTTGATGACTGTTATTATAAGAAAATTCAGCAAGAGGGAGACATTCATCCCATTTTTTTGAAAAGACCAGAACACATGCCCTCAACATGTCTTCCAGTATCTGATTGACTCTTTCTGTTTGCCCACTCGTTTGAGGATGATAGGCGGAACTGCGAATCAGTTTAGTGCCCAAGGACTTATGCAACTCCTCCCAAAACTTGGAGACAAACTGTGGACCTCTATCTGACACAATTGTCTTAGGTACTCCATGCAAACTTAGGACACGGGCGATGTATAGTTGAGCATAAGTGAGAATAGGATAATTGCTTTTGGCAGGGATGAAATGGGCTGACTTGGTAAGACGATCCACGATGACCCAAATAGAATCATACCCTCTTGATGTCTTGGGCAAACCGACAATGAAGTCCATACTGATGTCTTCCCACTTCCAAGCTGGGATAGGCAATGGTTGTAGTGGTCCGACAGATTTTAAGTGCACAGCCTTCACCCTTTGACAAATATCGCACTTGGCGACATAGCGAGCAATTTCAATCTTCATTTTGGTCCACCAAAATCTTTGTTTCAGATCCTGATACATCTTGTTACTCCCCGGGTGAATGGAGTATCGGGACAAGTGAGCTTCATCAAGTATCTGTTGACGTAACTCAGGAACTTTTGGGACTACCAAACGGTTTTGGAACCAAAGGACACCATTTTCGTCAATTCTAAAACATGTAGCCCTTCCTGCTACAACTCACTCCTTGATATGAGTTATTCCCTTGTTCAACTTTTGAGCATCAACAATTTGACTTTGGAGAGTTGATTCAAGAATGAGATTAGCTATGGTTCCTTGATGAACTATTTCCACATTCAACCTTTCCATTTCCTGACACAAGGTAACAGTTAAAGGTTTTGCCGAAAGACAATTATACTGAGATTTACGGCTAAGAGCATCTGCCACAACATTAGCCTTGCCAGGATGATAATGAACTTCAAGGTCATAATCTTTAATCAACTCTAGCCACCTTCTCTGTCTCATGTTCAATTCAGACTGGGTAAAAATGTACTTCAAACTCTTATGGTCAGTGTAAATGTGACATGTATTACCTAGCAGATAATGGCGCCAAATCTTGAGCGCATGAACAACAGCAGCCAACTCAAGATCATGGGTTGGATAATTCTCTTCATGACGCTTGAGTTGCCGAGAAGCATAGGCAATCACACGGCCTTCTTGCATCAATACACATCCAATGCCAATGCCAGAAGCATCACAATAGACATCAAATGGTTTCGCGATATCTGGTTGAGCTAGCACTGGTGCTGTAGTCAATAGCTTCTTTAGCTTCTCAAAAGCTTTGTCACACTCAAGTGACCAAACAAACTTGATATGGTTTTTGAGCAGTTCGGTGATAGGCTTGGCTATTCTAGAGAAATCTGGAATAAAGCGACGATAATAGCCCGCCATTCCAAGAAAACTTCTGACCTGATGTACAGTAGTGGGAGGTTTCCAATCGAGGATATCCTTGACCTTGCTCGGGTCGACAGCAACACCCTCGGCAGACAAGACATGGCCAAGAAACTGAACTTTATCCAACCAAAACTCGCATTTGCTAAATTTAGCATATAGTTGGTGTTCTCTGAGCCGCGTCAGAACAATACGTAAGTGGTCTGCATGTTCCTCCTTGCTCTTGGAGTATATCAGGATATCATCAATGAACACAACCACAAACTTGTCAAGCTCCGGCATGAACACAGAGTTCATTAAATACATGAAGTGAGCTGGAGCATTAGTTAGACCAAAGGACATCACCAAATATTCATAAAGACCATATCGAGTAGTGAAAGCGGTCTTGGGAACATCTTCAGGACGGATTCTTATCTGGTAATAACCTGACCTAAGGTCAATCTTGGAGAACACCTTTGCTCCTGTGAGCTGGTCAAACAGCAAATCAATGCGAGGGAGAGGATATTTGTTTTTGATAGTCACCTCATTGAGCGGTCGGTAATCAACACATAACCTGAGTGTTTGATCTTTCTTCTTCACAAATAGGGCAGGACAACCCCATGGTGATGAACTTGGCCGAATGAAACCCTTATCTAGCAAGTCTTGCAACTGAGTCTTTAGCTCTGCTAACTCCTTAGGTGGCATTCTGTATGACCTTCTAGATATGGGTGCGGTACCTGGCTGCAATTCAATTACAAATTCCACATCTCTTTCTGGAGGTAAACCAGGCAAATCTTCGGGAAACACGTCCGGAAACTCTCTGACTACCGGTATATCCTTTATCTCTTTAATGGTGACAGCACATACTCTTTCTACTGCTCTCTTAGGAGTCGGCAACTGGATTAGCAATTTAGAGCTGTCATTGGGTGAATCCAACTGAACTGTCCGTTGCAACGTATCAATAATAGCTCCATGTTGACGTAACCAGTTCATGCCAAGGATCACATCTATGTCCTGCTTCTGGAGGACAAGCAAGTTGGTAGGAAAAATGTGACCCTCCAGATTTATGGGCACCTTCTCCACCATTTCCTTAGTATAGATACGTCCTCCAGGGGATTGTATACAAAAAGTATCTTTCCCTTCTTCTATTGGTAATTGATACTTCACAACAAAAGCTCTATTGATGAAGGTATGAGATGCGCCCGAATCAAACAGAGTCACTGCAGGGTGGTTGGCGACATAAAACACACTCATCATAACAGGGGCACCTTCAGAAATTCCATGAGTATGAGTGAGATTGACCTGCCCCATCCTAGGAACAGTCCTGTTTTTCTTTCTAGTATTCTGTCGAATACTCTGAGATGGAGCCGTTAGAGACTGTTGCTCAGCCACTGGTTTAGGCAAACGACAATCTTGGGTAGTGTTTCCTGACTTCCTGCAGTTATCACATGGGATTCTGTTGACCAAATGGTTTTTGGAACAAATGCCTGGGGCATCCGACTGATGTGGGAGAAAAGGAACAACGGCCTGTCGGACACATAACTGTGAACTGGGTAACTGGGATGGAGGATCAAGAGAACAAATGATAGGTTGATAAACAATCCTCTGACGTCGACTACTGCTACTTGAGGATTCTTCAGCAAATTTCTTTCTCTTAGACTCTTGATGAAGGCGAAACTTATCATCACCCAGAATGGCCTGACTGACTACATCATTATAACTTTCAGCCACATTGGGTGCCATCAAGCGTTGGAGCTTCATATTAAGGCCACGCATGAAAAAGAACTTCTTCGTGGCTTCAGTATTGACATAATCTGCAGCATACTGAGATAACTGATTAAACCTCTCTAAATACTCCATAACACTCTCCCCTTCACCTTGCATTAGGTTAAAAAACTCATCAACTTTTATACTCATGATACCCTTCGGAATATAATGTGCCCGAAATGCCTCACAGAACTCAACCCAAGGAACTTGATATCCCTCTGGCTGAGTTGCACAATAATTTGCCCACCAGGCTCCAGCTTGACCCTGGAGTTGTTGAGCGGCAAACCGGGCTTTCTGAACGCCATCACAATGGATGAGTCCAAACTTCTGCTCAATAGTTCGAAGCCAATCCTCAGCTTCAAGAGGATCTTCAGCTCTAGTGAAAACTGGTGGTTGCGTGTCCAAAAATTCCTTGTAAGTACTGGCAGCATTTGGATCCCGCTGACCACGCTGAACCAACTCATGGAGAAGGTGAGTATGATCAATGCCTACACTAATGAGTTGTGCAACTGCATTCTCAAGCGCGGATGTTGACTGTGGATTAGATGTGTTAGCCATATTCTGGGAAGTGCCCTCACCATGAACCAATCCAGAACGAGTCCTCATTCTGTCAATAAAAGAGAACTTAGCTCCCGATCTCACGGATTTGAAAAGACAAGACAGAAAAGCAAGGACGGGTAGCATGAATAGGGTGGATGAGACACTCTCAAATAGCTACATGGGGGTTGAATTTAAGGTTATATGTCATGATGCATGCTCGTCCTAAACGTTTCCCACGTTGTGGGTTAGTAATTTGTTCTATGATAGTCCTTAATTTTAGGGCTTAATAGAGGATGTCGCTAGCATTATAGTTTTTTTTAAACCAAACAATATGTTTGGATGAAAATAGACTTTTTAAAATCAAAACTTTATTTTAGAAGTAAGTATGTGATCATATTATACTTAATCCTGCTCCGATACCAGCTGTGGCGGATCCTCCCAAATTATAAGACTCACATGCACCTGTCCTTGTCTCAAAGACATCAAACAGCTATGCATGTGTGACCGATAACTTAACAGGATCTGTCCGAGTATCCCAGGGGACCTCGGATAAACCATTACCACCAAGATCGCAAGATTAAGTAAACACGAATCACACACATCAATATTTTTGCAGCGGAAATTTTATTACCAAATTTTACAAGTTACAAAATTTTACATTATTTTCATCGGAGTGATTATAAAAGTATAAGTTTGAAATATATGCTAGCTCAAGAGACCATCCTCAATAAGAAGTATAGAAAGGTTACTTAGACTTATAAGAAGGCCGAGCCCACCGGCACTTAACATCACCATCGGCAGCACAAACTATAGCCTGAAAAACAACAGGGAATAAAACCCTGAGTACGGAATTACTCAGCAAGACTTACCCGACTAAAGAAAAGACTCTCAAGGGTATGCTGGCTAGAGGGAGTCAAGGTAAGGCTAAGCAATAATCAAGGACTCATTTTGCAGAAATGCTTACTAATGGTGAATCCTTAAGCCATCTTTTAGTTATCAAGTTAATTTCTTACCTGATTCTAGATTTTCCTGATCTAGAGCATTCACTTGTCCTATCTAGCTTTCATTTAGCCAATTCATGTTTCACTTATTATCTACGATGAGTGGTCAGTGAGTTGAGTCTCCATAACCGAGGAGCAACGACGATTCGAACCGATTATACCCAGCTGGGGATTCCTAACCACACGACATATGTAGCACTTAACCCTTGCATATGTCAACCGTTCCCACAGATCCTCCACAACGTGAACCGGTCCGCGCTACCCGGGAGCACAGTACTCCTCCGTCCAGCCTCTAGCCAGGAGGGTACACGCTACTCCCACCATCTCCCACGCCCAGTGCGCGGTTGTCTTTTCACGTATGGAATAGCCGGGTTCAGGCTTACCAGAGCATGTGGCTAGTTGCAAAGTCTCACCTCATCAGGCCTACATCGAACGGTCCTTAATCGACACAGGCGGAGCACTACACCGACTCATTTCACGATGCAAGCCACCCGCCCGGTCTCATATTAATTATCTAACTCAAGTTCATTCACACAAAACAATAACCAGTAATCAAAATAAATTTCAAAATCTTATCATTTTAAGCAGGGCTAAGCGGCACTAGTTTTTCATAAAATAGGTATCAAGGAATGATTATTCAAATTCTCAAGGACGGTAATGCATCAATTGTTTGATCACGCAACTCCTATCACCTAATGCATCAAACGAGGTGATAAAGATTTTAAAACACAAGGAGGTGGCGAATGCACCGGGGCTTGCCTTTGTTGCAGAGAAGAGCCGAAGACTAAGGAAATAAAATTTGACAAGTCTTCAGGGTGACGACCAGTCTCCAGAAAATTGTTTCACCATAATTGATCCACAGATAACGTGATCTACACGTAAAGTAAAGATGCATGCCATGATCATGATGTGATGATGAAATGGACACATCTACACAATAAAGAATCTAAAATGATAGCACTTGAACTCAGGTCCCATACACGCTCAATTCCATTTCGATTATTTAATCAAACTCTATCTATTTTGCTAACGGGTGAAGACAGACTCGAGTTAAAACACACGATAAGGATCAATTATAGAATTTTGGTCCATGGGCGTCACACAATCCTAAAAATCAGTGCAACAAATTAACTAATTTATTACTTTCATTAAGTTATTTATTCCACGGTTAGATAATTCTAATTAAGTGTATTATTGACAACTGATGAAAAATGTATTTCTAATTACGTAGATAATCGACGACTAACGGAATATGTTCCAATCAAATTAAAATGTACTCCAAGAAAATCTAACCCTACGCAATACAAAGCCGAGTGGAGATTCACCAAAATGGTGGTGAACCTGACTCAGGCATCTTTTTGAATATCTAGCGAGCGACGTACATAAACTCACTTTTCTTCCCTATCTAATTCATTCTGATCACTAATCGCACTACTGCGATTCACCCACACCGTCACCAGCACAAACTTTAATACCCAAGGAAATATAAATTACCATGCCAAATATCACGACAGCTTGGCGACGAGATGAGCGAGACGTCACCACGTGTGGAATGAGCTCAGGGCGACGTCGACGTTCAGCAACTCCACGCGACGACGCACCAGAGCAAGAAATAACGGCCATGAGCAGCAGACAACGACGATGGCAAGCTGACGCCAAACCAACTGCTGCAGATGCCTGAGCACGAGCGTCCAGGCACTCGGCTAATGGCTAGAGCCCACGCCGAGTCGAGCAGAGAGAAATGCACGGTGCCAGGTCGACGAGAGGCTGTACGGGTGACGTTGAAGAGAGGCGCGACCATAGAGATGTCCAACGACAGAGACGGCTGAGTGGCTCACCGGCGAGGGAGAACGCTGACCGAACCAAGGAGTAACGCAGAGTGCGATGAGCTGGGGAGGGAGTCGACGTCCAGCGAGCAAGTGCGAAGAAGAGGGGCCGAGCACGGCGTTAGTGAACTCCGGTGCACGCAGGAGGCGAGCAGCATCGAGCGAGCAGCGTCCTTGACGAGTGGAAACTGAGCCCCTAGAACTGGTGCCGAACACGACACGGAGCGAGCCAGGAAAATGCGTACGCGTTTGAAGCCTCCAGTGCTCAGCGCAGTTGGACATGAACAGCAGTGGCGTGGATATTTCTACTGGGGAAAAAGATCAGATAGTAAGCGGTGGAGATAAGGCTTCAGGAAAATCCCACGCCAGCAGAAAGCAAGCGGCGGCAAGATAACGAAGAGAGCGTTCACGTGAAAAGGAGAAAAAGAAATAAAACGCATAGGATATTTCATGTACGTGAGGATTAGGAAGAATAAAGTGAAAATGGAGGTGAATGGTGAGAGGTTAAGTAAGAAATTTTTCTTCTTCTTTCAATCTTTAATAAAATTAAAATGTAGATATTTCAAGTTTCTGATATTAGGGTCTAAAAGATGTATAAAATTGTCGAATCAAAACGAGATCGACAACAATATTTGGATATGATTTGATTTGGTTAATACTTCGGAGTCAGCTGAATTTTCACCCGTTATTTATATCCAAAGTTTTGGAGACCAAACGAAACGAGATCAGCTTCGATATTGTAGACTGTATTAGATCCAGTTGAATTTAGATAAATATCACCCAAATTCGACATTCCAAAGTTGCTCGGTATGAGTCGACACAACCAGACCCCTTTCTAAATTTTATAATTACTTAAATAACAACTCTCTAATTCCTTGTGGCTTAGAAATTGAAACGCTTAGTCGTAAATCTAGTTTTGATCCTATTATTAGCCCACTTCGGCAATTGTTAGTGACTTGTCCCTTGCTACTCGGCCAAACACATTATTTGTACCGAAGTACACATTTTAAGCCCAGAAATAAAAGTTTTCCTTAATTTTATTTTACGTGAGATATTTCCAAGAAGCAATAACGTTATCTCCATTCTTCTCCTTTTCTTTATATATACTAAATTATTATATCTTCTTCTGGTCGATCCAAATTTTAACATAATAATTATTTATAGTTTTGATTTTAAGGCTATGGCTCCACTTAATTAGAGTTTAAATCGCCAGGGTTTCGAATAATTCAAATTTGCACCAAATTTTGGATCCAATTTTTTTTTACTCGACAGTGCCAAATCCAAATCCTAAGTCGAGTTTTTAACAAAAATCGAAACATAACTTCACCCCAAATCATGCATAAGCTTTAACAAGTTATATTATTTTAAAGTGAATGAACATATGATTAACCTTTTCGGAACAATCACATGGGATGCTGATGCTCAAGATGATGTCATGCTTAAATTTTAGTGGCGCTTAACACCTAGGGTGTTACACATGCCTTATGGCAAGGGAGAAGAAGGTGAGTACTCAAGACTCCACTTATGCTTCTTCTAGTGATAATGAGTCTAGTGATGATGATGACATAGATTATTCATGCTTGTTCAAAGGCTTAGATAGATCTAAGATAGATAAAATTAATGAGTTGATAGATGCTTTGAATGATAAAAATAGATTACTAGAAAAACAAGAGGATCTTTTATATGAGGAGCATGATAAATTTGTTAGTGCACAAAATTCTCTTGCTCTAGAAATTAAAAGAAATAAAATGCTTTCTAGTGAACTATCTACTTGTCATGAAACCATTTCTACCTTACAAGGTGTTAACAATGATTTAAATGCTAGGTTAGAAGTAGCAAATAAATCTAATTCTTGTGTAGAACATGTTATGATTTGCACTAGGTGTAAGGATTTCGATGTAGATGCCTGTAGTGAACACCTAGTTTTAATTTCCAAATTAAATGAGGAATTGTCTAGTCTTAATGCCCAACTTAAGACTAGCAAAAGTGAAGTTGATAAGATAAAATTTGCAAGGGATGCCTACACGGTTGGTAGACACCCCTCAATTAAGGATGGTCTTGGCTTCAAGAGAGAGGCCAAGAACTTAACAAGCCATAAGGCTCCCATCTTTGTCAAGGAGAAAGGGAAGGCCCCTATGGCTAGTAGTGCTAAAAAGAACCATGCTTTTATGTATAATGATAGGAGACATGCTAGAAATACTTATGATGATTTTGATTCACATGTTTATGATTCTCATGCCATGTTTGCTTCTAGTTCTTCCTATAAGCATGATAGGGATATGTGTAGGAGAAATATTGTGCATATGCCTAGGAGAAATTTTGCTCATGTTCCTAGAAAAGTTGTGAACAAACCTTCTACCATTTATTATACTTGCAATGCTCCCTTTGCTATTTGTAGAAAGGGTAAGAAGGTAATTGCTAGGAAGTTAGGGGCAAGATGCAAGGGAGATAAAACTTGCATTTGGGTCCCTAAGGATATTTGTGCTAACCTTGCAGGACCCAACATGAGTTGGGTACCTAAGACCCAAGCCTAAATTTGCCTTGCAGGTTTATGCATCCGGGGGTTCAAGCTGGATTATCGACAGCGGATGCACAAACCATATGACGGGGGAGAAGAAGATGTTCACCTCCTACGTCAAAAATAAGGATTCCCAAGATTCAATTATATTCGGTGATGGGAATCAAGGCAAGGTAAAAGGGTTAGGTAAAATTGCAATTTCTAATGAGCACTCAATTTCAAATGTGTTTTTAGTTGAGTCTCTTGGGTACAATTTGCTATCTGTTAGTCAACTATGCAACATGGGATATAATTGCCTTTTTACTAATGTAGATGTGTCTGTCTTTAGAAGATGTGATGGTTCACTAGCTTTTAAGGGTGTACTAGACGGCAAGCTTTACTTAGTTGATTTTGCAAAAGAAGAGGCCGGTCTAGATGCATGCTTAATGGCTAAGACTTGCATGGGCTGGCTGTGGCATCGCCGCTTAGCACATGTGGGGATGAAGAACCTCCACAAGCTTCTAAAGGGAGAACACGTGATAGGTCTAACAAATGTTTATTTCGAAAAAGATAGGCCTTGTGCAGCTTGTCAAGCAGGTAAACAGGTGGGAGGAGCACATCACAGCAAGAATGTGATGACCACGTCAAGACCTCTGGAGCTGCTGCATATGGACCTCTTCGGACCCGTCGCCTATCTAAGCATAGGAGGAAGTAAGTATGGTCTAGTTATTGTTGATGACTTTTCCCGCTTCACTTGGGTGTTCTTTTTGCAGGATAAGTCTGAAACTCAAGGGACCCTCAAGCGCTTCCTCAGGAGAGCTCAAAATGAGTTTGAGCTCAAGGTGAAGAAGATTAGGAGCGACAACGGGTCCGAGTTCAAGAACCTTCAAGTGGAGGAGTTTCTTGAGGAGGAAGGAATCAAGCACGAGTTCTCCGCTCCCTACACACCACAACAAAATGGTGTGGTAGAGAGGAAGAACAGGACGCTAATCGATATGGCGAGGACGATGCTTGGAGAGTTCAAGACCCCCGAGTGCTTTTGGTCGGAAGCTGTGAACACGGCTTGCCACGCCATCAACAGGGTCTATCTTCATCGCCTCCTCAAGAAGACTTCGTATGAGCTACTAACCGGTAACAAACCCAATGTATCGTACTTTCGTGTATTTGGGAGCAAGTGCTACATTCTAGTGAAGAAGGGTAGAAATTCTAAGTTTGCTCCCAAAGCTGTAGAAGGGTTTTTATTGGGTTATGATTCAAATACAAAGGCGTATAGAGTCTTCAACAAATCATCGGGTTTGGTTGAAGTCTCTAGCGACGTTGTATTTGATGAGACTAATGGCTCTCCAAGAGAGCAAGTTGTTGATTGTGATGATGTAGATGAAGAAGATGTTCCAACGGCCGCTATACGAACCATGGCGATTGGAGACGTTCGGCCACAGGAACAAGATGAACGAGATCAACCTTCTTCCTCAACAACGGTGCATCCTCCAACTCAAGACGATGAACAGGTTCATCAAAAGGAGGCGTGTGATCAAGGGGGAGCACAAGATGATCATGTGATGGAGGAAGAAGCGCAACCGGCACCTCCAACCCAAGTTCGAGCGATGATTCAAAGGGATCATCCCGTCGACCAAATTCTGGGTGACATTAGCAAGGGAGTAACTACTCGGTCTCGATTAGTTAATTTTTGTGAACATTACTCCTTTGTCTCCTCTATTGAGCCTTTCAGGGTAGAGGAGGCCTTGCTAGATCCGGATTGGGTGTTGGCCATGCAGGAGGAACTTAACAACTTCAAGCGCAATGAAGTTTGGACGCTGGTGCCTCGTCCCAAGCAAAATGTTGTGGGAACCAAGTGGGTGTTCCGCAACAAACAGGACGAGCACGGGGTGGTGACAAGGAACAAGGCTCGACTTATGGCAAAAGGTTATGCCCAAGTCGCAGGTTTGGACTTTGAGGAGACTTTTGCTCCTGTGGCTAGGCTAGAGTCCATTCGTATCTTGCTAGCATATGCCGCTCACCATTCTTTCAGGTTGTACCAAATGGATGTGAAGAGCGCTTTCCTTAACGGGCCAATAAAGGAGGAGGTGTACGTGGAGCAACCCCCTGGCTTCGAGGATGAGCGGTACCCCGACCACGTGTGTAAGCTCTCTAAGGCGCTCTATGGACTTAAACAAGCCCCAAGAGCATGGTATGAATGCCTTAGAGATTTCTTACTTGCTAATGCTTTCAAGGTTGGGAAAGCCGATCCAACTCTTTTTACAAAGACATGTGATGGTGATTTGTTTGTATGCCAAATTTATGTCGATGACATAATATTTGGTTCTACTAATCAAAAGTCTTGTGAAGAGTTTAGCAGGGTGATGACGCAGAAATTCGAGATGTCGATGATGGGCGAGTTGAACTACTTCCTTGGGTTCCAAGTGAAGCAACTCAAGGACGGCACCTTCATCTCTCAAACGAAGTACACGCAAGATCTGCTAAAGCGGTTTGGGATGAAGGACGCCAAGCCCGCAAAGACTCCGATGGGAACCGACGGACACACCGACCTCAACAAAGGAGGTAAGTCCGTTGATCAAAAAGCATACCGGTCAATGATAGGGTCTTTACTTTATTTATGTGCTAGTAGACCGGATATTATGCTTAGCGTATGCATGTGTGCTAGATTTCAATCCGATCCTAAGGAGTGTCACTTGGTGGTGGTGAAGCGAATTCTTAGATATTTAGTTGCTACGCCTTGCTTCGGGATCTGGTATCCAAAGGGGTCTAACTTTGACTTGATTGGGTACTCAGATTCCAACTATGCTGGATGTAAGGTCGATAGGAAGAGTACATCGGGGACGTGCCAATTCTTAGGAAGGTCCCTGGTGTCGTGGAACTCTAAGAAACAAACATCCGTTGCCCTATCCACCGCTGAGGCCGAGTACGTTGCCGCAGGACAGTGTTGCGCGCAACTACTTTGGATGAGGCAAACCCTCCGGGACTTTGGCTACAATCTGAGCAAAGTCCCACTCCTATGTGACAATGAGAGTGCTATCCGAATAGCGGAAAATCCTGTTGAGCACAGCCGCACAAAGCACATTGACATCCGGCATCACTTTTTGAGAGACCACCAGCAAAAGGGAGATATCGAAGTGTTTTATGTTAGCACCGAGAACCAGCTAGCCGATATTTTTACCAAGCCTTTAGATGAGAAGACCTTTTGCAGGTTGCGTAATGAGCTAAATGTCTTAGATTCGCGGAACTTGGATTGAAATATAGCATACATGTATTTATGCCTTTGATCATGTTCTTTTTGCATATTGTTGCTTATCATGGTGCTCAAGTTGTACAAACACTCCCTGGACCTCACAAGTCCGTTGCAAAGTGATGCACATGTTTAGGGGGAGATGTGTTACAACTTGACCCTTTGAGACTAACCATATGTTTGAGTTTGCTTGTTTTAGTCACAAAGGAAAATTGAAAGGGAAAAGGTGGACTTGGACCATGACAGACTTCCACTGCACTCCGATGAGAGGGTAACTTATTTCCAAGTTCATCTCATGAACTCTTATTGCCATTTGCTCTTAATTGAAGATTTTGGTGAGGCAATGGGGTTAAAGGGCCAAGATTGATCCCGTTTTGGTGCTTGATGCCAAAGGGGGAGAAAATAAAGGCCAAAGCAATAAATGGATCAGCTACCACTTGAGAGATTTTGAAAATAGTAGAATAGAGTTTGTTTTGTCAAAACTCTTTTTGTTGTCTCTCTTATCAAAAGTTGGTTTCTTGTGGGGAGAAGTATTGATTATGGGAAAAAGGGTTGGTTTCTTGTGGGGAGAAGTATTGATTATGGGAAAAAGGGGGAGTTTTTGAAATCTTTGATCAATCTCTTTTGGAATGACTCTCTTTATGCTTCAACATGTGTGTTTGACTTAGAGATAGAGATTTGAGTTTGATTTGCAAAAACAAACCAAGTGGTGGCAAAGGATGATCCATATATGCCAAAATTGAATCAAAATAAATTTGAATTTTAATTTGAAGTGAGTTTGCACTTGTTCTAGTTGCTTTATGTTGTGTTGGCATAAATCACCAAAAAGGGGGAGATTGAAAGGGAAATGTGCCCTTGGGCCATTTCTAAGTATTTTGGTGATTTAGTGCCCAACACATGTGCTTAATTGTGAATTTATGTACATGGATGAACAAGGTGCAAATCATGGAGTAAAGGTATGTTTCTAAGCCTTAGTACATTGGTTTTGAATACTAATATACTTGTCTGAGTATTAGAAACAGAAAGTAGAAGAAAAGAAGAGAGGAGTAAAAGACTTGGCTGAGTGCAGCCAAGACTCAGCTCGGGCTGGAGCACCGGACTGTCCGGTGTGCACCGGACAGTGTCCGGTGCGCCAGGCTGACTCCGCGCGAAGTGGCCGCTCTCGGGAAATTGGTCGACGGCGTACGGCTAAAATTCACCGGACTGTCCGGTGTGCACCGGACTGTCCGGTGAGCCAACGGTCGGCCGGGGCCAACGGTCGGCCGCGCAATCCGCGCGGGACACGTGGCCGAGGCAACGGTCGGAAGACGGCACCGGACTGTCCGGTGTGCACCGGACATGTCCGGTGCGCCAACGGCCCCAGATCTTCCAACGGTCGGCAACGGTCGGAAGCGCCAGTTATGGAAACAAATCGGGCACCGGACAGTGTCCAGTGTGCACCGGACTGTCCGGTGCCCCCGACGACAGAAGGCAAGGATGGCCTTCCGGATTTGCTCTCAACGGCTCCTAGCTGCCTTGGGGGCTATAAAAGGAGCCCCTAGGCGCATGGAGGAGAGATACAAGCAACCTTTGAGCATTCTTGATCATCCACACTTAGTCTTTGCGCTTTCATTTGTGATTCTAAGTGATTCGAGCTCCGTTCTAGTGAGAACTTTGTGATACTCTTGTGAGCTCGATTCTTGGCCGTGTGTGTGCGCGTTTCGCTGTGGATTTGTGTGTGTTGCTTCCCTCCCTTACTCTGTGTTTCATTTGTGATCATATACTTGTAAGGGCAAGAGACTCCAATTTGTGGAGATTCCTTGCAAACGGGATAGTGAAAGGCAAAACAAAACACCGTGGTATTCAAGTGGGTCTTTGGACCGCTTGAGAGGGGTTGATTGCAACCCTCGTCCGTTGGGACGCCACAACGTGGAGTAGGCAAGCGTTGGTCTTGGCCGAACCACGGGATAAACCACTGTGTCACTTCTGTGCTTGATCTCTTGTGGAATTGTGTTTTGTTGAGACTTCTCTTTAGCCACTTGGCAACTATTGTGCTAACATTTAACAAGTTTTTGTGGCTTAAGTTTTAAGTTTTCACAGGATCACCTATTCACCCCCCCCCTCTAGGTGCTCTCAACGCTGTCCAGATCGCCTCACCCCACCATTCCTTAGATAGTCTCGAAGTCTCTAACATGGCGTTAACCAAATCAGTTAGAGTTTGATTCTTCCTCTCAGCAACCCCATTGGATTGTGGTGAGTATGGTGGTGTCCTCTGATGAATAATACCATGTTCCACACAAAAATCAGAAAAATCACCTGAAAAATATTCTCCACCACACGATCAGACCTTAACCGTTTAATTTTCCTCTTGAGTTGATTTTCCACTTTAGCTTTGTAGGTTTTAAAATAATGCAAAGCTTCGTCTTTTAACTTTAAGAGAAACATATAACAAAATCTAGTAGAATTATCGATAAAAGTAATAAAATATCATTTGCCTCCCTTAGTCAGTATTCCATTCATCTCACATAAATCGGAATGTATTAAGTCTAGTGGTGCCAAGTTTCTCACCTCAGCAGCCTTATGAGGTTTGCGAGGTTGCTTAGATTGCACGCACACCTGGCACTTAGAACCTTTGACTAAATCAAATTTTGAGATTAAATTTAAATTTGCTAACCGCGACACACAACGAAAATTGATGTGACAAAGTCATGAATGCCAAATATACGACTCGTTCGAAATTACATTTGTCGGGGACCATAATTAGGGGTACCCTCAAGACTCCTAAATCTCAGCTGGTAACCCCCATCAGCACAAAGCTGCAAAGGCCTGATGGGTGCGATTAAGTCAAGGATCGGTCCATTCGAGGGACGTGATCACGCCTCGCCCGAGCCCAGCCTCGGGCAAGGGCAGCCGACCCCGGAGGATCTACGTCTCGCTCGAGGACCACCTCCAGCAACGGACACATCTTTGGCTCGCCCGAGGCCCAGTCTTCACCAAGAAGCAACCTTGGCCAAATCGCCACGCCAACCGACCAAATCGTAGGGGCATTTAATGCAAAGGTGGCCTGACACCTTTATCCTGACGCACGCCCTCCAGTCGACAGAGCCGAAGTGACCGCAGTCACTTCGCCGCTCCACTGACCGGTCTGACAAGAGGACAGCGCCGCCTGCGCCGCTCCGACTGCTGAGCCACTCGACAGAGTGAGGCTGACAGCAGCCAAGTCCAGCCCTAGGCGCCATGGGAAACTCCGCTTCGCCCGACCCCAGGGCTCGGACTCGGGCTCAGCCCCAGAAGACGAAGAACTCCGCCTCGCCCGACCCCAGGGCTCGGACTCGGGCTCAACCCCGGAAGATGACGAACTCCACCTCGCCCGACCCCAGGGCTCGGACTCGGGCTCAGCCCCGGAAGACGACGAACTCCACTTCGCCTGAGCCTAGGGCTCGGACTCGGGCTCAGCCCCGGAAGACGACGAACTCCGCTTCGCCCGACCCCAGGGCTCGGACTCGGGCTCAGCCCCAGAAGACGACGAACTCCGCTTCGCCCGACCCCAGGGCTCGGACTCGGGCTCAGCCCCGAAGGACGACGAACTCCGCTTCGCCCGACCCCAGGGCTCGGACTCAGCCCTAGCCTCAGCCGACGGTCTCCGCCTTGTCCGACCCGGGGGCTCGGACTCGACCTCGACCTCAGAGGAGCCTCCACCTCGCCCAACCTAGGGCACGGACCGACCACGTCAACAGGAGGCGCCATCATTACCCTACCCTGAACTGACTCAGGCTACGGGGAACAAGACCGGCGTCCCATCTGGCTCACTCTACTATACGAGTAATGATGGCGCCCCGCACGCTCCATGACGACGGCGGCTCTCAGCCCCCTTACGGAAGCAAGAGGACGTCAGCAAGGACTCGACAGCCCCGACAGCTGTCCTTCCGCCAGGCTCCAGCGCTCCTCCGACAGCCACGACACCACACGAACTGGGTGCCAAAACCTCTCTGGCTGCCACGATGGCATGTACTTAGGGCGCTAGCTCTCCTCCGCTAGGCACGTTAGCACACTGC
This sequence comes from Zea luxurians, assembly GCA_029449295.1. Lineage (NCBI taxonomy): Eukaryota > Viridiplantae > Streptophyta > Magnoliopsida > Poales > Poaceae > Zea > Zea luxurians. The sequence goes on along the minus strand of JAOPSE010000594.1, from coordinate 337,876 downwards.
TACACCCCACATTGTACACCTGGATCCTCTCCTTACGCCTATAAAAGGGAGGTCTAGGGCCCTCTTACAGAGGGTTGGCCGCGCGGGGAAGGACGGGACGGCGCTCGCGCAGGGCCGCTCGCTCCCTCCCGCGTGGACGCTTGTAACCCCCTACTGCAAGCGCACCTGACCTGGGCGCGGGGCTAACACGAAGGCCGCGGGTTCCACCTCCCACGCCTGTCTCCCTCCGGCTGCTCTCCCCCCTTCACGTTCCACCTCGCGCCGACCCATCTGGGCTGGGGTACGCGGCGACAATTCACTCGTCGGTCCAGGGACCCCCGGGTTTCGAAACGCCGACAGTTGGCGCGCCAGGTAGGGGCCTGCTGCGTGTTGACGAATAGCTTCCCGTCAAGCTCCAGATGGGCAGTCTCTAGCAACCTCTCCAGCCCGGGACAGTGCTCCGTTTCGGGAGTCTTGAGTTCATGTCTCTCGGCGGCAGCTACGACATGATACTCCTTCCCCCACCGCGCGACAGCGACAATGGCGGTCGACAACCCGCCCGCCGGTGGGGAAATCGACGACGCCTTCCCCACGTGGTGGAAGGACAACATTTGGGCTTGTCCCGTCCCCTCCCCCGCCGACGGAGGAGGAGGCGGGGCAACCAAGGCCAAGCAGGAGGCGGCACCTCGTTGGCTGTCGAGCAAGTCGACGGCGCCGGCACCTCAACGGAGAGCGCGTCGGGCATCGGCCTCGCGTCTGAGACGAAGACGAGCGCAGTCTCCCCGCAACACACCAACCTCAAGCAAACGGACGACGCCAGCACGCTCGCGAAGGACTTGTTAGGCGTCACCCTCGTACCTGAGACGACGGTGCAGTCAGTCCCTGACGTGACTTCGTCACCGCCCGTCGACCAAAAGGTACCGACCGATTCCCATCTCGCGCCTTTTGGATTCGGCCTCGACCCGCCAAGCAACTCCGCTTCGGTGGACATTCTCATAGAGGCGAGTCCAAACCCTCTGGGGTATCGTGTGCGGTCACCCTAGGACCGGCTGACGGCCGTCTCGACCTACGGGCCCTCGGGGTCCAAGGAAGATGGCGAGCCCGACCTCTGTTGGGATTTCTCCGGACTTGGTAACCCCAGTGCCGTGCGGGACTTCATGACCGCATGCGACTACTGCCTTTTCGACTGTTCCGACGGTAGCCGCAGCCTCGATGACGAGGACTGCGGCACAAGTCGCGAATGTTTCCACGTCGATCTAGGGGGTCCCGGCGAAGGCAACCATCTTGGTATACCGGAGAACGGTGATCCCCTTAGGCCCGTGCCTCGCGTCGACATCCTTCGGGAGCTAGCTGTGGTCCCCGTCCCGGCGGGGGGTCATGACCCACAGCTCGAGCAAATCCGTGAGATGCAGGCCAGGCTCGACGAGGGAGCAGGAACACTTGAGCCGATCCGCCGGGACATCGGGCAGGAATGGGCGGGCCAACCTCCGGCTGGAGAAGCGCATCATCTCCCCCAGGGCATCCAGCATCGCATCGCCGACGATGTCAGGGTAAGGCCGCCACCGGTTTCCAGTGGAGTCGGCCAGAACCTGGCTGCAGCGGCAATGCTTCTCCGCGCGATGCCGGAGCCATCAACCACCGAGGGGCGGCATATCCAAGGAGAGCTCAAGAATCTCCTGGAGGACGCCGCGGTCCGACGGGCCGAAAGCTCCGCCTCCTGAAGGCAGGGGTACCCCTCGGAACATCGCGTCGCGACTTCCTGATTCATGCGGGAAGCCTCGGTCCACACCGGGCGCACGCGCAACACGGCGCCTGCGGCCCCGGGTCGCCTCGGCAACGAGCACCATCACCGCAGCTGTCGGGCCCACCTCGACGAGAGGGTGCGCCGAGGCTACCACCCCAGGCGTGGGGGACGCTACGACAGCGGGGAGGATCGGAGTCCTTCGCCCGAACCACCCGGTCCGCAGGCTTTCAGCCGCGCCATACGACGGGCGCCGTTCCCGACCCGGTTCCGAACCCTGACTACTATCACAAAGTACTCGGGGGAGACGAAACCGGAACTGTGGCTCACGGACTATCGGCTGGCCTGCCAACTGGGTGGAACGGACGATGATAATCTCATCATCCGCAACCTCCCCCTGTTCCTCTCCGACACCGCTCGAGCCTGGCTGGAGCACCTGCCTCCGGGGCAGATCTCCAACTGGGACGACCTGGTCCAAGCCTTCGCCGGCAATTTCCAAGGCACGTACGTGCGCCCTGGAAACTCCTGGGATCTCCAAAGCTTCCGCCAGCAGCCGGGAGAATCTCTCTGGGACTACATCCGGCGATTCTCGAAGCAGCGCACTGAGCTACCCAACATCACCGATTCGGATGTCATCGGCGCGTTGCTCGCCGGCACCACTTGCCGCGACCTGGTGAGCAAGCTGGGTCGCAAGACCCCCACCAAGGCGAGCGAGCTGATGGACATCGCCACCAAGTTCGCCTCTGGCCAGGAGGCGGTTGAGGCCATCTTCCGGAAGGACAAGCAGCCCCAGGGCCGCCCACCGGAAGATGTCCCCGAGGCATCAACTCAGCGCGGCACCAAGAAGAAAGGCAAGAAGAAGTCGCAAGCGAAACGCGACGCCGCCGACGCGGACCTTGTCGCCGCCGCCAAGTACATGAACCCTCGGAAACCTCCCGGAGGTGCCAACCTCTTCGACAAGATGCTCAAGGAGCCATGCCCCTATCATCAGGGGCCAGTCAAGCACACCCTTGAGGAGTGTGCCATGCTTCGACGGCACTTTCACAAGGCTGGGCCACCCGCGGAGGGTGGCAGGGCTCTCGACGATGCTAAGAAGGAAGATCACAAGGCAGGAGAGTTCCCCGAGGTCCGCGACTGCTTCATGATCTATGGTGGGCAAGTGGCAAACGCCTCAGCTCGGCACCACAAGCAAGAGCGTCGGGAGGTCTACTCGGTAAAGGTGGCGGCGCCAGTCTACCTAGACTGGTCCGACAAGCCCATCACCTTCGACCAAGCCAACCATCCCGACCATGTGCCGAGCCCGGGGAAATACCCACTCGTTGTCGACCCCATCATCGGCAACGTCAGGCTCACCAAGGTCCTCATGGACGGAGGCAGCAGCCTCAACATCATCTACGCCGAGACCCTCGGGCTCCTGCGGATCGATCTGTCCTCGGTCCGGACGGGCGCTGCGCCTTTCCATGGGATCATCCCCGGGAAGCGCGTCCAACCCCTCAGACAACTCGATCTACCCATCTTCTTTGGGACGCCCTCCAACTTTCGAAGGGAGACCCTCACGTTCGAAGTGGTCGGGTTTCGAGGAACCTACCACGCAGTGTTGGGGAGGCCATGCTACGCCAAGTTCATGGCCATCCCCAACTACACCTACCTCAAGCTCAAGATGCCGGGCCCCAACAGGGTCATCACCGTCGGGCCCACGTACCGACACGCGTACGAATGCGACGTGGAGTGCGTGGAGTACGCCGAGGCCCTCGCCGAGTTCGAGGCCCTCATCGCCAACCTGGAGAACCTCTCTAGGGAGGCGCCAGACGTGAAGCGCCACGCCGGCAACTTCGAGCCAGCGGAGACGGTTAAGTCCGTCCCTCTGGACCCCTGCAACGATGCCTCCAAGCAGATCCGGATCGGCTCCGAGCTCGACCCCAAATAGGAAGCAGTGCTCGTCGACTTTCTCCGCACAAACGCCGACGTTTTCGCGTGGAGTCCCTCGGACATGCCCGGCATACCGAGGGAAGTCGCCGAGCACTCGCTGGACATCCGAGCTGGAGCCCGACCCGTGAAGCAGCCTCTGCGCTGATTCGACGAAGAAAAGCGCAGAGCCATAGGCGAGGAGATCCACAAGCTAATGGCGGCAGGGTTCATCAAAGAGGTATTCCATCCCGAATGGCTTGCCAACCCTGTGCTTGTGAGAAAGAAAGGGGGGAAATGGCGGATGTGTGTAGACTACACTAGTATAAACAAAGCATGTCCGAAAGTTCCCTACCCTCCGCCTCGCATCGATCAAATCATGGATTCCATTGCTGGGTGTGAAACCCTGTCTTTCCTCGATGCCTACTCAGGGTATCACCAGATCAGAATGAAAGAGTCCGACCAGCTCGCGACCTCTTTCATCACACCCTTCGACATGTACTGCTATGTTACCATGTCGTTCGGCTTGAGGAATGCGGGTGCAACGTACCAACGGTGCATGAACTATGTGTTTGGCGAACACATTGGCCGAACGGTCGAGGCCTACGTCGATGACATCGTAGTCAAGACGAGGAAAGCCTCCGACCTCCTTTCCGACCTTGAAGTGACATTCCGATGTCTCAAGGTGAAAGGCATGAAGCTCAATCTCGAGAAGTGTGTCTTCGGGGTCCCCCGAGGCATGCTCTTGGGGTTCATCGTCTCCGAGCGGGGCATTGAGGCCAACCTAGAGAAGATCACGGCCATCACCAGCATGGGGCCCATCAAGGACTTGAAAGGCGTACAGAGGGTCTTGGGATGCCTCGCGGCTCTGAGCCGTTTCATCTCGCGCCTCGGCGAAAGAGGCCTGCCTCTGTACCGCTTCTTAAGGAAGGCCGAGTGCTTCGCTTGGACCCCTGAGGCCGAGGAAGCCCTCGGGAACCTGAAGGCGCTCCTCACGAACGTGCCCATCTTGGTGCCCCCCATTGCCGGAGAAGCCCTCTTGATCTACGTCGCCGCGACCACTCAGGTGGTTAGCGCCGCGATTGTGGTCGAGAGACGAGAAGAGGGGCATGCATTGCCCGTCCAGAGGCCAGTCTACTTCATCAGTGAGGTGCTGTCCGAGACCAAGATCCGCTACCCATAAATTCAGAAGCTGCTGTACGCGGTGATCCTGACACGGCGGAAGTTGTGACACTACTTCGAGTCTCATCCGGTAACTGTGGTGTCATCCTTCCCCCTGGGGGAGATCATCCAGTGCCGAGAGGCCTCGGGTAGAATTGCAAAGTGGGCAGTGGAAATCATGGGCGAGACGATCTCATTCGCCCCTCGGAAAGCCATCAAGTGCCAGGTCTTGGCAGACTTTGTGGCCGAATGGGTCGACACCCAGCTCCCAACAGCTCCGATCCAACCGGAACTCTGGACCATGTTTTTCGACGGGTCGCTGATGAAGACGGGGGCCGGCGCGGGCCTGCTCTTCATCTCGCCCCTCGGGAAGCACCTACGCTACGTGCTACGCCTCCACTTCCCGGCGTCCAACAACGTGGCTGAGTACGAGGCTCTGGTAAACGGGTTGCGAATCGCCATCGAGCTAGGGGTCCGACGCCTCGACGCTCGCGGTGACTCGCAGCTCGTCATCGACCAAGTCATGAAGAACTCCCACTGCCACGACCCGAAGATGGAAGCCTACTGCGATGAGGTTCGGCGCCTGGAAGACAAGTTCTACGGGCTCGAGCTCAACCACATCGCCCGATGCTACAACGAGACTGCGGACGAGCTGGCTAAAATAGCCTCGGGGCGAACAACGGTTCCCCCGGACGTATTCTCCCGAGACCTGCATCAACCCTCCGTCAAGACCGACGACACGCCCGAGCCCGAGAAGGCCTTGACCCAGCCCGAGGCACCCTCGGCTCAGTCCGAGGCGACCTTGGCTCATCCCGAGGCACCCTCGGCTCAGCCCGAGGCACCCTCGGCCCCCGAGGGTGAGGCACTGCGCGTCGAGGGGGAGCGGAGCGAGGTCACGCCTAATCGAAACTAGCAGACCCCGTACCTGCAATATCTCCACCGAGGAGAGCTACCCCCCGACCGAGCAGAAGCTCGACGGTTGGCGCGGTGCACCAAGTCGTTCGTCTTGCTGGGAGACGAGAAGGAGCTCTACCACCGCAGCCCCTCGGGCATCCTCCAGCGATGCATTTCCATCGCCGAAGGTCAGGAGCTCTTACAAGAGATACACTCGGGGGCTTGCGGCCATCACGCAGCACCTCGAACCCTTGTTGGAAACGCCTTCTAACAAGGTTTCTACTGGCCGACGGCGGTGGCCGACGCCACTAGAATTGTCCGCACCTGCGAAGGGTGTCAGTTCTACGCGAGGCAGACCCACCTGCCCGCTCAGGCTCTGCAGACCATACCCATCACCTGGTCGTTTGCTGTGTGGGGTCTGGACCTCGTCGGCCCCTTGCAGAAGGCACCCGAGGGCTACACGCACCTGTTGATTGCCATCGACAAATTCTCCAAGTGGATCGAGGTCCGACCACTAAACAGCATCAGGTCCGAACAGGCGGTGGCGTTCTTCACCAACATCATCCATCGCTTTGGGGTCTCGAACTCCATCATCACCGACAACGACACCCAGTTCACCGGCAGAAAGTTCCTGGACTTCTGCGAGGATCACCACATCCAGGTGAACTGGGCCGCCGTGGCTCACCCCATGACGAATGGGCAGGTAGAACGTGCCAACGACATGATTCTGCAAGGACTCAAGCCTCGGATCTACAACGACCTCAACAAGTTCGGCAAGCGGTGGATGAAGGAACTCCCCTCGGTGGTCTGGAGTCTGAGGACAACGCTGAGCCGAGCCACGGGCTTCACACCGTTCTTTCTAGTCTATGGGGCCGAGGCCATCTTGCCCACAGACTTAGAATACGATTCCCCGAGGACGAGGGCCTACGCCGACCAAAGCAATCGAGCTAATCGAGAAGACTCACTGGACCAGCTGGAGGAGGCTCAGGACATGGCCTTACTACACTCGGCGCGGTACCAGCAGTCCCTGCGACACTACCACGCCTGAGGGGTTCGGTCCCGAGACCTCCAGGTGGGCGACCTGGTGCTTCGGCTAAGACAAGACGCCCGAGGGCGGCATAAGCTCACGCCTCCCTGGGAAGGGTCGTTCGTCGTTGCCAAAATTCTGAAGCTCGGAACATACAAGCTGGCCAACAGTCAAGGCGAGGTCTACAGCAACGCTTGGAACATCCAACAGCTACGTCGCTTCTACCCTTAAGATGCTTCCAAGTTATTCGTACACCCCGTTCACACACAAAGTCTGGTCGTCAAGGAAGGGTCAGCCTTGCCTCGGCAAAGCCCGACCCTCCCTCGGGGGCTAGAAGGGGGGAACCCCCTCTACGTCGAAATTTTCCTCGAAAAAAGAAAAAAATCTTTTCTGCCAGAATGCCTTTCGTGCTTTTCGACTACTTCGAAAGTGGATCCTGAAAATGACGGAGTACATGTAAGCAGCCAAGGCCGACCGAGCCGAGGGACTCCTACGCCTCCGGGATACGGATACCTCACTCATCACCTTCTGCGATAAGTAACTCGCGCTCGGATAAGTGATTCCGCGGACCGAACAAGTCTTCACGCTCGAAAGCTCCTCTGCCGAAATGATTTTTCGGGCCTTCTCGACTGCGTCGGTGACAGAAACCTATGGACGAGTAAGAGTGCGCGTAAGCGGCAAGGCTGACCGAGCCGAGGGATTCCTACGCCTCCGGGATACGGATACCTCACTCATCACCTTCCGTGAAAAGCAACTCTCGCCCGCACAAACAATTCTGTTACCGACAAATAAGTCCGGATACTCGAAACAAGAGGAAAAGAAACGCAGCTTTACAACATGACGATGGTATGTTTGGGCCTCGGCGGCCGCAGAAAACATACACATACTACAAGATAATCCGATCCTGCAGGCTTGGATCTTGACAGTTGAAGGGAGCAGCAGCACCCTCGGCGTCAACTACACCTTCGGCGAGGTCTGACCTAGCCTCGGACGGCGACATGGTTGGAGGATCTCCACCCCGAAGGACGACATCAGCACCACACCCAGGCCATCGCCACCAGGGTCTTCTTCAGGAATCCGGCTCGAGCAGACGGCTCGGCCGGCCACCCCGAGGCCTCGGCCAGCTGTTCCCCGAAGACATCAGCCCGGCTTGTGGCCTCGGCAACTCAACTCCGGCGTCGGTCCCGCCAGTGGATGACCCGGCCAGGCTCCGGCCGACCAAATCTTCTTTTCAAGCCAACTCTGCCTCTGTCTGTGCTGACACCGCTACCTCCGGCTTCGGCTCATCGAAGAGCGGCCGAGGGTTCCTTTAACTAAGCAGGAGAAGCCTCGGACAGCAAGGCCGACCGAACCGAGGGACTCCTACGCCTCCGGGATACGGATACCTCACTCGTCACCTTTGCACGAGGCGACTCACGCTCGGTGAAGCGGTTCAGATAGTCGACAGGCGAGTCTTAGTGCTCGAAATGAAGAAAAAACACGGCCCCGTGCCGAAAATACATACATGTTCAGACCCCGACAGCCGCAATGAACAAGACACCGGCACTCAAAGTGCCATTACAAACGGAACTCCGGTTCCACCTCCGCAGGTACGAACAACCCCACACGATAGGGGGGCCTGCGGAGCAACAGAAGGCCGACGGGTGGCTCGCCGTCGCCCGCTCCGGCAGCAGCGACAACGACCCCCGCTCCGGGTGGCCGAACTGCAGCAGCAATGGCCTCAGGGCGGACGCCGCTGCAACCTTGCCCTCGCCCACGCCGACGCTCGAGGGGCGAGGACAAGTACAAAGAGCCGGAGGCCCGGAGCGCAGATGGTGGCGGTGATCCCGTCGGCGACGGGGACTTCTCGAGCCGCATCCACCTCGGCACTGACGACCGGAGCCGTCAGCCCATCGGCAGATCCCCACTCGGACCCTCCCGGACGAGCGGGGCACCGACCTCCGCGCGGAGGCATCGTACCGGTGCAAAGGCAGGACAGCCCCAGAACACGAACGCCGCCCTAGCGGCGCGCGACGTCTTGGGCGGTCCACCCGTGCGCACGGCACGACAACCGCCCTTGCGGCGGGAGGGGGCACCGGGAGCCAAGCCGGCGAGCCCAACGTGCTGAAGCTAGCGACGCCCGCCGTCGACCGGCCCCGCGTTGTCGAAGTCCGCCCCTCTCGCGGGGCCAGTGATCGCCCTCTCCCTTGAATGCTGAAGGAGAGGCTGACCCACGAACCCGCGCGGGAGGTAGAGCTCCGGCTCAGCCCGGCCTCCGCCCCAGCAAGGATGATGAACATCCTTGAAGCTGAGGGCGGGACCAAGACCGCAGCCCGGCTTGCTTCTCCCCACCCAGGGGCTGGTGGTCACCGTCTTGGGTGACCACCGGCGAGGGGATGCAGCCGGGCTGCATGATGAAAATCCTTGAAGCCGAACGATGGCTGAAAGGTACCAACTTCCACGAAGTTGTGTTCCTCCGATGACAAGGCGTAAGGATTACGGGCGTCCCCCATCCGGGGGCTCAGAAGGTGGAAAGACACGACGCATAAGGGAACGCGAAGTCATGGTCGTCTTTCAAGGAGGTCACCCTCCTTTTAAAGGCGACTCTCCCTACTTGCGTCCCCAGCCGTCGTGGGCTGAGTCTTCTCCAACACGCTCCAAGGTCCTCCCCCTACGGCGCGGGGGCTGGGTCCCACGCGTCATGCAAGCTGGTCCAGGGCAGAAGAAGCCAAACCGTCGTGCGCGGTGCATGCAACCGCCCGACAGTTACAAGCATTCCTCCACTTTCGCCCAGACCAGCGGGTGAAAGAGCGGACAGCCATGCAGGCGGCATGCAACCGCGCCAAGTGAGCGCGCCCCTCCGACTTCCAACACACCCAGCATGGAGGCCCAGGCCCACACGTCATGCAACCGGCGCGCCGGTTGCTACGTGCGAGCAGCTGCACCGCCCCTCGCACCACTACCGCGCCTCCTCGACTGCGGAACCAGTACCGCGACTCGAGGCAACCCTGCGTATGACCCAGCAGTGGCAGCCAGGCGCGACGGTCAATGCGGCCACGAATGGGCCGGCAGTAATGGCGGTGGCAGGCGGGCAGGAGCAGCGGTCACGTCGTCAGCCAAGCTTACGTCCCATCTAGGGGCAGCGAGAGAACCCTCTCTCACGGCGTGAAGACGGCGCACCCGTGTTCCGTTCCTCGAACGGCTCGCACACGCGCAACGGCCGCCTCGCAAACCACTCGCCCCGTCGCATTAACTCCGCGGCGGGACAGGCGGCGCCTCAGGCAGGAGAAGCAAGCGATGCTTCGCCTTCGCCATAATGACCGCGTCAAAAAAGGTACGCCACGTCATTCGATTTCGTATCCTTTTCCTTTTCCTCTCTCCCTCTTACAACAGGGACCGAGAAAGGGGGATACCCCAAAAAGGATCCTTCTCCGTGAAGGAAACAGGCCTCGAGCCTCCCTACTGATCAGAGGTTCAAAGGCTGGCCCCTCGGAGGGGTTCAACGGCCGCCTCAGAGCGCTTAGGTTCTGCGCCCACTACTGGTCAGAGGTTCGATGGCCGGCCCCTCGGAAGGGTTCAATGGCCGCCTTAGGCCACTCGGGCTTCGCACCCACTACTGATCAGGGGTTCGTAGGCTGGCCCTCGAAGGGTTCACAGTCGCCTCAGACACAGAGCGAGGGATGACCCTGGGTACGTTCGATACATAACCAAGGCTCGGGCTATGCTCCCGAGGTACCCTAGGACATTTCCGAGACCAGCGGGAACGATCTTGTAACGGAATCCCATCAGAGGGAGGCATCGAGCCCTCGGACCCCGTCAAAAGGGGACCGGGTCCGGCAGATCACCCGCAGGTACTTTTGGAGCGCGCCTCTGGGCCTCTAGCCGACCCCTAACAAATGGGGCACGGGCGTCCACTCGGATTACCCGCCAGCAGCTCACCGGAGACACCATGTTCGGCGCCCTCCGAGGGCAACATGGTGCTTCCCCCCCCCCTCCTCCTTGCGGAAAGGCGACGCAGGGGCGTATGTAAAAAAGTCGAGTCTGTCCTTGACCGTCCTCTCGCCCTGTGTAGAGGCTCGGGGGCTGCTCTCGCAAACCCGGCTCCGGCCAAACCGTTGACAGCGTCAACATACCAGCCCGAGAACTTGGGACCCGACCGTGCACCCGGGCTACGGCCAGCTCGCATGAGGGAACAACCAGACCAGACGAAGTGTTGCGAAACGCACTAAGAGCTCGAAGGAGTCAAACTACTCCTCCGAGGCCTCAGGGGCTACACTCAGTGGGTGCGCTCGCGCGCACCCACCGGAACAAAATGCAACCAAAAAAGGCTGGTCCCCTTGCAAAAAAAAGTGCGGCAAAAGCCTCCAAGCGAGTATTAACACTCCCTTCGAGGCTCGGGGGCTACTGTCGGGGACCATAATTAAGGGTACCCTCAAGACTCCTAAATCTCAGCTAGTAACCTCCATCAGCACAAAGCTGCAAAGGCCTGATGGGTGCGATTAAGTCAAGGATCGGTCCATTCGAGGGACGCGATCACGCCTCACCCGAGCCCAGCCTCGGGCAAGGGCAGCCGACCCCGGAGGATCTACGTCTCGCCCGAGGACCCCCTCCAGCAACGGACACACCTTCGGCTCGCCCGAGACCCAGTCTTCACCAAGAAGCAACCTTGGCCAAATCGCCACGCCAACCGACCAAATCGCAGGGGCATTTAATGCAAAGGTGGCCTGACACCTTTATCCTGACGCACGCCCTCCAGTCGATAGAACCGAAGTGACCGTAGTCACTTCGCCGCTCCACTGACCGGTCTGACAAGAGGACAGCGCCGCCTGCGCCGCTCCGACCGCTGAGCCACTCGACAGAGTGAGGCTGACAGCAGCCAAGTCCGGCCCTAGGCGCCATGGGAAACTCCGCTTCGCCCGACCCCAGGGCTCGGACTCGGGCTCAGCCCCGGAAGACGATGAACTCCGCCTCGCCCGACCCCAGGGCTCGGACTTGGGCTCAGCCCCGGAAGACGATGAACTCCGCCTCGCCCGACCTCAGGGCTCGGACTCGGGCTCCGCCCCGGAAGACGACGAACTCCGCTTCGCCCGAGCCCAGGGCTCGGACTCGGGCTCAACCCCGGAAGACGACGAACTCCGCCTCGCCCGACCCCAGGGCTCGGACTCGGGCTCAGCCCCGGAAGACGACGAACTCCGCTTCGCCCCACCCCAGGGCTCGGACTCGGGCTCAGCCCCGGAAGACGACGAACTCCGCTTCGCCCGACCCCAGGGCTCGGACTCAGCCCTGGCCTTAGCCGACGGTCTCCGCCTTGTCCGACCCGGGGGCTCGGACTTGACCTCGACCTCGGAGGAGCCTCCACCTCGCCCAACTGAGAGCACCTAGAGGGGGGGTGAATAGGTGATCCTGTAAAAACTTCAAACTTAAGCCACAAAAACTTGTTAAGTGTTAGCACGATTATTGCCAAGTGGCTAAGGTGAAGTCTCAACAAAACACAATACCACAAGAGATCAAGCACAGAGGTGACACAGTGGTTTATCCCGTGGTTCGGCCAAGACCAAAGCTTGCCTACTCCACGTTGTGGCGTCCCAACGGACGAGGGTTGCAATCAACCCCTCTCAAGCGGTCCAAAGACCCACTTGAATACCACGGTGTTTTGTTTTTCCTTTCACTATCCCGTTTGCAAGGAATCTCCACAAATTGGAGTCTCTTGCCCTTACAAGTGTATGATCACAAAGAAGCACAGAGTAAGGAAGGGAAGCAACACACACAAATCCACAGCGAAACGCGCACACACACGGCCAAGAATCGAGCTCACAAGAGTATCACAAAGTTCTCACTAGAACGGAGCTCGAAACACTTAGAGTGACAAACAAATGCGCAAAGACTGAGTGTGGATGATCAAGAATGCTCAAAGGTTGCTTGTTGGTCTCCTCCATGCGCCTAGGGGCTCCTTTTATAGCCCCAAGGCAGCTAGGAGCCGTTGAGAGCAAATCCGGAAGGCCATCCTTGCCTTCTGTCGTCGGGGGCACCGGACAGTCCGGTGCACACCGGACACTGTTCGGTGCCCGATTTGTTTCCATAACTGGCGCTTCCGACCGTTGCCGACCGTTGGGGATCTGGGAGCCGTTGGCGCACCGGACATGTCCGGTGCACACCGGACAGTCCGGTGCCGTCTTCCGACCGTTGGCTCCGCCACGTGTCCCGCGCAGATTGCGCGGCCGACCGTTGGCCTGGCCGACCGTTGGCTCACCGGACAGTCCGGTGCACACCGGACAGTCCGGTGAATTTTAGCCGTACGCCGTCGGCGAATTCCCGAGAGCGGCCAGTTCGAGCCGAGCCAGCCTGGCGCACCGGACACTGTCCGGTGCACACCGGACAGTCCGGTGCCCCAGACCGAGCTAGGTCTTGGCAGCACACAGCCAAGTCTTTCCTCCTCTTCTCTCTTCTTCTTCTTTCTGTTTCTAACACTTAGACAAATATATTAGTACACAAAAACAGTGTACTAAGGCTTAGAAACATACCTTTACTTCATGATTTGCACCTTGTTCATCCATGTACATAAATTTACAATTAAGCACATGTGTTGGCACTCAATCACCAAAATACCTAGAAATGACCCAAGGGCACATTTCCCTTTCAATCTCCCCCTTTTTGGTGATTTATGCCAACACAACATAAAGCAACTAGAACAAGTGCAAACTCACTTCAAATAAAACTTAAATTTATTTTGAATCAATTTTGGCATATATGGATCATCCTTTGCCACCACTTGGTTTGTTTTTGCAAATCAAACTCAAATCTCTATCTCTAAGTTAAACACACATGTTGAAGCATAAAGAGAGTCATTCCAAAAGAGATTGATCAAAGATTTCAAAAACTCCCCCTTTTTCCCATAATCAATACTTCTCCCCACAAGAAGCCAAAAGAGACAATAAAAGAGTTTTGATAAACCAAACACTCTACTCTACTATTTTCAAAATCTCTCAAGTGGTAGCTGATCCATTATTGCTTTGGCCTTTATTTTCTCCCCCTTTGGCATCAAGCACCAAAATGGGATAAATCTTGGCCCTTTAACCCCATTGCCTCACCAAAATCTTCAATTAAGAGCAAATGGCAATAAGAGTTCATGAGATGGACTTGGAATAAGTTACCCTCTCATCGGAGTGCAGTGGAAGTCTTTCATGGTCCAAGTCCACCTTTTTCCCTTTCAATTCTCCTTCGAGACTAAATCAAGCAAACTCAAGCATATGGTTAGTCTCAAAGGGTCAAGTTGTAACACATCTCCCCCTAAACATGTGCATCACTTTGCAACGGACTTGTGAGGTCCAGGGAGTGTTTGTACAACTTGAGCACCATAATACGCAACAAAATGCAGAATGAACATGATCAAAGGCATAAATACATGTATGCTACAATTCAATCCAAGTTCCGCGAATCTAAGACATTTAGCTCACTACGCAGCCTGCAAAAGGTCTTCTCATCTAAAGGCTTGGTAAAGATATCGGCTAGCTGGTTCTCGGTGCTAACATAAAACACTTCGATATCTCCCTTTTGCTGGTGGTCTCTCAAAAAGTGATGCCGGATGTCAATGTGCTTTGTGCGGCTGTGCTCAACAGGATTTTCCGCTATTCGGATAGCACTCTCATTATCACATAGGAGTGGGACTTTGCTCAGATTGTAGCCAAAGTCCCGGAGGGTTTGCCTCATCCAAAGTAGTTGCGCGCAACACTGTCCTACGGCAACATACTCGGCCTCAGCGGTGGATAGGGCAACGGAGGTTTGTTTCTTAGAGTTCCATGACACCAGGGACCTTCCTAAGAATTGGCACGTCCCCGATGTACTCTTCCTATCGACCTTACATCCAGCATAGTCGGAATCTGAGTACCCAATCAAGTCAAAGTTAGACCCCTTTGGATACCAGATCCCGAAGCAAGGCGTAGCGACTAAATATCTAAGAATTCGCTTCACCGCCACCAAGTGACACTCCTTAGGATCGGATTGAAATCTAGCACACATGCATACGCTAAGCATAATATCCGGTCTACTAGCACATAAATAAAGTAAAGACCCTATCATTGACCGGTATGCTTTTTGATCAACGGACTTACCTCCTTTGTTGAGGTCGGTGTGTCCGTCGGTTCCCATCGGCGTCTTTGCGGGCTTGGCGTCCTTCATCCCAAACCGCTTTAGCAAATCTTGCGTGTACTTCGTTTGGGAGATGAAGGTGCCATCCTTGAGTTGCTTCACTTGGAACCCAAGGAAGTAGTTCAACTCGCCCATCATCGACATCTCGAATTTCTGCGTCATTACCCTGCTAAACTCTTCACAAGACTTTTGATTAGTAGAACCAAATATTATGTCATCGACATAAATTTGGCACACAAACAAATCACCATCACAAGTCTTAGTGAAAAGAGTTGGATCGGCTTTCCCAACCTTGAAAGCATTAGCAATTAAGAAATCTCTAAGGCATTCATACCATGCTCTTGGGGCTTGCTTAAGTCCATAGAGCGCCTTAGAGAGCTTACACACGTGGTCGGGGTACCGCTCATCCTCGAAGCCAGGGGGTTGCTCCACGTACACCTCCTCCTTTATTGGCCCGTTGAGGAAAGCGCTCTTCACATCCATTTGGTACAACCTGAAAGAATGGTGAGCGGCATATGCTAGCAAGATACGAATGGACTCTAGCCTAGCCACAGGAGCAAAAGTCTCCTCAAAGTCCAAACCTGCGACTTGGGCATAACCTTTTGCCACAAGTCGAGCCTTGTTCCTCGTCACCACCCCGTGCTCGTCTTGTTTGTTGCGGAACACCCACTTGGTTCCCACAACATTTTGCTTGGGACGAGGCACCAGCGTCCAAACTTCATTGCGCTTGAAGTTGTTAAGTTCCTCCTGCATGGCCAACACCCAGTCCGGATCTAGCAAGGCCTCCTCTACCCTGAAAGGCTCAATAGAGGAGACAAAAGAGTAATGTTCACAAAAATTAACTAATCGAGACCGAGTAGTTACTCCCTTGCTAATGTCACCCAGAATTTGGTCGACGGGATGATCCCTTTGAATCATCGCTCGAACTTGGGTTGGAGGTGCCGGTTGTGCTTCTTCCTCCATCACTTTATCATCTTGTGCTCCCCCTCGATGAACCTGTTCATCGTCTTGAGTTGGGGGATGTACCGTTGTTGAGGAAGAAGGTTGATCTCGTTCATCTTGTTCCTGTGGCCGCACTTCTCCAATCGCCATGGTTCGTATAGCGGCCGTCGGAACATCTTCTTCATCTACATCATCACAATCAACAACTTGCTCTCTTGGAGAGCCATTAGTCTCATCAAATACAACGTCGCTAGAGACTTCAACCAAACCCGATGATTTGTTGAAGACCCTATACGCCTTTGTATTTGAATCATAACCTAATAAAAACCCTTCTACAGCTTTGGGAGCAAACTTAGAATTTCTACCCTTCTTCACTAGAATGTAGCACTTGCTCCCAAATACACGAAAGTACGATACATTGGGTTTGTTACCGGTTAGTAGCTCATACGAAGTCTTCTTGAGGAGTCGATGAAGATAGACCCTGTTGATGGCGTGGCAAGCCGTGTTCACAGCTTCCGACCAAAAGCACTCAGGGGTCTTGAACTCTCCAAGCATCGTCCTCGCCATATCGATTAGCGTCCTGTTCTTCCTCTCTACCACACCATTTTGCTGTGGTGTGTAGGGAGCGGAGAACTCATGCTTGATCCCTTCCTCCTCAAGAAACTCCTCCACTTGAAGATTCTTGAACTCGGACCCGTTGTCGCTCCTTATCTTCTTCACCTTGAGCTCAAACTCATTTTGAGCTCTCCTGAGGAAGCGCTTGAGGGTCCCTTGAGTTTCAGACTTATCCTGCAAAAAGAACACCCAAGTGAAGCGGGAAAAGTCATCAACAATAACTAAACCATACTTACTTCCTCCTATGCTTAGATAGGCGACGGGTCCGAAGAGGTCCATATGCAGCAGCTCCAGAGGTCTTGATGTGGTCATCACATTCTTGCTGTGATGTGCTCTTCCCACTTGTTTGCCTGCTTGACAAGCTGCACAAGGTCTATCTTTTTCGAAATAAACATTTGTTAGACCTATCACGTGTTCTCCCTTTAGAAGCTTGTGGAGGTTCTTCATCCCCACATGTGCTAAGCGGCGATGCCACAGCCAGCCCATGCAAGTCTTAGCCATTAAGCATGCATCTAGACCGGCCTCTTCTTTTGCAAAATCAACTAAGTAAAGCTTGCCGTCTAGTACACCCTTAAAAGCTAGTGAACCATCACATCTTCTAAAGACAGACACATCTACATTAGTAAAAAGACAATTGTATCCCATGTTGCATAGTTGGCTAACAGATAGCAAATTGTAACCAAGAGACTCAACTAAAAACACATTTGAAATTGAGTGCTCATTAGAAATTGCAATTTTACCTAACCCTTTTACCTTGCCTTGATTCCCATCACCGAATACAATTGAATCTTGGGAATCCTTATTTTTGACGTAGGAGGTGAACATCTTCTTCTCCCCCGTCATATGGTTTGTGCATCCGCTGTCGATAATCCAGCTTGAACCCCCGGATGCATAAACCTGCAAGGCAAATTTAGGCTTGGGTCTTAGGTACCCAACTCATGTTGGGTCCTGCAAGGTTAGCACAAATGTCCTTAGGGACCCAAATGCAAGTCCTGTCTCCCTTGCATTTTGCCCCTAACTTCCTAGCAACTATTTTCCTATCCTTTCTACAAATAGCAAAGGAAGTGTTTAAAGCACAATAAATTATAGAAGGTTCATTCACTACTTTCCTAGGAACATGAATAACATTCTTTCTAGGCATATGAGCAATATTTCTCCTAGGCATAGGTACAACATTTCTCCTACACATCTCCCTATCATGTTTATAAGAAGAACTAGAAGCAAACATGATATGAGAATCATAAACATGTGAATCAAAATCATTATAAGCATTTCTAGCATTTCTCCTATCATTATACATAAAGGCATGGTTCCTTTTAGCACTACTAGCCATAGGGGCCTTCCCTTTCTCCTTGACGAAGATGGGAGCCTTATGGCTGGTTAAGTTCTTGGCCTCTCTCTTGAAGCCAAGACCATCCTTAATTGAGGGATGTCTTCCAATTGTATAGGCATCCCTTGCAAATTTTAACTTGTCAAATTCACTTTTGCTAGTCTTAAGTTGTGCATTAAGACTAGCCAATTCATCACTTAGTTTGGAAATTGAAACTAAGTGTTCACTACAGGCATTAACATCAAAATCCTTACACCTAGTGCAAATTGTAACATTTTCAACACAGGAATTTGATTTACTAGCTACTTCTAGTTTAGCACTTAAATCATTATTAACACTTCTTAAGGTATCAATGGTTTCATGACAGGAAGATAATTCACTAGAAAGCACTTCATTTCTTTTAATTTCTAGAGCATATGATTTTTGTGCCTCTACAAATTTATCATGTTCATCATACAATAAATCCTCCTGCTTTTCTAAAAGCCTATCCTTTTCATTCAATGCATCAATCAATTCATTGATTTTATCTATCTTAGATCTATCTAAGCCCTTGAACAAGCATGAATAATCTATGTCATCATCATCACTAGACTCATTATCACTAGAAGAAGCATAAGTGGAGTCTTGAGTACTCACCTTCTTTTCCCTTGCCATAAGACATGTGAGACGCTCGTTGGGGAAGAGGGAAGACTTGTTGAAGGCAGTAGCAGCGAGTCCTTCATTGTCGGAGTCGGAGGAGGAGCAATCCGAGTCCCACTCCTTTCCTAGATGCGCCTCGCCCTTTGCCTTCTTGTATTGCTTCTTCTTCTCTCTTTTGTTCCCCTTTTCCTGGTCACTTTCATTATCGGGACAGTTAGCGATAAAATGACCAAGCTTACCGCATTTGAAGCATGAGCGCTTCCCCTTTGTCTTGGTCTTGCTTGGCTGCCCCTTGCGACCATTTAGCGCCGTCTTGAATCTTTTGATGATGAGAGCCATCTCTTCATCATTGAGTCCGGCCGCCTCAATCTGTGCCACCTTGCTAGGTAGCGCCTCCTTGCTTCGTGATGCCTTGAGAGCAAGGGGTTGCGGCTCATTGATCGGACCATTCAAGGCGTCGTCCACATACCTCGCCTCCTTAATCATCATTCGCCCGCTAACGAATTTCCCAAGAACTTCTTCGGGCGACATCTTGGTGTACCTGGGATTTTCACGTATATTGTTCACCAAATGAGGATCAAGAACGGTAAATGACCTTAGCATTAGGCGGACGACGTCGTGGTCCGTCCATCGCGTGCTCCCGTAGCTTCTTATCTTGTTGATAAGGGTCTTGAGCCGGTTGTATGTCTGCGTCGGCTCCTCGCCCCTTATCATCGCGAACCGTCCAAGCTCTCCCTCCACCAACTCCATCTTGGTGAGCAAGGTGACGTCGTTCCCCTCATGAGAAATCTTGAGGGTGTCCCAGATTTGCTTGGCGTTATCCAAGCCGCTCACTTTATGGTATTCATCCCTGCACAAGGAAGCTAGAAGAACAGTAGTAGCTTGTGCATTCTTATGAATTTGTTCATTTATGAACATGGGACTATCCGAACTATCAAAGTGCATTCCACTTTCTACAATCTCCCATATACTAGGATGGAGAGAGAATAGATGACTACGCATTTTGTGGCTCCAAAATCCGTAGTCCTCTCCATCAAAGTGTGGGGGCTTGCCGAGTGGAATGGAGAGCAAATGTGAATTTGAACTTTGCGGAATACGAGAGTAGTCAAAAGAAAAGTTCGAATTAACCGGTTTCCTTCTCTCGTAGTCGTCGTGGTCGTCGTCCTTTTGGGAAGAAGTAGACTCATCGCTGTCGTAGTAGACGATCTCCTTGATGCGCCTTGTCTTCTTCTTCTTCCCTTCCTTCCGTCTATGTCCCGAGCCGGAGTCGGTAGGCTTGTCGTCCTTCGGCTCGTTGACGAAGGGTTCCTTTTCTTTGTCGTTGATCACTATACCCTTCCCCTTAGGATCCATCTCTTCGGGCGGTTAGTCCCTTTGTGAAGAGAACGGCTCTGATACCAATTGAGAGCACCTAGAGGGGGGGGTGAATAGGTGATCCTGTAAAAACTTCAAACTTAAGCCACAAAAACTTGTTAAGTGTTAGCACGATTATTGCCAAGTGGCTAAGGTGAAGTCTCAACAAAACACAATACCACAAGAGATCAAGCACAGAGGTGACACAGTGGTTTATCCCGTGGTTCGGCCAAGACCAAAGCTTGCCTACTCCACGTTGTGGCGTCCCAACGGACGAGGGTTGCAATCAACCCCTCTCAAGCGGTCCAAAGACCCACTTGAATACCACGGTGTTTTGTTTTTCCTTTCACTATCCCGTTTGCAAGGAATCTCCACAAATTGGAGTCTCTTGCCCTTACAAGTGTATGATCACAAAGAAGCACAGAGTAAGGAAGGGAAGCAACACACACAAATCCACAGCGAAACGCGCACACACACGGCCAAGAATCGAGCTCACAAGAGTATCACAAAGTTCTCACTAGAACGGAGCTCGAAACACTTAGAGTGACAAACAAATGCGCAAAGACTGAGTGTGGATGATCAAGAATGCTCAAAGGTTGCTTGTTGGTCTCCTCCATGCGCCTAGGGGCTCCTTTTATAGCCCCAAGGCAGCTAGGAGCCGTTGAGAGCAAATCCGGAAGGCCATCCTTGCCTTCTGTCGTCGGGGGCACCGGACAGTCCGGTGCACACCGGACACTGTCCGGTGCCCGATTTGTTTCCATAACTGGCGCTTCCGACCGTTGCCGACCGTTGGGGATCTGGGAGCCGTTGGCGCACCGGACATGTCCGGTGCACACCGGACAGTCCGGTGCCGTCTTCCGACCGTTGGCTCCGCCACGTGTCCCGCGCAGATTGCGCGGCCGACCGTTGGCCTGGCCGACCGTTGGCTCACCGGACAGTCCGGTGCACACCGGACAGTCCGGTGAATTTTAGCCGTACGCCGTCGGCGAATTCCCGAGAGCGGCCAGTTCGAGCCGAGCCAGCCTGGCGCACCGGACACTGTCCGGTGCACACCGGACAGTCCGGTGCCCCAGACCGAGCTGGGTCTTGGCAGCACACAGCCAAGTCTTTCCTCCTCTTCTCTCTTCTTCTTCTTTCTGTTTCTAACACTTAGACAAATATATTAGTACACAAAAACAGTGTACTAAGGCTTAGAAACATACCTTTACTTCATGATTTGCACCTTGTTCATCCATGTACATAAATTTACAATTAAGCACATGTGTTGGCACTCAATCACCAAAATACCTAGAAATGACCCAAGGGCACATTTCCCTTTCACCAACCTAGGGCACGGACCGACCACGTCAACAGGAGGCGCCATCATTACCCTATCCCGAGCTGACTCAGGCTACGGGGAACAAGACCGGCGTCCCATCTGGCTCGCTCTACTATACGAGTAATGATGGCGCCCCGCACGCTCCATGACGACGGCGGCTCTCAGCCCCCTTACGGAAGCAAGAGGACGTCAGCAAGGACTCGACAGCCCCGACAGTTGTCCTTCCGCCAGGCTCCAGCGCTCCTCCGACGGCCACGACACCACACGAACTGGGTGCCAAAACCTCTCCGGCTGCCACGATGGCATGTACTTAGGGCACTAGCTCTCCTCCGCTAGACACGTTAGCACACTTCTACACCCCCCATTGTACACCTGGATCCTCTCCTTACGCCTATAAAAGGGAGGTCCAGGGCCCTCTTACAGAGGGTTGGCCGCACGGGGAAGGACGGGACGGCGCTCGCGCAGGGCCGCTCGCTCCCTCCCGCGTGGACGCTTGTAACCCCCTACTGCAAGCGCATCCGACCTGGGTGCGGGGCTAACACGAAGGCCGCGGTTCCACCTCCCACGCCTGTCTCCCTCCGGCTGCTCTCCCCCCTTCGCGTTCCGCCTCGCGCCGACCCATCTGGGCTGGGGCACGCGGCGACAATTTACTCGTCGGTCCAGGGACCCCCCGGGGTCGAAACGCTGACAACGTTGTTCACAGACTTATTACACATCATGCAAAGATAAGTGGAACAAGCCTCCACTGTCATAGCCTTTTCCAACAAATGTCCCATACTTTGACAGTATACATTTATTGGACTCAAATACAAGTTTATAGCCATCTTGACATAACAACGAGCCACTAACAAGATTCTTTTTGATGGAGGGGACATATTGCACGTTCTTCAATAGCATCGTCTTTCCCGAAATAAACTTCAGAATGACTGTACCCACACCAAAAACACGCGCATGTGATCCGTTCCCCATCAGCAAGGCACCAGCCCCTTTGCACTCATAAGAAGAAAATAAAGAAATATCAGCACACACATGAATGTTAGCACCAGTGTCAGCCCACCACACAGGGGATTGACACACTACAGAATAGTAGGTAAAAGATTATCATGCCCCGATGTTCCTTCTGCGGTCTCGCTAACAACCATGTTTGCTGTTTTCTTCTCTTGAGCTGGTTTTTTCTCTTGTTTAAATTTGCGGTCTGGACAAGCGCTTGCCCAGTGATCAGTACTCCCGCAAACAAAAGAACCAGCTCCTTTGTTCTTCTTTTGGAATTAGGTTGTCTGCTTGGGCTTCGTGGCATTCTGTTGCTTGTTCTTCCTTTTATGTTATGCATTAGAGTTCTTCTTTTGTACCATATTGGCACTAGAAGTCTCAACTCCTTTTCCATGAGTGTCTTTTGCTCTCGCCCTCTCCTCAACATCAAGAGACCCAATAAGCCCAGCCACGCTAAACTCTTGTCTCTTATGTTTTAGAGTGGTAGCAAAATCCGTCTAAGAAGGTGACAGCTTAGCAATAATACCGCCAACCACGAACCTGTCAGGCAATACACATGGGAACTGTTCAAGTTCCTTAGCCAGTGTCTGTATTTCATGAGCCTGCTCAACTACAGGACGGTTCTCAAATATCTTGTAGTTAAACAGTTGCTTCATGATGTACTGCTTGCTACCAACATCAGAAACACCGAACTTCTCATCTAATGCATCCCATAACTCTTTTGCAGAAGTGCACGTTAGATAAGAATCAACATACTTGTTGGAAAGAGCGTCAATCATGGTGCCTTGAAACAGGCTATCGGCAACGTCGAACATTCTCTCCTCTTCAGGAGTGAACTGTTCGGGTTTCCCCTGTGCGGCGCGATAGCAGTTCATTGCAGTCAACCACAGTATCATCTTACTACGCCACCTCTTATATAATGTCCCATCAAAAGGTTCACTTGGTTTTAACGCAGCAACAAAACCACTAACAGAAAAATGCCTAATATTAGGTTTTTGGATTGTTAGAGAAATAGGCATTTTCAGTTTTAATTTAATCCAGAAAATCATAGTGATGTATGTGACGACATATATGTGCATGTGTGTATCACTACTCACATAAGCAGTAAACAATAGTAAAACATGCACAATTACTAAGAACAAAATGTACCGTGCGGAGGGACCGATGCTCAAGGCATCAGTGGCTCCATTCACATGTGACATCTCGTGTGTATGTTCGATGTAGTCATTCACAGTCGACGAAGGCAGATATACGTAGTGCAGTCCCTCGAACGGCACCGGCGACGAGGAATTTGATCAGTGCTGGTCGAGCGGACGAGGCGAGCAGTCGTGAGTACGCTACCCAAAAACCTGATCACCCGCACACTCGTGCAAGTGGCTCTCCCAATCTTTGTGCTCATAGAAGGTGGGACGGGGATTGTCTGTACGCAACGCATCTAAGAATGTTTGTATGAGTGTACTGTTCTGTCATCACCAGAAGCAGCCTCCCCTCCTAATATATATACACGCGCAGAGAGAGGCCAACGGACAGTAACAGTCGCCATCAGAACTACCATTATAGACAGCCAGAAACTGGCGCCATCAGTGACGTCCTTTACTAGTTGACAGTCATAATAGCTCGTCCATTACTAGCCATAACAAAGGGAATGGCCAGTAATGTACGACAGTAATGGAGTGTCATCACTCTAGGCAAAATACGCAACCGTTAGGAAGGAATATTCAGACCAAGGTCTGATCTACCACGGCCACGGTCCGGCTGGCGGCACGCGCGCGTGTGGCAGTCCTTCATCCTTTTCTCAGCTTCTCAACAGATGCACCAACGGTCCACCTATTTAAGTTGAGTGAATTGTCCCTTGAACTTCCGGTAGGGTACTAAAGTACTAGTACACTGTAGCATTAAAGTGAGCCTCTAGCATTGACTATTATTGAATATTAATATGGGCCAAACCCATACTAATTCAACAGTATCGACAGTGGAAGCATGTGACTCTGGAACAAGGGAAGAAATCACCTCTCCTTTTTACTTGTAGTTCTATGTCATCAAATCAGTCGTAATGGTAATGGACTAATGGTAAAGTGGCAAAAAAGTCTTGCCACCCTAAAGTACACCCATCGCCTACAATTTCCTTTTACGGTAACATAGATGTTGGGGGCCTTCGTCTTCTGAAGGTCCTAAAAACACGGCTAACTATTTGTTTTCAGCATATTATTAAGTATTACAGGAGCTTCGTCACCAGAAAAAGCTTCGACATAGATAAAGGAAAGTATGTCGAAGCAAGCTTCATCACGATGAAGTAGGAAGGCGATGTAGGGAGAGAGTGTTGTTCAAGTTGTTGAGTACAAATGACAATGTTGTCCTTGTGACATTTGTGAACCTTGTATGTAATTGTTGAGGGTATGAATATAATAATGTACGAAGTTGTACAATTGCCTATAAATATATGAACAGTACCCCGTATTCTTCAGGTTGGATTGTAATCGCACTCGTGTCATTACCTTCAAGCAAGCCGAAGGTATCGATGTAATACAAACTTTGATAGTATCAATACATTCATTATGAAGTAAATATGTGACATGATATTACATTTGTAATTATGTTTTTATATCTGTGAATGATGAGGACTTGTTCTTTATGACCTTCGCCTAAGATTCATTATACCCGAGAGGGAATAATGTTTTGAAGGACGAAAGTCTTTAACGTATAATAAATGTGTTGCCTTGCTCTTGATTCACAGCAATTGAGAATAAGTGACCAACATTAGCGTCCACCTCCGGTGAACTCAAACAACCACCTTCGACAAGAAGAACCCGAACAACTACCTTCGTCATGCCGCCTAAGAAGGCAGCAGCGCCAGGGGCTGCCCTTGCGCTGCTGAACACCAATCAAGAGGGGCTCCTTCTAAGGGAGGCCCGAAGCTAGAAAAGGAAAGCTATTAGCCCAACACCACAGGAAGAAGAGTTAGACCAAGAAATCAGGGATCTAGAAGATATCCACCAAGTAGAGAGAAGGGAGAAGATGCTTCGGCTGGCAGAGCTCCAGAAAAAGATTGATGAAGCAGCCGAAAAGATACATCACATCACACAAGACAACGAGCAATGGTATAAGCCACAGTAGAGAGAGCTTCATCAAGAAAGCCCAAGCCATGATGACATATGGTATGACGACTTTCATCATGATAACATTGCTTTTGATGATGCTTCCCCCCTAGCTATAGAATTGTAGGCTACCCCATGGCTACATTCATACAAACCACCCTAGCTTACCATGTATGACGGGCATTCGGACCCAAAGCAATTCCTCATGAGTTACGAAGCAACTATATCATCATATGGCGGCAACACCGCTGTCATGGCAATGTCCTTCGTCATGGCAGCCAGGAGTGTTGCTCAAACCTGGTATTCTTCTCTTCGGCCAGGAACAATCACATCATGGCAGAAGTTGAAGGATATATTAGTCACCAGCTTTCAGGGCTTCCAGACGAAGCCAGTGACTGCTCAAGCCCTATTTCAGTGCACACAGGACCATAAAGAGTATTTGTAGGCATATGTCCAAAGGTTTCTGCGTCATAGATCTCAGGCGTCAACGGTGCCAAATGAGGTTGTCATTGAAGCCATGATCAAGGGACTTCGTGCAGGACCAACAGTGCAATATTTCGCTAGAAAGCCCCCACAAACCCTGGAGAAGCTTCTCTAGAAGAAGGATGAGTACATCAGAGCCGACAATGACTTTCAGCAAAGAAGGGATGAGGCTTACAGATATTCTGAGATAACCAGGGGCTTCGCAGGAAGGCTCCACCCAAGGCATGTCAGGACGATACACAATCACAGCCAAAGTGAAGACAGAGGAAATCACAACCAAGGGCATCAACACAGCTCCCAGTCAACTAGGACGCAGTAAAGCTCCTTCAGACCATCAGCCCCAAAAGGTAGAGGGGGACGAAGCTTTGGAGGAAAATTCAACTCACAACTAAGAAGGTTGTTCTGCTTGTTCTGTGGAGAGGATAAGGGGCATACAACTAGGACATGCCAAGTTACAATACAGAAGCAAAAGGAGATAACTGAGGTCAAAGGACGGCAGAATCAGCTGAAACAAGTCCTATATACTGCTTCGTGTTATTCTCCGTACATTCCTTAGTATGTGGGCAATCAATAGTCATTTTCACAACCTACAGTTTTAGTAGCTTCGGTAAGCCACTCTCTAGCTGCATGGACATTGCCACAACCACCGGTCATGGCTCCAATTTCGTCCATCCAACAGCCTGAAAGGCAGCGCCAAATTCAGCAACAACGTGAGCAGCTGAACGGACTGCCACAACGTGAGCAACAACATGAGAGCCAAATTTGAGATTGAAAGCCTTTCCTATGAAAGAACGGCACTCCAAGTGAGCAGCTGAACAAACTGCCACAGAAATTGCAGCTGAACAAACTGCCACAGAAATTGCAGCTGAACAGATTGCAGCCATCAATCTCTTCGACTAAATTTTCTTTCACATTGTGAGAACGCATCACAAAAACATGACAAAGGGGCATAACCAGCATTTCGTTTACAATGCATACAAGTTCCGAATGTTTATGTATCACGATAGAGACCGATGCAAGACAAGTCAAAGGCATACGAGCTTTAACACAAGTGGCACATAGTACCATAGAGGTTACAATCTCATAAATGGTCATTGGAAACACTGAAACTATGCAACAGCTCCTCAATCTTCATCTCTCTCAGGAGGGAGGCCACAAGGAAGCAGCATTTTCTGTATAAATAAACAGTCAATCGATAAATTTATAGTGTTACTTCAATATGTGTATGCTAGAAAATGGTCAAATATGCAAAATGCAAATGCAGCCCGTGAACTATAGATATGAACAGTGTTTTTAAAGCGTGAGGCGAGCCAATGCATTGGACCGCAGCCTGGACGCCTAGGCGAGCAAGGCGCCTAGGATTTTTGGGCGTTGGTCCACCGCCTGAACGTCTAGAAGACGCCTTAAAAACACTGGACATGAATAAATATCAATAATCTTCTGGTACACAAGTATGGAGCATGTGAACAGTGAAGCTCATGAACTATGAACTGTGGCCATATTCAGATCCTACTAAAACTTTTCGCTTGAAAAAAATTGGACAGCAATCCACTGAATTTGATGGATGGTTAAATGCCAAGTTCACACTCATGTATGGGGTTCATTATCGTCACGGGTACTCCAGTTCTGTTTTCAGATACAGTATTGCATGCCACTGTTTATTTCACAGTTAGCTGAACCACGTTACCTGTGCCTCCATTTATTTTCTCAATATATTCACTTGCAATAGAGATTGCACAAAAGGGTTGTGGACTCATTTGCTTCGATGGATACACTGCTTATAATCACTCTAATGGAGGTATCTTCAGCGGTTGATTTAATGGGGTTATGATTGACTATAGGTACTGTTATCGTCTACTAGGATGTGAGCAGTTGATTTAGAACCTCTCCTAGCTACAGCGCACACTAAAATGCATATTCAGTTGCCTGGCTATCTTACAAAAACCGATGCATCATTAACAAGTTCTGTGAATATAGTCAATTGTATCTTGCATGTACTATGTAACAAACAAAGCACCTACCTAACCAAGAGATCTGTTGATTTTGTTCTATACACAAAGGGTTCTTTGACAAGAATTGAGTATACATCCGATCCCTTCCAAAAAGTGATTCAAAATGGCTATTTCATAACACAAAAGATTGGCACTAATTATGCATCATTTACGTAATTTAAGGTATGTCCATTAAATTGTAACATTTGTCAATTAACTAAATAACCAGCTGCATAATTACTTTCAGCCTTCAGGCTATAGATAAATGGTTCGTATAAAGACACCTGAACTGCAATTTAATTCTATTTTATAAAGACAGTGCATATGAATTTCAATATGTAGATGGTTTTATTGAAACAGTTTACATAATTACAGAAATATATGTAGATGGCCAAATTATTACTCCCACCATCCAAAAATATAATATGTATTTTGTTTCATTGGGACAAGCCTTTGACCAAGAATTTACTCTTACTATGTAATGTCTGTGACACAAAATTGATGCTTAAAATTCGTGTTCAAAAGTACTTTCTTATGATTATGATTTTGCATCAGATAAATGGCATATTATGGAGGAACTGTTACGCGTAGCCTTGTCTTTACCAAACAGAATATGTTTTACAGTTTGGATAGAGAGAACCTTATGATAAAAGTCTACTAGGCAGTGCTACCTTCTGTGTAGTACTGAGGATGGAAAGAAAATAGTAGAGCAATAGATAATTTTATCAATTCTGCTTTCTACCCAATCATCTTACTTTCTTGCGGGAAGAAAGGAAAGTCCCATTTTTCTGGGTAGCATCATATTGTTTCTGACATACTCATGTTGTTTTTTGTATAGATTTATAGAATCCTTAACCAGAAGAACTGTTAAGCCTGAAAAGAATTGGTGGCACTTAGGCATTTTCAATGGAACACGGTGACACACTTATATACTTACACATGGGAGGTTATAATCAGTGTTCTTAAGGCGCCTAGGCGAGCAAGTGCACCAGACAACCGCCTAAGCGGCGCCTAGGCGACGCCTAGGCTGGTAAGGCGAGCAAGGCGGCCAGTTTTGCCCGAGCGCCTGGACGCGTAGGCGTCGCCTAGGCGACGCCTTAAGAACACCGGTTATAATGAAAAACCAGCGATGATGATAAGTACAGAAACCTTTTTTTTAAGCCATAACTTTACTACAATAATTATGCTCCAGAATTGTTCTATAAATTTGAGCTACAACTTGAAGAACAGTAGAGGCAAGTTGTCTTATGTACCTGCATGAAATTGTAACGTTCTCTTCCGATCGATTCATTCTCAGCAATGGCAAAATATGCTAGCATTGGATAGTGCCCAATATAAGAGGCATAGCTGTCTCTCTGGATGTTTACAGCCCATTCACTGTAAATAAGGAAAACATTAAGCCGTAATGTCATATAATTCAGTAACATGATTTGTTACAAAAAGAATAGGGTACTTACAATCTAGACAAATCAGCATGCCCTGTACCAACATATTTGGCTTGAAGATGCTCAAGCTGAGAGTTTATGTTGAATCTATCGCTAGCCTTTAAAATGGTAAATTGTGTTAGAAATATTGTCCTCAAAATGTCAGCAAACCTAGCTATTGAATGAACAGTGAAGACTAAGATCCAGTTGAGCCAAAGTGAGCATAAAGAGAAAAGGGTGAAAACATCAGAAACCCCCACAAGACCAGGTAACACACCACACTTCTTAAAATCTGCCAAGCAGACAAATGAACTACAATAACTGAAATTGAAAGTGTGTACACGAGTGAACATT
This sequence comes from Zea luxurians, assembly GCA_029449295.1. Lineage (NCBI taxonomy): Eukaryota > Viridiplantae > Streptophyta > Magnoliopsida > Poales > Poaceae > Zea > Zea luxurians. Next base: position 308,511 of record JAOPSE010000594.1, on the reverse strand, counting down.
AACAGATAAACAACAAAGAGAAATTTATGCTCTTGTAGGAGGTATATCAGGTACCTATTACACCAGGATCATGTGAAATGATACATACAACTACAATCCTCCGCAACACTCATTGGGGGAAAATATAGGCACTCCAATAAGAGTATATATTATACAAAATTAACATCCCAAAGCATTACTGTAAGCTATAACATAACAAGCAGCATGTAGAACAAGCCCTAGTAGCTAATGCTTTGATTATGATAAAAAAGAATAGCACTTCCACCACCAACCACTAGTCCAATCCATCCTACGCCAAATTTATCAGACAAAAAGGATTGAGTTCATTGTATCTCAGGCCTCTATCTAAGGGTTCCGTAATTTCAAAACAGGACAGGAAAAGCATGGAAGAACAGTTCTCCACTTTTAACCAAATGAAAATTTCTCGGATTACAACATATAGAATACAGATCACAATCCGTTGGTTTAAGGTGTCCTAACGGCAGAAGAAACCAAACGCCTGCCTCTATCAGCTGCGCGCAACCAATCAAGAGAGATAATCCAGGGACTACCAACCTGCATGATGGTGAGATCTGGTCCGGCACCTCGAGCGAATGCTGGCAACTCCGAATTCAGAAGCGTGCCTAGAAGCAGTGGAGGACCCGGGAGTACATCCGAATTTTTTTGCAAAAAAGGTCAGTATGAATGTACATATATTTGTTATTAGACCAGATCCGAACAAAAAAAGTTTAAGTTAGGGTTTGGGTGCTCGGTTTCGCACAGCAGGTAGAAGGGGTGGAGTACCTGGAGATGCTCGGTAGGAAGAGAAGGCGGCAGCGGCGGTCGCCCAGCCGTCGCCGACTGCCGAGGGATCGTGAGAGCGAAGACGACGCGGGGTGAACGCAGCCCAAGCCCAGTTGTTCGGTCTGTTCAATGTCTCGAGCAATTTTCCTGCTAAATTATTGATTTGGAAAATTGCTAAACCACTTTAAAGAATAAATATTTATACTCTAACAGTTTTATGTGTTGTTACTATCTTTTAAAGTTACTATAATTCACGTTAAAAAAATAAGGATGTGTTAGGTTTGGTTTAATTTTTGGTTTTAGCTTTTGACTCCTAAGAGCATCTCAAAAACTCCCGAACACTACTCTCAATACCTTATTTTTAGAGAATAGCAGAAAAAAATCATGTCCAACAGCTCCTGATATACGCTCCTAACTTATTTGGTGCTCCCAAAACTAAAGATCTGTGGCACATATTGAAAGAAAAATGTGCTATTGAGGTATTTCTTTAGTGTTTTGGTGATTAGATGCACAACACATTATATTTAACTAACATGATGTATGACCAAAGGTATATGAAACAAATTGAACTCCATAGAGGATACAATGCAAATCTAGATAGACCAATCGAAAAAGTAAGCTTTGGACACTTAGTTAATTGTTTTGTGTGCTAATTCTATTTGTCTAAGTGCTAGGAACTTCATAAAGACAAGTCCAAAAGAGAGCAAAAGAAAACAAGAAAAAGAAACAGTGAAAAGGTGTTGGATTGCAGAGCACCAGACGGCCCGGTGCCACCCACCAGACAGTCCAGTGCACGGTCCGGCCAACTCGCTGCTCTCGGGTTTTTCAGCCTGCGTCGGCTATAATTCACCGGACGGTCCGCGCGAGGCACCGAACAGTCCGGTGTGCCAGCTGTGCAACGGCCAGCTGCCACGTCGGCCTCGGGCCAACGGTCAAGTGGCGCACCAGACAGTCCGGTGCCCCAGAACAGGAAAACAGCCAATCAGGGATTCTCTGTCCGCGCCCAGCCCGCACACTGTTCACTGTCCGGTGTGCAACGGAAAGTCCGGTGCACCCGCGGACAGAAGGCAACCAGGGCCTTCCAAATTGAGCTCCAACGGCTCCTAGATCCCTTAGGACTATAAAAGGGACCCCTAGGCACATGGAACTTAACCCCAAGCACCCATTGAACATTCTATAACGTCGATACTTCGAAAACACACATTTGGTTCATTGTGATTGAGATTCGAGCACTTCTTTAAGATGTAACTCTGATGTGTTGTTTTATGTGCTCGTTCTTGTCTTGTGTGTGTGTTGTTGCTGCAACTCTCGCTCTTGTGTGTGTTTCTATTCCCCCTTACTCTTATGTTCATTTGAGATCAATTGTGTAAGACGTGAGAGACTCCAAGTTATGGAGATTCCTCACAACGGGATATTGTTGAGATAAAGAGAACCGTGGTATTAAGTTGATCTTTGGATCACTTGAAAGGGGTTGAGTGCAACCCTCGTCCGTTGGGACGCCACAATGTGGAGTAGACAAGTATTCTACTTGACCAAACCACGAGATAAAAATCGTTGTGTCACGTGTCTTTATCCTACTGCGATTTTCTCTCTATCTACTTCACTTACATTATTGCTCTAGGTTTAATACTCACTTAGTGAAGAGCAATTAAGTGAAGTTTACTAAGCTCATTCAAACTGGGCTCTTGATTTCACTAATCCAATATTAGTCCAAGTTTGTCTTATTGAGCTATTTTTATAGGATCACCTATTCACCCCCTCGTCTAGGTGCTCTCACATATATCCTCCAAGCTCCTGGTTCCCTATTAGAGATGGCAATGAGGCCCCGATGCTCCATTTCCCGCGGGAAATTCCTCTATTAGGGCTAGTTTGGGAGCCACAAAACCGGATTTTTGGCTCCCAAACTAGCCCTTAAGGAATGGGGATGGGGAAGTTTCTTCCCTCACTGGGATTTAAACGAGGAAAAATCCTCCCCGATGGGTAAATGGGGATGGGGACGAGGACGAGGAAGCATTCTCCATACCCGTTCCCCACGAATACCCACAGAACTTGCATGTGATGATGTTTTTATATAATAGTTAATGATAAAAATAAACTAGTCGGTTGCCCGTACGTTGCGACGGCTCACAACAATACCCATGTAAACTATCCACCAAAAAGATCTCAAGATTTGTTATTGATTGTCTCTGCTCTCTGCATAATATTTTTTTGATTTGACTAACTGATGTTGTTGTTTACTCTATCCAATATATCTTGGTACAACACGACCAATGAAGGGAGCGATTAGAAGAGAGTTTACAAAGACTGACTGAACGAACATAGATTATAGAATGACATAATTCTATCATACAGAGACCAAATAAGAGGAAATTTGTGAGGTCAAGTTTCTAAAATAAGTCACATGAACTCAAACTTATAAAAAAGATAGATCAATATATGGAATGGTTGCTGAAGTCAGGCATCAATAAAAATTGGATACGCTCCATACAAATTACGTTACTTTGTAGCAATAACTAACGTTTAAAACTAACAAATAACCTTTCCTTTTACTGTTAGCGTGACAAATCATTACTGCTCCATCCAATTCAGCAACCTCAAACACCATGGAGTCCATTGCGCCAATGTGGTCTTAGAAACGACCTAATGCATGTAAGAGCCAAGAACACAAGGGACGAGCACCCTGTGGTAGAACCCACATGGATCCCAAATCCTAACACATATTTTGTAGGATCCATGAGCCATCATCAGAAGAACATAAAACCATGTGAAGATAATAAATAAAGTATTAACACACTCAAATTATGTTCAGTCCTTAGCACAACAAAAAAATAACACCCAAAATAACAGAGGAACAACGCAATAACTTTTTACAATGACAGAAGGATGGGTGACAGGTACATAGAAGTGGTAGAAGCATACCGAGTCGATACCGTGGTAAGGGAAAGGCCAGGTAGATATGCGATGTTGAGCTATCGAACGGGTACCATTGGCAGCAAATCAGAGACCCCCATCCCTTGCCTCCCCCACTTCCACGGTTTCGTAGAGCAGGAAGGGAAGGGAAGAGGCAGACATACCTGTTCGTTGCCGAGAAGGACACGACGAAGACCTAGGCATCTGGATGCGACATAGGTAGTATACCGCTAGATACATATAGGAAGAGAGCACGCAAGCGGAGAAAGAAGCCTAGCTAGAACAACTCCAAACCGAGAGGCACCCGCACCAGGCATTAGTCCGAGAAGGGCGAGAGAATGAGAGTGCCTTCCTAGCCCTAGACCCGCCGAGGCGACACAACACCACCACCAACTCCATAGCACATGTCGACTGCTACCGCGTTACGGGCCTTGATTATCAAACATATCAGACATGGACTCCTCATCGCCAAGATAACCTAAGTGTGGCAGACGCCACCGTGTCCTCCTCGGCGGCACGCACGAAGAAAGGCCAGGAGCAAGACTGACTCGCCCCATACCAGCGTCGACGAGCGTTGGTCGGCTCACGGCTACGACCGTGGGTGGGGGCAGTAGGTTGGGGAGGTAGAACAGGGTGAAGGTCGGGAAGACGAACGGGACATTCGACGACAGCAAAATTGATGGTGCACACATCTATGAAACGTTCTCATGAACGTGCAATAGCCACTACGCGGGTCGGTGTCGAGGCTAGTATCGGATGAATACAGGGAGGAGGCGCCTGCTCCCATGCCCTCTGGTGAGAATGGGGGCGCGGAGGTGGAGGCATGAGGGGAGAGAGAAAAGAAGCAGGATGGTGAATGAGATGGCGATAACTGAGGCAAGGACCATCATTATCGTGCGGAGGTATATATGGCCAAATGGGACGTGTCTGACGGGCCAGCCTGAGGCACGTACCATTTAATAATGTCTGGGCCAGTCCGACACGAGCGTCGTGTTGTGCTTGGGTCGTAGCCTTGGCCCGAAGTACTGGCCCGACCCGCACGATTATATTTTGTCTAGTCTAAGCTACTGAAAGATGAGTGAAAGAATCAAAAGGTTCATGATCCATGACTTAGACTAGATGGAAAGCCACTTGAGATTTTTGCCTAAAGTCATAGGATCTCTCTCAAGCTTAGCTAAAGCAACTTGGAGAAGATTATTCAAAAGAATCAGTGAAGAAATCCAAGAAAAGGGCAGTCAGCTAGTGCACTATTGGTGCACCGGACAGTGAACAACAACATGTCCGATGTGCACCGGACTGTCCGGTGGGACACCGGGCAGTCTGCACAGAGAGGCCCACAATGGGCGCTCTCGGGCTATGGCACCGGACTGTCCGGTGTGCATCGGACAGTCTGGCAACGGTCGAATCCAACGGTCGACTACCGTAGGCCTCAACGGTCGGCTGACGTAGCCAGGGCACCAGACTGTCCGGTGTGCACCAGACTGTCTAGGTAGCGGTCGGATCCAACAGTCGACTGCTACAGACCCCAATAGTCGGCTGACGTGGCAGGCACCGGACATTGTTCGGTGTGTACCAGACTGTCCGGTGGCCCGCTGATAGAAAGCTGCTGCTTTCTGTCCAACAGCTAGAAGTGTGGGAGGAGGCTATAAATACCCCCCAACCGGCATTTGGTGGTGTGGGAGCCCAAGCAACATATCAAGGCATATAGTAGACATATCCAAGCTACCCCAACCACCTCCATTCATTGATCTATCTCATATACAAGAGTTGAACACATCAAAGCCTCACAAGCGCCACAAAAGAGAGATCAAGCAAGAAAGAGCTAATGAAAAATGTAGCGGAAGCACAAATAAGGATGAGGAGGATGAAAGAAGCTTCATGCAACTCTACGCTTATCTAAGCCTAGAAGATAAGGCGTTCATGCTCAAACTTTTAAAAAGAGCGAGAGAGCAAAGCAAAGCTCTTCACAAGCTAGAAGATGTCCTCATCACAAAAATCCAAAGCTTGGAAGAGTTGACTAAAGAACATGAGGAGCTAAAGTGCTCTCATGTTGATTTGGTCCAAAGGTATGAAACTATTTCAATTGAGCAAGACAACTCCTTATTATGTATCGCTCAATTAGTAAATAGGAATACCTTGCTTAAGGACCAAGTAGAAAGGCTAAAAATTGAAAATCTGGCTTTTCAAGAAAAACACGATATGTTTTTATATTCTCATAAAAATCTTTTGGATGGTCATATCATGTTAAATATTGCTCATGGGGTTATGATAGAAAACTTAAAATCTCAACAACCTCACTCATGCACATGTGTTCAAATTGAAACTATATTGCCATGTGCTAATACTTGTTGCTTGCTAGCAAGCAAATCCTTCTTTGAGCTAGAATCTCCAGGAATAGATGATACTGCATATCAAGAGCTCAAGGAAGAAAATGAGAGGCTAAGAACGAGCTTGACACAACTGAAAGGGAAGTGCATTGCTCAACCTTCTTAAGATAACTGTGATGACATGGTGAAGAAGCTTGAGATGGGAACAACCGTGACATGCACAAAATCCCTCGAGGAAAATGTCAAGGACTTGAGGAATGTCAAGAGGAAGGAACAAAAAAAGAAAATCAATACATCTACCAAAAGCCTCAAACATGCCTCCATACAAGGTAACATCTAAGGTATTGATCAAGCCACACTTCACACTAAGAAAAATAAGAAGTGTGTGAATGCTTTGAAAAGGGGCACTTGATTAGGTCATGTTCCTATATTAAAGAAACTAGCTTGGTTATTAACAAGGATGATAAAAATGTTTTAGATGCTCTGAGAAGGGACATATGGTTAAGTCATATCCCTATGTAAGATAAAAAGGCATAGTTTTAGAAATAAAAATATTTACTAACCATGTAGCAAGCAAGAGACAAGGAAAGAAGAAATCTTCGAAAGGTGAAGCTCGCCTTTGCTACATATGCCAAAGGAAGGGACATCTATTCAAGGATTGTCCCATTGATAACTATTCCGCTCCTAGCTTGTCAATTGATTCATATGTAACTAGGCAACCCAAAATTGCAACTTGTGCTAGAAAGGTAATGAGTTTACCAAGTACTAGCATAAAGGACATTTGGGTTCCTAGATCTTTGTTGACTAACCTTGATGGACCCATCAAGAGATGGGGACCAAGATATGCCTGACAAGTTTTGCGGGGGAAAGGAGATGATATGAAGCTTTGGAGGTGCTTGAGCGAGTTAATTCAATTCTTATTAACTCAAGCTATCAATGTTACAATGTTTTATATCTCTAAGATTGATCCAAAGTTAGTTTGAATTAATATATCTAGAACTCATATCATCTCGAGCAAGATATTTATGTTGTAGGGAATAAAGGATTATCTTGTGTGGAAAATCAAATTCTACAACATGGAGGAAAGCCAAAGGATAGTAACACTTATGTCTTTAAGTGCAAGTATCTTCAATTATCATTTCTTTTGTGTCTTGTGTAGTCACATAGAAAAAGGATGCACTTAAGAATGTTGTTAAATTATGTCACCATTCTTTGGAGAAAGTTTCTCTCATATGGTAGATTGCATTTTCATCACTTCTATATTATGGCAATCTACATGCTTTAAATTGTTGTAAGTACCTTATGGCATGATTTACATTAGTGATCCTATTGTTGCCATGTTCTAGACATAGAGAGATATATTCCAAGTTCTTAAAAGAATAAGGTGTTATATAAGGAATTCAAATTCTTAGGACACCCATAAAAAGAAAGCTCTCTTTATGACTAGAATCGTGAGACTAATGCTTTTGTCTAAGTGACTTAAGTAGTCTTGCATCAAGAGAATGGGTTTCTCTATGGAATGCGTACTCTAAACTTAAAAGGAAGATCAATCCAATGATATACGATGTATTTCTTCTTGCTTAAATTGGATATGATTCTTCTACATAATCGCTCTCCATGTTATGAATTGGATTTGTCCCCATAAATTTAAGAGATTAACTATGCTTGTTTTATGAGTTAAAATAGTGCATAATATCATTTATGGTATAATCTAGTTCATGTCATAAAGTTTCCATGTTTTAGTAATCTACCTGTCATTCCTACTAAAAAATGATTGCTAGAAAGGAAACTTGTGCTTGTGTTACTAATGACATCTCTCTTGAGCACATTTATGAAAATCTACAAGAGAGTGAGTGCATGTTCAATTTATTAAAAGACACAAGCCTCAAGGTTGCTCTTCACCTAAAGGAAGAAAGATAAAAGCAAAGGTATGGAAACTCATCTCCTTAATCAATATCCATGATAGTTCCCATCAATTGGTATTTCTTCTAAACTATCATAATCTACCAATGTGAAGATTAGATTCCTTATTCAACTTAAATCAGCTAAAAGTGCATACAATCTTGCTCACATATGTGCACTAGTTCATTAGAACCTAATTCTTGCCTTTGCTATATCTGTTCTCATATTGATATGCTTTTAAGTTATGTTAATCAATTCTGTGTGAAGAAACATCAATATGAAGAAGTAAAATTCCTATGATTGATTATAAATGTTAAAAGGTGCTGACGCTATGCACTAATATTAAGGATTTTACTTCATGTCTGTGTGACTTGTGGATAATGATTTGTCTGTATCTCTTATCTAAAGAAATCATCATTTATCATATACTCCCTTGTGCTACTAATATCTATTTTTCGAGTATTTTCAATAAGTTTGACAGGAAAAAGCGACAACTATAAACGGAGGACACTCAAATGAAAAGGAAGATGTCAAGAACAACAACACCTACTTAGACAGTAAGATCTCCAAATTAATCAATGGTGTGGTTGTAAGTATTCTAAACCTTTTTCATTTTGAGAATACCGGGCATAAGCTGATTATTGCAAATTTTATATGCCTTGATCAAGATGTACAATGCATTCCCCTATTTGTCTTTAAAGGAGAGTGCATCTAACCAACTCATTCAAATACTTGATGCACATCTTTAGGGGGAGCCCATTTCTATATCTTGGTTATGTTGAGACTGCCACTTTCTCTTAGTAATCTTATGTAGTCTCAAGTATGAGAATAAGTTTCTCATGAAGTATGCTACTACAACTCAATCCAATTTGGTAAAGAAGTATCACTTTCATCAAGGATTGCAACCTTCATTATTCAAGTAGCATAATCTCTAGATTCTCCTGTTATAAGCTTATTTAATAACCTAGTGCATATGATTTTATAACATATGCTATACTTTTGATCATTGTATAACTTCAATTGATACTCATGTTACTTAGTGCTTCATGTACTATCAGTTGATGTCTCTCTTATATATGCACTAAGTCAAAAGGAGAATTTAGGATAAATTTATGCAACTTGTGATCTACTTGATATGTGATAATAATGATTTGTTTAAAGAAAAGGATCACTAGTTGTAGAATTCTCCCTTGTGCAAAATAATTCTATATATTGTCTTGAGCATACGACTTAAGTGACCAAGACTAAGGACAAAAGCACAATGAAGAGAGCATCTCTATGTGAAGGCACAAAAGGGTAAACTACTTCCTATCATTTACACATGTACCTAGATTTTCCTCTTATACATATATTGCATATATTTAAGTTACAAGAGGAAGAAAAAGCATGTCTATACATAACCCTGCTTTAACCTCTCAAGATTTCATTCCTGCTTTGATGCATTTTTGTTAAAACTGATGAAAGGGAAATAGGGTCAAACCTTTTCCTAAATGATTTTGGTGGTTGAATTGCCCAACACAAATTATTGGACTAACTAGTTTGCTCTAGATTATGAGTTCTACAGGTGCCAAAGGTTCAACACAAACCAATACAAAGTCCAAGAAAGGGTTCAAATAAAAAGAGCAAAAGACAACCGAAGGCTGCCTTGGTCTGGCGCACCGGATTGTCCGGTGCACCACCAGACAGTGTCCGGTGCACCAGGGAGGATCCACTCTGAACTTACCAGCTTCGGGTTTTCGGGGAGCCGCTCCGCTATAATTCACCGGACTGTCCGGTGTAACACTGGACTTTCCGGTGTGCCAGCGGAGCAACAGCTACTTAGCGCCAACGGTCGTCTGCAAAGGAACAGTGAAACGCTACAGTGCGTACCTGCATGCGCAGAAGTCAGAGCAAGCGTCTGAAGGTGCACCGGACAATGAACAGTGACTGTCCGGTGGCCCCACATGTCAGAGCTCCAACGGTCGAACCCTAACGGTTGGGTGACGTGGCTGGCGCACCGGACAGTGTCTGGTGGCGCACCGGACTGTCCGGTGCGCCATACGACAGCAGCCCCTCCCAACAGCCACTTTGGTGGTTGGGGCTATAAATACCCCCAACCACCACTCATTCAAGGCATCCAAGTTTTTAGCCATTGCATTCAATACAAGAGCTCTAGACTTCACTCCAAGACACAAACAAAAAGATCAAATCCTCTCCCAAGTCCAAAGATCATTCCAATCAAATAGTGACTAGTGAGAGAGTGATATTTGTGTTATTTTGAGTTCTTGCGCTTGGATCGCTTTTTTCCTTCCTCATTTCTTGTTCTCAAGTGTTTTGTAACCAAGGCAAGAGACACCAAGTGTGTGGTGGTCCTTGCGGGGTCTAAGTGACCCGTGAGATAAGGAGAAAGCTCACTCGGTCTAGGTGACCGTTTGAGAGAGGGAAAGGGTTGAAAGAGACCCGGTCTTTGTGACCACCTCAACGGGGAGTAGATTTGCAAGAACCGAACCTCGGTAAAACAAATCACCGTGTCATCCGCTCTATTTCTTTGGTTGATTTGTTTTCACCCTCTCTTTCGGACTCGTTTATATTTCTAATGCTAACCCCGGCTTGTAGTTGTGCTTAAAGTTTATAATTTTCAGATTCCGCCTATTCACCCCCCTCTAGGCGACTTTCAATTGGTATCGGAGCCCGGTACTTCATTAGAGCCTAACCGCTCGAAGTGATGTCGGGAGATCACGCCAAGAAGGAGATGGTGACCAGCGAGAAGCCCGCCACAAGCCACGGGAAGGCTCCATCGGGAGAGTCCCACAACAAGAAGAAGGAGGAATCACCTCCTCACAAGTCGCATCGGAGTGGCGACAAGAAAAAGAAGAAATAGAAGGTGGTCTACTACGAGACCGATTCTTCGTCGCCATCCACCTCTGGCTCCGATGCGCCGTCCGTCACTTCTAAGCGCCATGAGCGCAAGAAGTTTAGTAAGATCCCCCTACGCTATCCTCGCATTTCCAAACGTACTCCTTTACTTTCTGTCCCATTAGGCAAACCACCCGTTTTTGATGGTGAAGATTATAATATTTGGAGTGACAAAATGAGGCACCATCTAACCTCACTCCACACTAGCATTTGGGATGTTGTTGAGATTGGAGTACAGGTACCATCGCCGGGGGATGAAGATTATGATTCGGACGAGGTTGCCCAAATCCGGCACTTCAACTCACAAGCCACTACTATACTCCTCACCTCTCTAAGTCGAGAGGAGTATAATAAGGTGCAAGGGTTGAAGAGCGCCAAGGAGATTTGGGAAGTGCTCAAGACCGCACACGAAGGAGACGAGGTGACCAAGATCATCAAGAGGGAAACAATCGAGGGGGAGCTCGGTCGATTTATGCTCAACCAAGGAGAGGATCCACAAGCCATGTACAACCGGCTAAAGACCTTGGTGAACCAAGTGCGCAACCTCGGGAGCACCAAATGGGATGACCATGAAATGGTCAAGGTTATTCTTAGATCACTTGTTTTTCTTAACCCTACTCAAGTTCAATTAATTCATGGTGATCCTAGATATAAACTAATGTCTCCCGAGGAAGTGATAGGAAAATTTGTGAGCTTTGAATTAATGATCAAAGGCTCAAAGAAGATCATCGAGCAAGGTGCCTCCTCCGTATCTGAGGCACAACCCGTTGCATTCAAGGCAACGGAGGAGAAGAAAGAAGACTCTACACCAAGTAGGGTCCCCATCGACGCCTCCAAGCTCGACAACGAGGAAATGGCGCTCATCATCAAGAGCTTCCGCCAAATCCTCAAGCAAAGGAGGGGGAAAGACTACAAGCCCCACTCTAAGAAGGTTTGCTACAAATGTGGTAAGCCCGGTCATTTTATCACTAAATGTCCTTTATCTAGTGATAGTGACAGGGATAACGACAAGAGGGGGAAGAAGAAGGAGAAGAAGAGGTATTACAAGAAGAAGGGTGGCGATGCCCATGTTTGTCGGGAGTGGGACTCCGACGAGAGCTCCACCGACTCCTCCGACGACAAGGACGCCGCCAACATCACCATCAACAAGGGTCTTCTCTTCCCCAACGTCGGCCACAAGTGCCTCGTGGAAAAGGACGACAAGAAGAAGGTAAAATCAAGATCCTCCACTAAGTATGCAACTTCTAGTGATAAGGATAATTCTAGTGATGATGAGGATAACTTGCTTACCCTTTTTGCCAATCTTAACATGCAACAAAAAGAGAAATTGAATGAATTGATTAGTGCTATTCATGAGAAGGATGAACTCTTGGATAGCCAAGAGGACTTCCTTATTAAGGAAAACAAAAAGCATGTTAAGGTTAAAAATGCTTATACTCAGGAGGTAGAGAAAAATGAAAAATTAACTAATGAGCTAAGCACTTGCCATGACACTGTTTCTAACCTTAGAATTGAAAATGCCCAATTAATTGCTAAGGTTGAGAAGTCAAATATTTGTGATGATTCAATTACCAATCTTAGAAATGATAATGCTAGTCTAATTGCTAAGATTGAAAAATTGAATGCCTCTCTTTCTAGCCTTAAGATTGAAAATGAAAATTAATTGCTAAGGCTAAAGATTTAAATGTTTGCAATGATGCTATTACCAATCTTAGAGATGAGAATGCTATTTTACATGCTAAGATTGTTGAATTAAATGATTGCAAACCCTCTACATCTAGTGTTGATTATGTTTCTATTTGTACTAGATGTAGAGACATTAATATTGATGCTATTCATGATCACCTTGCTATGATTAAACAACAAAATGATCATATAGCTAAACTAGATGCTAAAATTGCCGAGCATGAATTAGAGAATGAAAATTTTAAATTTGCTCGTAGTATGCTTTATAGTGGGAGATGCCCTGGCATTAAGGATGGCATTGGCTTCCAACAGGGAGACAATGTCAAGCTTAATGCCCCTCCTAAAAGATTGTCTAATTTTGTTAAGGGCAAAGCTCACATGCCTCAGGATAATGAGGGCTATATTTTATATCCTGTTGGTTATCCTAAGGATAAGATTAGGAGAATTCATGCTAAGAAGACTCATTCTGTTTCTCACCATGCTTTTATTTATAAGAATGAGGCTTCTAGCTATAGGCGTTCTACACATGTTAAAATGCCTAAGAAGAAAACTCCTATTGCATCAAATGATCATAACATTTCATTTAAAACTTTTGATGCTTCATATGTGCTCACTAACAAATCAGGCAAAGTAGTTGCCAAATATGTTGGGGGCAAACACAAGGGGTCAAAGACTTGTGTTTGGGTACCCAAGGTGCTTGTTTCTAATGTCAAAGGACCCAAGACCGTTTGGGTACCTAAGAATAAGGCCTAAATTTGTTTTGTAGGTTTATGCATCCGGGGGCTCAAGTTGGATCATTGACAGCGGGTGCACAAACCACATGACTGGGGAGAAAAGGATGTTCTCCTCCTATGGGAAAAACCAAGATCCCCAAAGAGCTATCACATTCGGGGATGGAAATCAAGGTTTGGTCAAAGAACTTGGTAAAATTGCTATATCACCTGACCATTCTATTTCCAATGTTTTTCTTGTAGATTCTTTACATTATAACTTGCTTTCAGTTTCACAATTATATAAAATGGGTTACAACTGTCTTTTTACGGATGTAGGTGTTACTGTCTTTAGAAGAAGTGATGATTCAATAGCTTTTAAGGGAGTGTTAGAGGGTCAGCTATACTTAGTTGATTTCAATAGAGCTGAACTCGACACTTGCCTAATCGCTAAGACTAACAGGGGTTGGCTCTGGCATCGCCGACTAGCCCATATTAGGATGAAGAATCTTTATAAGCTTCTAAAGGGAGAACACATTTTGGAACTAACAAATGTTCATTTTGAGAAAGACATGATTTGTAGTGCATGCCAAGCAGGGAAGCAAGTTGGTGTTCATCATCCACACAAGAACATCATGACGACTGACAGGCCACTGGAGCTACTCCACATGGATTTATTCGGCCCGATAGCTTACATAAGCATCGGCAGGAGTAAGTACTGTCTAGTTATTGTGGATGATTATTCTCGCTTCACTTGGCTATTCTTTTTGTAGGATAAATCTCAAACCCAAGAGACTTTGAAAGGATTCTTGAGATGGGCTCAAAATGAGTTCGGCTTGAGGATCAAGAAAATAAGAAGCGACAACAGAACAGAGTTCAAGAACTCTCAAATTGAAGGCTTTCTTGAGGAGGAGGGCATCAAGCATGAGTTCTCTTCTCCCTACACGCCACAACAAAATGGTGTAGTGGAGAGGAAGAATAGAACTCTATTGGACATGGCAAGGACCATGCTTGATGAGTACAAGACTTTGGATCGTTTTTGGGCCGAGGCAGTCAACACCGCTTGCTACGCCATCAACCGGTTATATCTTCACCGAATCCTCAAGAAGACATCATATGAACTCCTCACCGGTAAAAAGCCTAATGTTTCATATTTTAGAGTCTTTGGTAGCAAATGCTTTATTCTTGTTAAAAGAGGTAGAAAATCTAAGTTTGCTCCTAAGGCTGTAGAAGGCTTTTTACTTGGTTATGATTCAAACACAAGGGCATATAGAGTCTTTAACAAGTCCATTGGACTAGTTGAAGCTTCTTGTGACATTGTGTTTGATGAGACTAACGGCTCTCAAGTAGAGCAAGTTGATCTTGATGAGCTAGATGATGAAGAGGCTCCGTGCGTCGCGCTAAGGAACATTTCCATTGGGGATGTGTGTCCTAAAGAATCCGAAGAACCTCCACAAGCACAAGATCAACCATCTTCCTTCATGCAAGCATCTCCACCAACCCAAGATGAGGATCAAGCTCAAAATGATGAAAATGAAGATCAAGAAGATGAGCCACCTCAAGAGGAGGACAATGATCAAGGGGGAGATGCCAATGATCAAGACAAGGAAGATGAACAAGATCAAAGGCCGCCACACCCAAGAGTCCACCAAGCAGTCCAACGAGATCACCCTGTGAACACCATCCTCGGCGATATTCATAAGGGGGTAACCACTCGATCTCGTGTTGCTTATTTTTGTGAACATTACTCTTTTGTTTCCTCTATTGAGCCACACAGGATAGAGGAAGCACTTCAAGATTCGGATTTGGTGCTGGAAATGCAAGAGGAGCTCAACAACTTCACGAGGAATGAGGTATGGCATTTAGTTCCATGTCCTAACCAAAATGTTGTAGGAACCAAGTGGGTCTTCCGCAACAAGCAAGATGAGCATGGTGTGGTGACAAGGAACAAGGCACGACTTGTGGCCAAGGGGTATTCACAAGTCGAAGGTTTGGATTTTGGTGAAACCTATGCACCCGTAGCTAGGCTTGAGTCAATTCGTATATTACTTGCCTATGCTACTTACCATGGCTTTAAGGTTTATCAAATGGACGTGAAGAGTGCCTTCCTCAACGGATCAATCAAGGAAGAGGTCTATGTTGAGCAACCTCCCGGCTTTGAAGATAGTGAATACCCTAACCATGTCTACAAACTCTCTAAGGCCCTTTATGGGCTCAAGCAAGCCCCAAGAGCATGGTATGAATGCCTAAGAGATTTTCTTATCACTAATGGCTTCAAAGTCGGAAAGGCCGATCCTACTCCCTTTACTAAAACAATTGAAAATGATTTGTTTGTATGCCAAATTTATGTTGATGATATCATATTTGGGTCTACTAACAAATCTATTTGTGAAGAGTTTAGTAGGATCATGATACAAAAATTCGAGATGTCTATGATGGGGGAGTTGAAGTATTTTCTAGGATTTCAAGTGAAGCAACTCCAAGAGGGCACCTTCATTAGCCAAACAAAGTACATTCAAGATATACTCACCAAGTTTGGAATGAAGGATGCCAAGCCCATCAAGACACCCATGGGAACCAATAGGCATCTCGACCTCGACACGGGAGGTAAATCCGTAGATCAAAAGGTATACCAGTCGATGATAGGATCTTTACTCTATTTATGTGCATCTCGACCTCGACACGAGAGGTAAATCCGTAGATCAAAAGGTATACCGGTCGATGATAGGATCTTTACTCTATTTATGTGCATCTCGACCGAACATTATGCTCTCTGTATGCATGTGTGCAAGGTTCCAAGCTGATCCTAAGGAAGTTCACCTTAGGGCCGTAAAGCGAATCTTGAGATATTTAGTTCATACACCTAAGTTTGGCCTTTGGTACCCCAAGGGATCCTCTTTTGATTTACTAGGATATTCCGATGCTGATTGGGCAGGGTGTAAAATTGATAGGAAGAGCACATCAGGGACTTGTCAGTTTCTGGGGAGATCCCTGGTGTCTTGGGCTTCTAAGAAACAAAACTCAGTAGCTCTTTCTACCACCGAAGCCGAGTACATTGTCGCAGGTCATTGTTGCGCGCAATTGCTTTGGATGAGGCAAACCCTTAGGGACTATGGCTACAAATTTAGCAAAGTCCCTCTCCTATGTGATAATGAGAGTGCAATCCGTATGACGGATAATCTCGTTGAGCACAGCCGCACTAAGCACATAGCCATTTGGTATCACTTTTTGAGAGATCACCAACAAAGGGGGGATATCGAGATAGCCTATATTAACACCAAAGAACAATTATCCGATATCTTTACCAAACCACTAGATGAGAAAAACTTTACCAAACTTAGGAATGAGCTAAACATTCTTGATTCTCGGAATTTTGATTGACACTTCGCACACATAGCTCATTTATATACCTTTGATCATATCTCTTTTATGTCTATGACTAATGTGTTTTTCAAGTGTAATCTTATGCTTAGTCATAGAATTGAAAGGGAAATGGAGTATTCGGCAAAGAAGGCGCTTCCACTCAACTCCATTGGTATTTGCCGGTATTCCGTATAGTTCTCCACTTTGGTATAATCTTCACTCATATCTATTTGTTTACCATTGGGGAGAAAGTAAAAGGGCTTATATTTCACTCACAAGTATCCGTTTTTGGCGATTCATGCCAAAGGGGGAGAAAGTATTAGCCCAAAGCAAAAGGACCGCACCACCACCGAATTTTAAAAATGAAGTTTTTTTAAATTGGTATCTTATTGTGTTCAAAAAGGGGGAGAAAGTACTAGTATCTTCAAAAATTCGTAAAACCCTCTTGAACACTAAGAGGAGAATTTCATTAAGGGGGAGTTTTGTTTAAGTCAAAGGAAAAGCATTTGGAACAGGGGAGAAAATTTCAAAACTTGAAAATGCTTCTTTCAATCTTATTCATATACCTTTGACTATTTGCAAAAGTTTTGAAAAGAATTTCCAAAAGATTTGCAAAAACAAAACTCGTGGTGCAAATGTGGTCCAAAATTTTAAATAAGAAGAAAACCATCCATGCATATCTAGTAGAAATAATTATTGGTTTCATTCCAAGCAACCTTTGCACTTACCTTATGCAAACTAGTTCAATTCTGCACTTTTATATTTGCTTTGGTTTGTGTTGGCATCAATCACAAAAAAGGGGGAGATTGAAAGGGAAATAGGGTCAAACCTTTTCCTAAATGATTTTGGTGGTTGAATTGCCCAACACAAATTATTGGACTAACTAGTTTGCTCTAGATTATGAGTTCTATAGGTGCCAAAGGTTCAACACAAACCAATACAAAGTCCAAGAAAGGGTTCAAATAAAAAGAGCAAAAGACAACCGAAGGCTGCCCTGGTCTGGCGCACCGGCCGTGCACCAGGGAGGATCCACTCTAAACTTGCCAGCTTCGGGTTTTCGGGGAGCCGCTCCACTATAATTCACCGGACTGTCCGGTGTGCCAGCGGAGCAACGGCTACTTAGCGCCAACGGTCGTCTGCAAAGGAACAGTGAAACGCTACAGTGCGCGCTTGCGCGCGCAGAAGTCAGAGCAGGCGTCAGAAGGCGCACCGGACAGTGAACAGTGACTGTCCGATGGCCCCACATGTCAGAGCTCCAACGGTCGAACCCTAACGGTTGGGTGACGTGGCTGGCGCACCGGACAGTGTCCGGTGGCGCATCGGACTGTCCGATGCGCCATACGATAGCAGCCCCTCCCAACGGCCACTTTGGTGGTTGGGGCTATAAATACCCCAACCACCACTCATTCAAGGCATCTAAGTTTTCAGCCATTGCATTCAATACAAGAGCTCTAGACTTCACTCCAAGACACAAACAAAGAGATCAAATCCTCTCCCAAGTTCAAAGATCATTCCAATCAAATAGTGACTAGTGAGAGAGTGATATTTGTGTTCTTTTGAGTTCTTGTGCTTGGATCGCTTTCTTCCTTCCTCATTTCTTGTTCTCAAGTGTTTTGTAACCAAGGCAAGAGACACCAAGTGTGTGGTGGTCCTTGCGGGGTCTAAGTGACCCATGAGATAAGGAGAAAGCTCACTCAGTCTAGGTGACCGTTTGAGAGAGGGAAAGGGTTGAAAGAGACCCGGCCTTTGTGACCACCTCAACGGGGAGTAGGTTTGCAAGAACCGAACCTCAGTAAAACAAATCACCGTGTCATTCGCTCTATTTCTTTGGTTGATTTGTTTTCACCCTCTCTTTCGGACTCGTTTATATTCCTAACGCTAACCCCGGCTTGTAGTTGTGCTTAAAGTTTATAATTTTTAGATTCCGCCTATTCACCCCCCTCTAGGCGACTTTCAACTGGGTGAAGTGATATTCTTGTCAAAGAGCTTAAAGCTTAACCTTGTAACGAGGATGAGCTACCTTTGTTCCAAAGGTGGAGGTTCCTTAAGCTTCTTTGAATCCTTATGGGTAAATGCATCAAATGTTTATAACATGCTTTCTTAAGTGTGTAGTCTATCATGAGCATCATGTTTATATTATGACATATAGCACTTCACAAATCCTATGATATAGATATGCTCTTTTTGACCTCATTATGTGCATTTGGCATTTAAGGCCTAAATATGTATTCCTCTCTATACACATACTTAGGGAGAGCAATCTATATTGTAGAACTATGATAAAGCTTAATTGACATATCTTTTGATCTAATATATCTCTTTCAATTATTACTTGCTCTTAATTCACATTTTTGCTTATACCAAGGTTCAATGTGTAGAACTTGCATCCTCGAACCTCACATGTTCCAAAGTGTATTGATCTACAAGTATTCATCACTTGTATGCACAAGTTTACGGGGAACAATTCTCTACACATTAAATCTTTAAGACTAACCATTCTTCAAGTATATGTTGTGCTTAGTCTCAAATTGAAAGGGAAATGGAGTTTTTGAGCAAAGGGAGTGCTTCCACTTTATACTAGTTTGGTATCAAACACCCTTGCTAAAACTCATGTACTTCAATTCCATATCTATATTGAAAAGGCCTCAGATTTTCTTCATTTTTGGTGCTTAATGCCAAAGGGGGAGAAAGTATTAGGACAAAGCAAAAGGATCACACCACCATCCTATTTTATGAAAACGTTTTAAATTATTTCTTCAGGGAGAGTTTTTTTAAATGTCCAAAGGAAAAACATTTGAAAAAGGGGGAAGAATCTTTAAATCTTAGAAATGCTCTTAAAATGTCATTCTTGTTCCTTAGGCCATATGCAAGTAACTTTGAAAAGATTTTATCAAGAGTTTGCAAAAACCATTACATGTGGTGCAAATGTGGTCCAAAATTACAATCATGTCAATATCACTCATATTCACTTAGAACTTCTTTCATTTCAGTAGCTTATGAACACTTGACCAATTGCAAACTAGTTACAATTTCATACTTCATATTTGCTTTGGTTTGTGTTGGCATCAATCACTAAAAAGGGGGAGATTGAAATGGAAATGACCATAAACCATTTCTTATATTTTGGTGCTTGATGACCTTCACAACCATTCGAACTAACTATTAACACTTGACCAATTGCAAACTAGTTACAATTTCATACTGCATATTTGCTTTGGTTTATGTTGGCATCATTACTAAAAAGGGGGAGATTGAAAGGGAAATGACCATAAACCATTTCTTATATTTTGGTGCTTGATGACCTTCACAACCATTCGGACTAACTACTTTACCTAGTCTTTGATTCACAGGTTCATAAGTTCAGCATTTCAGTTTCTAAGTCAGAATCAGCTCAACCAAATAGGGGTAAAACATGAAATAGATCAACTACCAATAGTTCTACTCTTTGGATAAGTTCTAAATACCCCAAGGAACCTATTCAACACTTCTAGAAAGGTTGGAAAGCTCGAAATCAACATATCACTATTTTAGAGCTAGTTTGAGCAAAAAGAAGAAATATGAGTGAAAGAATCAAAAGGTTCATGATCCATGACTTAGACTAGATGGAAAGCCACTTGAGATTTTTGTCTAAAGTCATAGGATCTCTCTCAAGCTTAGCTAAAGCAACTTGGAGAAGATTATTCAAAAGAATCAGCGAAGAAATCCAAGAAAAGGGCAGTTAGCCAGTGCAATGGTGGTGCCCGGACAGTGAACAACAACATGTTAGGTGTGCATCGGACTGTCTGGTGGGACACTATACAGTCTACGCAGAGAGGCCCACAACGGACGCTCTCAGGCTGTGGCACTAGACTGTTCGGTGTGCACCGGACAGTCTGGCAACGGTCAGATCCAACGGTTAACTACCATAGGCCTCAACGGTCGGCTGACGTGGCCAGGGCACCGGACAGTTTGGGTAGCGGTCGGATCCAATGGTCTACTGCTATAGACCCCAACGATCGGCTGACATGGTAGGCACCGGATACTGTCCGGTGTGTATCGGACTGTCTGGTGTGCCCGTCGACATAAAGCTGCTGCTTTCTGTCCAACGGCTAGAAGTGTGGGAGGAGGCTATAAATACCCCCAATCGACCATTTGGTGGTGTGGGAGCCCAAGAAACATATCAAGACATATAGTAGACATATCCAAGAGTTGGACACATCAAAGCCTCACAAGCGCCACAAAATAGAGATCAAGTAAGAAAGAGCTACTCGTGTGTGTTTAGCGATAGTGCCTTGTGAGAATCATTGAGAAAAAGTGTGTGCTACCTCTTGTGATCATTTGAGCGTGGAGTTTTGACTCTCAGTCATTGTAAAGCTAGCAAGAGTCCCTTATCTTTGTTGTTGGCCTTGTGGAGACTTTGGTCTTTTGTTGAAAAAGAAGAAGGAACACTCGCCGGTCTTGGTGACCATTGGGGAGAGGGAAAGGGTTGAAAAAGACCTGTCCTTAGTGGACTTCTCAACTGAGATTAGGTTCTTGGTGAACCGAACCTCGATAAAACAAATCACCCGTGTCACTTGTGTTTATTGCTTGTGATTTGTTTGTCTTCTCCCTCTCTAAGTTCTCTTGCACTATTCTTTGTTGATACTGCTTTGTGTTGCTTCGGGTTAAATTCTCATATATAAGCAACGCCTTGCAAGAAATAACTTGTGTTATTCCTCTTCTTATCTAACCCCTCTTGCTTTATTCTTCATAGATATTTTAGCTGTGTTGCTTTGTGTTAATTCCGCGTTCTTTGAAAGCAATACTCTTTGCAAGCAAAGGACCTAATTTTATACTCCGATAATTGTTCATCTTGTTCTAACCGCTAATCGAGGGATCAAGTCCGGGTTTAAAGTTATAATTTTCAGGTTTCGCCTATTCACCCCCCTCTAGACGACTTTCAGTATAAAATATGTTTATTTTGACGTACACATAATGATTTTCTTACATCTAGTAATGTGGATAAGTGACAGTGTTTTTCATTAATAACAAATGACATATATCCTAACTAATTTAAGTAGGGATGAGAATCCCCATTAGGATCTATCCCGCGGGAAACGAGGATGGAAAAAATGCCCCTGCAAACGTTCGTGGGATCCTCACAAGGGGATTTTTTCTTCATGGGAATGGATATGGAGAGTTATTCCCCGACGAGAATTCCCTATTGCCATCTCTACTCCCTATCCTTGCTTTTTTGGCATAATCTATATTTTCACGAAATGGATCATAATAAAATAGATTTTAGGTATCTAAGGAAGATTCACTTGGAAGTAACTATTTCCTAGATACCCATGCAGGGGACTTCACGGTGGAATGAATGAACTCGAAAAATCCCTAAACTAGAAAAGACCTAAAGTTAATGATTTATCAATGGGTAATATTGCTCCAATACCTAACCAAAGAGCTACAACAGTACTGATTAGAAAAACGGTCGTAGCTACTGGGCGACGAAATAGATTTTAGATTTTTTTTTATTTCCCGCACGGATGGGACTCTTTCTGCGCACTATCATATCACCATGCTATCATATCACCATGCTGCTTGTTCATATGCATGTGAGCTCGTGCGTGCAGGTAGGCCTGGGAATGGGCCATAAAAACTCATGGGCATAAAGGGCCTCCAAATTCATGGGCTGATAATTTTGGATCTTTTTTGGTTCCCTGTTGATTAGTATAGAGTTGGATCAAGCCATTTCATTAAAGGGTCAATCATCAAACCTGGCCCAATCGTGTGCTGGATCATGTGAAGGGCACAACCCATGGATCATGTGAGAAGGCACAACCCGTGGTTCCTGTAGGCTGTAGCGTCTTCCTCCACGGTTTGGTCGTCCGAATAGCGGCGGTGAGCGCCGAGGGGCCCCGCCGGCGTCTGCAGCACGCGTGTCGCTTCATCCTGCAAGCGACGCACGCCACCGACACCTCCATTGCGGCGATCGGAGCCGCGCGCTAGATCCAACACCCTCACCGGAATCGCGGCGGATTCCGGCGCCGGCGGCCCCGCTCCGGATCTGCATTCCGCGCAGTTTGCTTCGCACAGTTTTCTCCTGACCGCCTCGCGCCCGGATCCTCCCAGTTTGCTCCGCGCAGGGGCTTCTCCGGATCTGCATTCAGCTGGGAGCCTTGGCTACCGCTACACCCGGATCCTCCCAGTTTGCTCAATCCCAAGTCCGTTGAGATTTGTATTTCACGATTCAATTGCTAATGGCAAGTTTTGGATAAGCATCTCTCACCAACGAACTCCATCTTTGCCAAGAAAACAGAACATCGATGTCGGAGAAGCAGAAGCAGAGCAGTCAAGCGCAAGCAGACAGGAGACTAGTTCAGCAGTGAACAACTCATATATAACTGCTTCTTGACACCTAACCGCAGTAATAAGTCATAAATTGGTTGTGATTTTTTAGGCCATATTCCTAGGCGTGTGCCTCACTTATAACTTGTGTAACGATTTTCATTTGGTGATCTTGCAGTCTAGCCATGGAGAGGGTTTCATCAGCTCCAGAAATGGATGATGTTATCTCAACTGATCAGTCAAGCAGATCAACAAAAAGAAGGGCTAAAGTTTAGGATTATGTTGATTCAGAGCTAGTAGATGGGAAAGAGAAGGCGATCTGCAAATACTGTAAGGCCCACTTATCTTCTGTTGCAGGTAAAGGTACAACTCATCTGAATAGGCACATTTCTACGTATTGCCATGCAATTTCACAAGAAGAGAGACAAAGGTTCTTAGCGACCCAAAAAACAAAACCTGATGAGGCTCATGTTTTCGACATGTAGTCTTTCGAGGTCTAATAGCCAAGTACTTCCTTAGCGCAGAGATTTCATTTCGAAAGTGTGAAGATCCATCCTGGAAAGAAATGATAAATTACTGCCAACCATCTTTTCGATTAGTCGGTCAACAGACTGTCCGTTCAGATTGCATTTTGTTGTATGAAGAGGAGAAGTTGCAATTGATGGACCAATTTACGAAGTTGAAATCCCATGTTAGTTTGACTGCCGATCTTTGGTCCTCTAACCAAAACCTTGGCTATCTTGGTGTAACAGCACATTTCATTAGTGAAGACTTTGATTTGCACAAAAAGATCATTGCATTCAAGAAAATTTCCTTCCCTCATACATCTTATGCTGTGCAAGATGGTATTACCTCTTGTTTGCTAGAGTGGGATTGGTTGGGGATTTGTTTACTCTAACATTGGATAATGCTAGTGTAAACAATAGAGCAATGAAAGATATGCGAGATGCATTGGGTAGTCAGATGTTTTTTAGTGGTGAACACCTCCATGTGAGATGTTCTTCTCATGTGCTCAATATCATGGTTCAAGCTGGACTGAAAGTCGTTCCAAATGCAATCGGGAGCGTGAGGGATATTATCAAGGTCGTGACATCTACACCATCTCGTTTGCAGATCTTCAATTCTATTGTTCAAGCATTGGGTCTTAAAAGTAAATCAGGGCTGATTCTTGATGTTCCACATCATTGGAATGCAACCTATGATATGTTAAATGAAGCACTAAAATATAAGGCTGCTCTTAATAGGTATGCAACAGAGCAACATCATGAATGTCCCACTGAAGAAGATTGGTCAAAGGCAGAAGCTCTTCATGGTTTTCTACAAGAGTTTAGTGATGCAACCAAAGCATTCTCAGCGGATAGACATCCCACAGCTCATCTTTTTCTCAAGTTGTTGCTCGTTATCCGAGGTGTGCTGCTTGATGTGACTTGGAACTCAAATGAACTCATTAATGAGATGGCAAATGTTATGTATGCTAAGTTCCAAAAATATTGGGAAAATCCTAATATTGTGTTGCTCATAGCTGCTGTTCTAGATCCATCAATGAAGACCGAATTTGTCAAGTTCTATTTCTACACAATTGGTGATAATGTTGATGTGAAGATGAGGGAGCTCAAAAGGTACTTGAAGAAATATTACCTAGAGTATGAGAAAATCATGAGGAGTCCTAGTTTGCCTGTCTTTATTCCTCATGAGGATCAGATGAGAAGTGAGACTTTTACTTCTTCACCTCTCTGCGGTAAAAGAAGGGTGGAACATGCATTTGCTCAATTTGCATCTCAAAATATGGATGCCCGTCCAGAGCGAACAGAAATGGATACTTACTTGGAGGACCCTAGGATCCTTGTCAAGCCAGATGAAAACTTCAATGTTTTAGGATGGTGGAAGAAAAACATAGATGCCTATCCAATATTGTCTTTGATGGCTAGAGATTTTTTGGCTATTCCTGTGAGTACGGTATCCTCAGAATCTGCCTTTAGTGCAGCTGGTAGAATTCTTGGAAAAAATAGGACATCACTATCTCCTGAAACACTTGAAGCTTTAATCTGTGCCAAAGACTGGTTGATTGGATTCAATGATGAAGAAGAAGGTAAATTATCATATAAAAGTAGACTTTGCTTCTATCTTATCTTTACATCGGCAACAATGAACTACATGACAATGACTTGAATTATCTACATTAATTCATGTAGGTGAACCAATGACAGGAAAGCGAATGTTTGATTCAGATGATGAAGAAGATGATTGAGAAATTTGATGTAGGTAAAAGAATAATTTTTCATTTTCTTAATCACCAAAGTTTCATCTCTTTAGTCTGTGCCATTCTTCATTACAGTTTGTTTTTTGCAGGATTCTTAAAAGTTGGACGGCTCTGCTAGTATTCCCTGTTTCGTGTTTTCATATTGGAGGACGTCTGTAGATGTAAAAAATCCTCGGGCGCTTGTGCTCAGCTTGAGGAAATATCCTTGTACGGTTGTACCCTGGACCCGCTATAGCTGGTTGGTTCTTCAAATTGTGTTTCTATAGAAGCCAAAGTTACTACACGATCGATATGTTCTTTTTGCAAAATAACAATACTTGTCTCACGTTTCATCCATTCATCTTTCCACGAAGAGTGCTTTCTTTTTTGATACATGTGTAGGCCTGGGAATATTGCCGTGGTGGTGCTTGTATGTTTGTGGGGGTCCTTGGATTGCTAATGTAATATTGTCGTGGATTTTGAAAGGATCGGGGCAGGTTTGGGTGGCAAAGGCTTTAAAATTAGTTTGGATTGAGCTGCACCAAATTAGTTTGGATTCAAGTAGGGCTGGATCTACTCCTTAGTATTCTAGGATTGAAGTGGGGTTAGGGCCGGATTGTGACCCATTCCCAGGTCTACGTGCAGGTAACAAAAGTAGGTAATAAAAGAGATGGTGATGAAGAAAGATCGAGAGCAGCTAACAAATGTTTATTGTGGCGTACTCCTCTTAATTTGTGAAGCGACTCATTGATGGAACATGTTCCTCCTTGTGAAACAATAAACTCTAAATTTCTAGAGGAATAGAAGGGAGACAAGGAAGGATTAATCTAAATGATTCGTACACACAAATGATATGAAAGCGGTCTATTTTGGGGACAAAATAAGGAGTTGTTGAAGTTAGGTATGTTTTTTTGGATGTTTAGATTTTTTGGAAAGAGCTTAATATAGTAATATTGAAAGAACAAATACTAGGAGTTATTGGAGATGCTCTAAAAGCAAAAACCAAACCAAATGATCCAATCCAAAACACTTTTTTTCAAAAAGTTGACTTTCTCGCAATGCAAAATCGAAAGTATATATATATATATATATATATATATATATATATATATATATATATATATATATATATGGAAGAACTTTTCATGATTTTAGCGACTTCCACCAAACGGTTTTTACTTTTTTTTATAGCTCACAACCCACAACAGTTTTTTAACAGCTCACAGTCAACAACAGCTTTTTCACAGCCCCTGCCCAACCAAACAGACCCTGAATGAGACTGTTTTCTATTTTTAATTGAGCTAGCGGCAAAAATCTGTATCAACAATCTTGCCTGATGTCTTGGGAAGTCGAAGATATCGATGAAAGAGCAGAAGGATGCGGCGACAGACACACGCCATCAATAGAGGTCTTCGCGGTGATAGTGTGGAGGCAACATGGGAGGTGCTCTAACGTCACCTTGGCACAAGAGATCGTCTGTCGGTGGCGGCATCAAGGGGTGGTGGAGATAGATTTATGGTCACATGGGCGGTAGGACGATGCGAAATGGTGGCTAGAGTATGCTTTTCACGATAGACTTAGCACCAACGTTGATTTTGGGAGTCCCAATAAAATTGATAAATGTATGGATGAAATTGAGTTTTGTTGGGAGTTTGTAAGGACATGATTAGCATGGCTCTGCTCTACTCCAAAGCAACTCTTCTCTAAAATTCTAGGTGGAGTAACTCTGCTCCAGAATTTAGATTGCTTTCCTATAACCAGTAGAAGTGGCAGGTAAATAACTCAAAAATCCTTGTTTATGTTGTTTTTTAGAGATTTTGGAGCAGCAGAAGAGGTACTCCAAAAAATTGTACTGCAACTCTAAAATATCTGTAAAGTTTGCAATTCTGGAGTTAAGATGTTGGCGGGCTCTGGCCAACTCCTCCTTAGAATTTTACTATGAAGATATGCCAAACACACTCTAAATTTAAGGACCTGCTTTATATGACTATTCGAGAATAGTTTTTTTTGAAAATTTTTAAATTCATATGTAGGGAGTTATTTACATCCCTGCAGGTGCAGCCTGCCATTTTCTTCTCTCCCCCCGTGTGTGCCTTTATCCCTAAAGCAACGATTTGGGGCGACCAACGCCACAACTCCACAAGGTCCGCATACCCCTTTCCCCCGCGCGCCTTTATCCCTGCATCAACGACTTGGGGTGACGAGCACCACAAGGTCCGCCCACCCCTTCCTTCTCATTGCTTGCTGTTGCAGTGTTCTGCGAAACCGAGCACCCAAACGGCCAAACCCCAACTTAAGCTATTTGTATTCGGATCTAATATAGTTACAATTGTATACAGCCATTATGTCTACTAATTTCGGTTTTCGTTTTAAAAATTATGCGGCTGTTCTTTACTGGATCGGCCCTAGTATTTGTGCCGCTTCGGTCTTTGCGTCCTGGAGCATTAATTTCCCTTCTGATTTGGGTAGAGGATGATGCTTCTCGCCAAGCTCGGGGCGCCGAGCGTTCCAGGTCAGTCGTCCTCTTACCCTTGTCATTTCAGTCACGTTCGGCAATATTTTCTTTTCGAGATACTGTTCGTATCTCTACCATTAGGTTCCGGCAATTGGAACGAGTCAGTTTCCTGTCCTGAGCCTCTTTGCTACTACTTCACTTGAGATTTTTTAGTTCTCGTTAAGTTTTTTTTGAGACTATTGCCTCATTGTAATCTAATTGGTAACACCTCACTTCAGATTTTTTTTTTCAATGCGGCTTCAGTTACCAACTTAACTAACTCAGTGATAATAGATATTTTGACTTGGGAGCACTATTCATAACAATGATCAGTTGTGGAATGTGGCTTACATAAGGCCCCGTTTGGATCCTTGGAATTGATTTTATTCTAATAATTATAATTTAGTCACAAATTAATTAAGCTAATATGGTTGTATATATATGTATATTATTGTTAGCCATAAAGGGAAGATACTTATACAGTTATACATTATATTTCTAATGTAGGGAAGGGGCGAGTTGAAGAAGATGCTATAAGTTGCAGAATAGAAACATACCATGGTGATCTATACAACTAATTTTTATCTCACATCCTATGAATTTAAGGTAGACTTATATATGAACTTGGGGAAGTTGTGGAATGACAAATCTTAAGTCAAATAGTCTAATCCATTAAGTAGATTCCGATTGTCCAAAATGAAAGGATCCAAACGTCCTCTAAATGTTTAAAGGATAGAATTCTCATGGAGAATCATCAGTCTGTATTCGGGTATGATGCATATGAGCTAAATGAACACAAGTAATTGGAAAACATCTCTTGCAAACAAAACTTTGTGGATGAGTGCAAATTCAGCTGCTATGCAAAGAGGACATCCAACGGTTTTCATTTGGCTATGCACCTAAATCAAGACTCAAGTTAGCGGGTTAGTCGTAGTTGAGTTTTCAGTTGCTAGTAGGTTGGGCTCTCTTGTCAAGTCCCTTTTTTTCCTTTTCTTCTTCCAAGTTTTAGAGTTGTGTTTATAAGCTGTGTTCTAGGGACTTGGCAAATCCTTCTATTTGCTGTTTTGTTTTTTTGTTTATTAAAACTTCACGGCAAATCTCATACCATTCCTTCTAAATGAAAAGGCAAACTAAATGCTATTCTTATTCTTGGATTACACTAAGATCATCCTGAAATACTTGTGTACAGGTTGTGTCATGGACAGAAGGAAACTGCTGTTGGTCCCTGCGATTAGTATGGCCATTGCCTCCTTTCAGTACACTTTTGTCAAGGGAATAGCAAAAGCTGAATTTGCTGATAGTGAGTCTTTTTTAGTTTCTTCTAA
The DNA here is from genome assembly GCA_029449295.1 of Zea luxurians. Classification (NCBI taxonomy): domain Eukaryota; kingdom Viridiplantae; phylum Streptophyta; class Magnoliopsida; order Poales; family Poaceae; genus Zea; species Zea luxurians. Next base: position 279,571 of record JAOPSE010000594.1, on the reverse strand, counting down.
TATAGACTTGTTCTCCTCAGTTGTCCACATATACTTGAACCATTCAGGCTGTGTGCACCTAAGTTCTGAACTTTCTTATTGACATAAAGATGAATCTTGCATGTTGACGATTAATCCATACACACTTCATCAAAGAACTGTGTGCTGAAACCTCTTAGAGGAGCATATTTGCTACAGATTTTTACGTAAGGATGTGCTGTGCTTGTCTTGTGGTCTTCTGGTGAAGTTTGCTAAAAAAAGATGCTCAATGTAATTTGCCTATTATCCTATCTTGGAATGCTGAGGAAGCTATGTAGTCTGCTAATAATCACAGTGTGGAAGAGAACCTTATGATAGTCTATGATGAAGTTAAACTAACTGTGAATCAGTTATACCTTTTTTATGACATCTCTCATGGACACGATCCAGTTAATACCTGTTGAGAAATTTTGTTTTGTAACACATATGGCTAAGCATATTTCTAAGCATTTACACTACAACTTTACTGCCATTACTTCACATTCAGGGTTACATAGCATCTCTAGTATGCCACTAGCTATATGTAAAGGAGGTCTGTTTGCTGTCGCTGGTGCCATAGCTATGGGTGACAATGGACTTTAAATTTTACACTATAAGATTTAAGAATCGGATCGGATTAGGATCGGACCCTATTTTTATTCATTTCGGAACTAAAATTTATTTAGGATCCTACCATTTAGTGAAGAAGCATTTGGATCATGATCCATTACCACCCCTAGCCATAGCTAATAGGCCTTTGGAAGTTTTGACTCCATCCTATGAGGGCTTGACTGGTTCTATGACTTCCAGGCTTATTCGTAGTGCACCTGGAAGTTAAAGGTATTGAACTTTTTGGGTATAATTGCTATCGTTGTCCCAGAAACTTGGAAGTTGGGCACACTTCTTGCTTTGCAGGGATTTGGGAGTATTCCTCTTTTACCTTAAATGGCCAGTTCCTGTAAAACACACACACACACACATGTTTCCAAAAAACATTGTCAGTTGTTAGATTCCCGGGCTGCAAGGATGTGGGTACATGTAAACTGTCTTCCAACAGTATCTTTGTATGTCAAAAACATGTTGTAGCATGAGGCAGAATGATATGATATACTGTACATATAGCCAATTTCCTAAGCATTACTAACTGAAGCTTGTTCATATAACCATCTATTGTTCACGCCAGAAAGCAAACAAGCAATCTAAAGAATTGGTAACCAGATCTTACCTGGTCATTGAAATTTCAGTGCCTGCACTTCGCGGTAAAGATTATGGAAAGACAAAAATGCGGTATCCAGATTACACTGAAACGGAATCAGGCCTCCAGTACAAGGTGCCTTTGTCACCAATCATTGGTTTCTAGTTTTCTGTATGATGATCAAATGACCAAACATTACAGGATTATTTTTATGGCAAAATACAGGACTTGCGGGTTGGTGATGGCCCTTCTCCAAAAAAGGGGGAGACTGTTGTTGTGAGTTACAACCATTACATATGAATGTAAATGTAGCTTAATTTGTATTTGTACATGTACATGTACATGTATCCTCTATAATCTTCGTTGATATTTGTAACGTTTTGCCAAGTGTCAACCCTGATGAGGGTTTGAATTTCTTTAAACTTCAAGGTTGATTGGGATGGCTATACAATTGGGTACTATGGTCGTATCTTTGAAGCTCGAAACAAGACCAAAGGAGGTTCATTTGAGGTATCAGTTGCCACTGTACTTCACTGAGGATGAGTATTTAGCATTCATATGAGTTTGAAAAATCATATGATTAATTGAACTAACTAGGACTGTCAGAAGAAGTGTGTTATAGATATTTGTTTAAATATGAATGAACATGATTTTTTGCATTAGATCACATCACATGAATCCTTCCGTTTATCAGTCATAGTGCACAAGTATGTGTGTCACACTGTCTTGATTCTAATTATTTTTCAGATGGTGCTTGCATGCATTTAAATCACTGTGAGGTGGGCACACATATCAATGCTCTGTGAACAAATAGTGTAGGGAAACAGGTGCATGCATGCACATTTTCTTTTCGTCTGAATTACATCTTCAAATCGACTGATGCATCATTCTGAAATTATAAATTGCAGGGTGGTGACAAAGACTTCTTCAAGTTCAAAGTTGGATCAGGACAGGTGATTTTCTAGTTTATGAAGTACTCCTTTTGTTCTGAATTATAAGTCGTTTTGTGAAAGGGGCTCTAGCGTAATGGTTAAGGTTTTCGAGTAGCATCTCTAGGTCCCGGGTTTGATCCCCCTCGCGGACGAATTTCAGGCTTGGTCGCTCTCGAGGATCGATATCCTGCGCGCCACCCTCCGGCTGGGCCGTTGCAGAGTGGACAGTTGATTGGCCCGTTAGTGATGGGGCCAGGGTTCAGGGGTTTTCTCGGTCGGGACTATGTTTCAGTATTTTCTTAATATAATACCGGGAGGGCGGTCTTTCCCTCCCCGGCCGAGTTTTTGAATTGTAAGTCGTTTTGGATTTTCTAGATACACAACTTTTATTATGTAGATATATACTATGATATGTCTAGATACATAGCAAAACTATGTACCTAAAAGAGTCAAACTGACTTATAATTTGGAATAGAGAGAGTACTGATCTCCACGAGTACTTGTTTATGTCCTGCTGCCCAGTGTTTTTCCATGTCCTACACCATGCTATGGGACTGATACCTGTTCTTTTTTACAATATTGGCAAAAAAACATTTTGTATGACACTTAACAAACTGACAGTTGGCGTTTTGCAGCTTCTAGAGCTCCCTCCGTAGAAAATGCTAAGTCTGTACCTTTCTCACAAATAGCAGTTTCGTGTAATGTAGGTCATACCAGCTTTTGAGGAGGCTATATCAGGCATGGCCCCAGGAGGTGTTAGGAGGTAAAGTATCTTCTAATTTTTATGAGACAGCTCTGTAAATAAGATCCTCTTTACTATTGCAACATCCAAATGTACTATTGACGAGCTCATACTCTTCAGGATCATTGTACCACCGGATCTTGGATACCCAGATAATGACTACAACAAGTTGGGTCCAAAACCAACGACATTCTCGGTAAACATATACAATTTTTTCAGGTTATCCTTGTCCGTTGTTAATGACTAAACCACATTGAGTATTTATCATTTGTCTTCCAGGGACAAAGAGCTCTTGATTTTGTTCTACGTAATCAAGGCTTAATAGATAAAACTCTCCTGTTTGACATCGAGCTTCTCAAGATAATTCCAAATCAGTAGTGTGTGAGCTTCCTTTCTCACTCTTCCTTGCTTATTTATGAGAACATGGTTCTATCAGCACTACTTTGTTTTGTTTCTAGTTCAGTGACGTCACCGAAAATTAAATTTTGCAGGAGATTCTAATAATTACCTTTGAAGAAAAAAGCTCATGTTATTCAGGTCCGTCGAAGATCAGCAGTAAATGTATGCAATTGAATATGAAAATAATTTTTTAGGCATACGCACATACAACATGATGTGAACACATCTACCTACATCTCCATTAACTACGCCTCTTTTAAAAGATGCCATTGTGTGCATCTGCGGTTTCTACAGAAGCTCTATTAGATACGTCTGTGATCATACCTCGACTGCTGAGCAAATAGAGAATGACCAAATGGCGAATTGTTGAAATGAAGGCATTCTAGTTGGAAATGTTGTAAATACCCCAAATATTGCCTGTCTGTCGTAATAGTTCATTTGGGACGTCTGGGGGGTGCATGGTTTCTTTTGGCGATTGGTAGCCCCAGACAAACCAGAACTCTCTACTTTACCAGAAGGTACCATCCAAACAGGATTTCAATCCAGTTTTAGTGAATGTTCAATATATTTTAGTAAATAATGTAAAAACGACTTTTTATTGCTCCAAATATGTAATTCAGGTTTCTAATTTTAAATCCCATTTAAGAAATATTATGCGAAAAACACGATGGTTGCCAGATTTACTAGGGTAATTAGCAACGTACTACTATTTAGTGAGAATAACGAGGCCCGTGGATGAACGGAGGAGCTGAGAAATAACATAGAGTTTTTGCTTCTGGCTTTAGAGCATGTTCAAGAGTATTTCTGGAATTTTCTTTCGAAATCATCATTTGGTAAGTTATTTTAGTGAAAGAATGTTCTCTACTCTTTCCGTCCCAAATTAAAAATTATTTTAGTAACTAATAGATTTCATACAATATTTAATACTTAATGTATGTGTTTTATATATGTATCTAGATTTATCTTTATCTATTTAAATATAGACATAAAAACTAGGGAACATATTGAATGCAAAACATGTAAACCACGTTTTGGTGCAAACCCGTGCAAACCTACTAAAAAAGTTTCAAAAATTCTGAAAAAACATTAATGTACATCTAAACTTAACTCATCTATATACAAAATTTCATGATCAAATTCATCTTACTCTAGTAGTTACAAAAAAGATAAATTTTGGTGTACACTATTACTGTTGATCATAAATTTTGTCTTTTTTGTAACTGACAGAGTAAGATGAATTTGACTATGAAATTTTGTATATCGATGAGGTAAGTTTAGATGTACATTCATTATTTTTTCAAAATTTTTTGAAACTTTTTTGAGTAGGTTTGCACGGGGTTTACAACAAAACATGGTTTGCATTCGATATGTTCCCTAAAAACTAAGAACTAAAATAAATATTATTTTAGGACTTAAAACAAACGAACACGATGTACATCATTGTATCATCCAATAGTTTTTTTTCTATATCTTGCACACAGCACACTCTAGAAAATCGTCTTTGTTTTTTATCTTTGACTAACGAGAGAATATGTAATATATAATGTTCAATGTGTAGGAGAACGAGACTGCTTGTTTATTGCATAGTGTATATATATATAATGTATTAGGAGCCCTGGGCTTTCATAAATGCAGGGAGCCCCGGCCAGGGTGGGTCCGCTGGCGCGTGCGACGGGTCGGGTGATGACGTGGCGATGTTTTCGCGCGGGTGCACATGGGTCGTGGTGGTGTCGCGCGTGGGAATTGACCACGTTTATACTTGCGTATTTTGTCTGCAACGGTTACATAAATCGTCACAGCGGTGTGGGCTGGTCGGTGTGGTGTTGTGGTTTGTGATTTATGCTTGTATAATTCGATGTTAACAACTGCATATCAATCAGGCGCGCAGTGTTTACGATCATATACACAACAAATTATGATCTATATGGACACGACGTACAACCAACGTTTTATATCACGTACTTGGCGTGGTTCTTCATTAATGCTTTTGTAAACTGTTTACGACACTTTGCACAGTTCGTTATGCTTAATATGAACACGACGTAAACAAACTGTCCAACTGATCGTGCGCTGACTAGTGGACCCCACAGTTCCGCGCCGCTCCCCCGCGGGCCGACCGAGCCAATATGGTCAACGTTTGAGACTCACCCGATCACAATCAATTCACTCCTCTCGGGTCCACCGAAACCCTAAAAAAATCAGCTCCTCGCCGTCGCCGTCACACGCTCCTACGATCGCCATCGACGACCGCCCCCACCGCTTCCACCCACTGTAATCGCCGTGCTTCGTCGATTGGCCGCCACCATTCTCCCCCTGGTTCGTTTCCCCTCTCCTTCTTTCGAGTTCCCCACATTCTTTTGCATAGTTCAGTCGCCAATCGCCATCAGGTTCGCCACGCCCCTTCTACATCCCTCCCATTGATTTGAAATTTATTGAAGCGCCTCATTATCTGTAGTATCTTAATATCTATCACTGTCAGTTAATATTTTTTGCAGGATCCGATAATGGCTTCCATTTTTTCAATTGCATAATTGTTTCATACTGTTCATTTTTTATATAGGTACTGAATGTTGTTTATAAACAAATTTTATATTTTTTTACAGTAGCAATCAATAGATTAGTGATGTTATGTTACTGTGTTCTTATTGTTGTTTCCGAGAGTTATACTACCTATAATTTTATGATTTTTTGCATAATTTGTTTATGCACACTATGCACTGCTTTATTTAAATGTGTTTTTTCACATCTCTGTTGTTATGCATTCCTTCTTCACATTTATGTTGCCTACATCAATTGTTATGCACAATATGCACACTATACATACCCTTGTAGTGTCATAATAGTGTATTTATTCATTTCTTATTTATACTATATTATTCTTACCTGAAGTTCTTTTTAATTTACGAAGGGTGTTCTATCGCAACATGAAGTCCATGGATCGTCCTCCGGCTAATCCTAAACGTATAACCATCGAGTCAAGCCAAGAATTCTTCAGTGTTGAGATACCGCGTTCGGCCTCTACTAGAGATCCTCCAAACACAAAGCATTCTGTTCATCGTCCTGCACCCGTCGAGAGACCATCTGTTATTCATGAAGCCAATGACCAAACTGGATCTGGTGATGACGATGATGATTTTATGACACCTACAAAGAAGCGTAATGCTACTAGAAGTCCTATCAAAATCTTACGGAAGACATGCACAAAGAGGATGAAAGTAGTCGAAACTCCACGACAGGTTTCATGTTATACTTATGTTTTTATATATATATTAAATACTAATTAGTATACATTAAGCATGCGCTGATACACCATATTAAATACTATTTAGTATACACTAAGGATGAAACTAGTCGAAATTTGATGACAGGTTACACGCGCTAAATTGCAGTTACAATATCATATTTAGTTTACAACATTTTGCCACCTTTTGTTTTTATTGTGTACAGACAATGCTGGTATTATTTATCTAGATATTGTGTTATATTAGTTGCACCCCATACATTATATGTGCTAATTTGATGGCTCATGCACCATTTATTACATTTTTTCATACCATTTTACATACATTTTTTTCCAGAAACTCAATGTTAGATGCAACCCTCAAGATGTTATTATAACCATTAAGATATTGAATGAGAGGCAACGACAAGCCATTGCTAGAAAAGGTTTTTCCAATATTCTCGACATGACTCTTGATGCACTGGGTAGCCGATCTCATCTTCGTTGGTTGATGGATAAGTTGGACCACAAGGATATGACAATTCGCCCCGGTCAAGGCAAGGAACTAAAGATTACAAAAGAAACTGTCCAGCTTATCCTTGGCCTACCGAATGCTGGCGGTGGTAAGCCACTAGGCATCGATGAAGCAGTGGCGGGCAATAACTTGAGGGCTGAACTTGGCTTGTCTAAGGATGAGTTCGTTGTTGCATCTCTTCAGGACCGTTTGAGAAAAGGAGACGATGATGACCTCTCTATCAGATGCTTCTTTTTGATATTATTCAATAGATTGTTGTTCCCCACTTTCAGCTGGGGCATATCTAACCATGAGGTTTTACTGACAGAAGAAATGGATCGTTTCCATGAGACAGACTGGTGCCACTTAATTTTCAACAACCTCTGCGAAGCTGCTCAAAAGTGGCATACAAGAAGCACCACTAACGTGTCCACGACGATATATGGATGCTCAATTGTCATACTAGTAAGTAAATAATATTGGACTGTTCATTTTTTGGTATTTAGCATGGAATCTATTTTAGTTACGCAGTTACCACCCATGATAGTATAAATTAATTATTGTTTTTTAGTTGTATTATTTGGACCACTTGCATGATGCTGCAACCCTCACAACAAACGTGGCACACCTCGCATAAAATTCTTCGATAAAAACATTATCCAAGCTTTGACAAAAGCCGATAAGAGGAAGCCACACCAAAGTGGTGAACCATTCGGCCATTGTGAGGTATGTCATTTGTACAAAAAGAATATGAATCTATTACACTACATAAATATGCATTTTCTCTTATTATGTGCATGTTTTATATATGTAGCATCACTATTAGTTTTCGTACCAGTCCGCATAAAACCCGCAATAGACACCATATACTTCATTTTTTCGGTGGGGCCCTCAATATATTTATGGTTATCTTTCATGCATTTACTTATATTACAATTTTTTCAGTTCTGAAGCACTTCAAAAACTTGCTATTCTGCTGTCCCTACTGTCCATGTACAATCAGAGGTTAGTTTATGACAAAACATACATGACATCCATGTGCATAAATAACTACTGTGCATGACAGATGTTTTATGTATTATTATATCCATAGGTTTCTAGGTATTAATTATGACATATGCATTATCATATATTATATCACAGCATGGGGACATGACAAATATTTTTGATGTCCCTCGTCCCGATCCTTGTGGTCATCATACCATTCATATCCAGCTCCCATTGATCAAGGATATGCTTTCAAGTAAGATCAAGCAGCTCCAACCACATGACCAGCCAAAATTCATAGAAATGTTTGTTGAGTACGATTCCGAAGTTAGCAAAGCCTGTTCCATCATAAAAAATACTCTTACCAAGATGGTTGTGAAGCAGTATGAATTAGCGGACACATTTGCTGAGATGATCGATGATGTCCTTCGCGCGGAGTCTGGCGACCCAGACAATGCTGCGGAAGCGCCTCAAATAGCTAAACCTCCAGATATATCTCATCATCTATCGTCAGGTGACCTTCCCTCATTGTAATTTTTTTCAATTTATGTATTTTACTTAACCATTTCTCAGTTGTTTCTATTTAATTACTACAACCTTTTCCTTTTAGAGGCACACATAGAATCGCTTGGATATAATTTTCTTTCTGTTAGTCAGTTATGTCATATGGTATATAATTGTTTATTTACAAATGTTGAGTTAACTGTCTTTATAAGAAGTGATGGTTCATTAGAATTTAAAGGTGTATCCGACGACAAGCTTTATTTAGTAGATTTTACTAAAGAAAATGCCGATATAGATGCATGTTTGCTTGCTAAGACAAACATGGGCTGGCTTTGGCATCGACGTCTAGCACATGTTGGGATGAAGAACCTTAATAAGCTTCTAAAGGAAGAACATGTGTTAGGACTAACCGATGTCTGTTTTGAGAAAGACATGCCTTGTGTAGCATGTCATACAGGAAAACGGGTGGGAACAAGTCACCCAAGCAAGAATGTGATGACGATATCAAGTCCATTGGAGCTTCTCCATATGGATCTTTTTGGGCCCGTTCCTTATCTTAGCATCGGGGGAAGTATGGTCTTATCATTGTTAATGACTATTCCCGCTTCACTTGGGTATTCTTTTTGCAGGATAAATCTGAAACCTAAGAAACCCTCAAATACTTTCTAAGATGGGCTCAAAATGAGTTTGAACTGAAAATGAAGAAAATTAGAACGACAATGGATCCGAGTTCAAGAATCTTCAAGTAGAGGAATATCTTGAGGAGGAAGGAAACAAGCATAAGTTCTCCGCTCCCTACACTCCACAACAAAATGGTGTAGTAGAGAGGAAGAACATGATGCTCATTGATATGGCAAGGACAATGCTGGGAGAATACAAGTCACCGAAACAGTTTTGGTCGGAAGCCGTAAATACGGCTTGCCATGCCATAAATTGTCTCTATCTTCATCACCTCCTCAAGAAGATGACATATGAGCTACTCACCTGTAACAAACCCAATGTTTTCTATTTTCGTGTATTTGGTAGTAAATGCTACATCTTAGTTAAGAAAGGTAGACATTCAAAGTTTGCTCCCAAAGTCGTTGAAGGGTTTTTACTTGGTTATGACTCAAATACAAACGCATATATGGTCTTCAACAAATCTTTGGGTTTAGTTGAAGTCACTATTGATGTTGTATTTGATGATACTAATGGCTCTCCAAAAGAGCAAGTTTATCTTGATGACATAGATGACAATGAGATTCCAGCTGTCGCAATGAGGACAATGGCAATAGGCAATGTGCGACCACAGGAACAAGTGCAAGATCAACCTTTGTCCTCAACGATGGTGCAGCCCCCAACTCAAGATGAGGAATAGGTACCTCAAGACGAAGGCATGGATCAAGGGGGAGCACAAGAACAAGAAGAAAGGGAGGATGAAGAAGTACCACATGCACCTCCAACCCAAGTCCGCATCAACATTCAAAGGGATCATCATGTGGATCAAATCCTTGGTGACATTAGCAAGGGAGTTACTACACATTCACATATTGCTAATTTTTGTGAGCACTACTATTTTGTTTCATCTATTGAGCCTTTCAGGGTAGAAGAAGCCTTGCAGGATCCAGACTAGGTGTTGGCCATGCAAGAGGAGCTCAACAACATCAAGAGAAATGAAGTATGGAGTCTGGTGCCATGTCCAAAGCAAAATATTGTGGGGCACCAAGTGGGTATTTCACAACAAATAAGACGAGTATGGGGTGGTGACAAGAAACAAAACAAGACTTATGGCAAAAGGTTATGCCCAAGTCGCAGGTTTAGATTTTGAGGAGACTTTTGCTCCTGTAGCTAGGCTTGAGTCTATTTGAATACTATTAGCCTATGCTGCTCACAATTCTTTTAAGCTCTACCAAATGGACATGAAGAGTGCTTTCCTCAATGGACCAATCAAGGAGGAGGTGTACATGGAGCAACCCCTGGCTTCAAGGATGACAAGTACCCCGACCATGTATACAAGCTCTCTAAGGCGCTCTATGAACTTAAGCAAGCCCCAAGAGCATGGTATGAATGTCTTAGAGATTTCCTTATTTCTAATGCTTTCAAGGTCAGGAAAGTTGATCCTACTTTTTTCACTAAGACTTGCCATGGTGATTTGTTTATATGCCACATATATGTCAATGACATAATATTTGGTTCTACTAATCAAAAGTCATGTGAGGAGTTTAGCACGGTGATGACACAGAAATTTGAGATGCCCATGATGGGAGAGTTGACTTACTTCCTAGGATTTCAAGTGAAGCAACTCAAGGAAGGGACATTCCTCTCTCAAATAAAATACATCCAATATATACTAAAGAAATTTGGGATGAAGGATGCAAAGCCTGCTAAGACGCCAATGGGAACAAACAGACACTTGGACCTCAACACATGAGGTAAGTCTGTAGATCAAAAGGTATATCGGTCTATGATAGGATCCATGTTTTATCTTTGTGCAAGTAGACCAGCTATTATGCTTTTTATTTGCATATGTGCTAGATTTCAATCCGATCCCAATGTCACCTTCTGGCTATGAAGCGTATTCTTCGATATTTAGTTCATACGCCTTACATCGGGCTCTGGTATCCTAAGGGGTCTACCTTTGACTTGATTGGATATTCAGACTCCGACTATGCCGAGTGCAAGGTTGATAGGAAGATCACATCAGAGACTTGTTAATTTCTAGGAAAGTGAGAGCACCTAGAGGGGGGGGGGGTGAATAGGTGATCCTGTAAAATTCAACACTAAATTCCACAAACTTGATTATAAAGTTGTTAGTGCAAGTTAATCAAGTCTGTAAGCTCTTGCGAACACAGACAATCAATGAGAAGGCAATCACAAGAGACACGCGATTTTATCCCGTGGTTCGGCCAAGTAGCACTTGCTTACTTCCACATTGTGGCGTCCCAATGGACGAGGGTTGCACTTAACCCCTTTCAAGTGATCCAATGGACGAGGTTCTTTTCTTAGTCTTTCTCCCGTTTGTGAGGAATCTCCACAACTTGGAGCCTCTCGCCCTTACAATGATGATCACAAAAGAAGCATGGAAGTAAGGGAGGGGAGAGCAACACACACAAGACTCAAATCGAGAGCACAATCACGCACACAAGCCACAACTTGAGCTCAAAACACAACGCACGGAGTTTTCAACTCAAATGGAGCTCAAGTCACTATCTCAAAGAATCGAATGCGTGAAGTTGGAGTCTTGGAGTCTTAGAATGTTTCTAGTCAGCTTGGATTACTCCTCCATGCACCTAGGGGTCCCTTTTATAGCCCCAAGGCAGCTAAGAGCCGTTGGAGGCCAACAAGGAAGGCCATCCTTGCCTTCTGTCGAGTGGCACACCGGACAGTCCGGTGCGCCACCGAACAGTCACTGTAGATGGTCCGGTGCCGATCTCCTTCCTTTTCTGGCGCAGATGACCGTTGCACCTCCGGGCCGAATGGCGCACCGGACACTGTCCGGTGCACACCGGACAGTCCGGTGCCCCCTTCTGACCGTTGGTGCGGGCCACACGTTGCCCGTGGATTGCGCGATCGAACATTGCGCAGTCTACCGTTGGCTCATCGGACAGTCCGGTGCACCACCGGACAGTCCAGTGAATTATAGCCGTACACCGCCGAACATTTCCCGAGAGCGGCCTGTTCACCGGAGTTCAGCCTGGCGCACCGGACAGTCCGGTGCACCACTGGACAGTCCGGTGTGCCAGACCGAGCTGAACTTTGGCTGTACACAACCAAGTCACTTCAATCCTTTTCTTCTTTTCCTTTTCTCTGTTTCTAGCACTTAGACAAAATATGTTAGTACTCAAAACAATGTACTAAGTCTAGAAACGTACCTCGTTACATGATTTGCACTTTTCGCTTGTTTGGCACACAATATCTCACTCACTATGTGTTGGACACTTAATCACCAAAACATTATAGAAATGGCCCAAGGGCACATTTCCCTTTCAGAAGGTCCCTGGTATCCTAGAGTTCAAAGAAACAAGCCTCTGTTGCCATATCCACCGTCGAGGCCGAGTATGTTGCCATAGGTCAGTGTTGCGTGCAACTACTTTGGATAAGGCAAACCCTCAAGGACTTTGGCTACAATCTAAGCAAAATCCCACTCCTATGTGATAATGAGAGTGCAATCTCCTTGGTGGATAATCCTGTTGAACACATGCGGACTAAGCACATAGGCATCTAACATCACTTTTTGAGAGATCACCAGCAAAAGGGAGATATCCATGTTTGCCATTTTAGCGCCGATCACTAGCTAGCCGATATCTTCACCAAGCCTTTAGATGAGAAAATGTTTTGTAAGCTGCGTAGTGAGCTAAATGTCTTAGATTCGTGGAACTTGGATTGATCTATAGCATATATGTCTTTTATGTTTTGATCATATCATTTTAAGTTTAAATGTGTATATTGGTGTTCAAGTTGCAAAACATCATCCCTAGACCTCACAAGTCCTTATGCAAATGATGCATATGTTTAGGTGGAGGAAATGCTACAACTTGACCCTTTGAGACTACTATGTTTGCTTAAGTGATCTTGGTGTAGTCTCAAAGGTGAATGGAAAGGGAAATGATGAACTTGAACATCTAACAAGTCTTCCATTGCATAACGGTATCATGTTCAAGTTGCCCTTGGTATTCATTGCCTTCGTGCTCTTAATTCGCATTTTTTGGTGAGGCAATGAGGTTTAAAGGCTATAGTTTCTCCGTTTTGGTGCTTAATGCCAAAGGGGGAGAAATTTAGGCCAAAGCAACTGGATCAACTACCACTTGCGAATTTCAAAAACTATTGTGTTAGTACTTGTCTTATGATCAAAACTCTCTTATTGCAAAACTACTCTCTTGTGGGGGAGAAATCTTTATTATGGGAAAAGGGGGAATTTTTGGTGTTTGATCAAAACTAGTCTTGATAAATGGCTTAATTTGCTAAAACCAAGTGTTTTGACATAGAAGTAAGAAAATGAATTTGCTTTGCGAAAATAAACCAAGTGGTGGCAAAATGAACCAAATATGCCAAATCCAATACTTATTCTATTGATGGTTGATTTGACTTCAATTTGTAAAAGTTCGATCATAATTGGGTATGTCAGTGCTTTTTAAGTTGCTTTTTGATGTGTTGGCATAAATCACCAAAAGGGAGAGATTGAAAGGGAAATGTGCCCTTGGGCCATTTCTAGATGTTTTGGTGATTAGATGCTCAACACATTACTATGCACTAACAACTCTACATATGAGCATAAGCACAGGTACTTGAAAGGCAAATTGAGAAATGTAGGAGTATATTGCAAATCCTATTGCATTGAAGGAACAAAGGTATTGTTGGTCACTCGTTCTCGATTGCTATACACAATAAAAACAAGGCAACACAATATTAAAAAGATAGACAACCTTCATCACAAAGCATTCATCCCTTCGGGATGATTCCTTCGAAGACGAAGGATAACTGTTAGGTAAATAAATCATGATTTATCAATATGAATAAATGAATATGTATGCATTATGTAAGGGTTTAAACATGATAACTCAATTGAGATATATCAATAACATATTCCCCGTTTTGTAAATTAACTTTACAATTGTACCTTCGGTTCTTCTGGGAGAATTACAATGAAGGTGTTGTACAGAGAGAATTACACAACGATTGCCCAATCTGCCAAAAGGTACTTTATGCAGGGCACTGTTCATCTATTTATAGGGAATCATACATATTCATACAAAACTACACTTATGCCCTTAAGAATTACACACAAGATTTACAAATGGTACAGGGATAACATTGTCTTCTGCCTTCAGTATTCGTGATAACACCTTCTCCTTGCACCACCTTCCCATTGTTATTATGGCGAAGCTACCTTCGTTACTCTTCCATCATTCTACTATTGAAGGCGGTCTGTTTCCGAAGCTCCTGCAATGCTTGACAAATATACTGATGACCAATGGTTAGTCTGTGTTTTTGAGGACATTCGAAAGACGAAGGCCCCCGACAGGTATGATTCTAGCTCTTAGAAAATTGTTTTAGTTGCTAACTATGTTTATCTAAGTGCTAGGAAACTTCTCAGGTTGAACCAATTTGGAGAAATTGTGTTTGGCTAAGTTAGCCAAACTTATGCTAGTCTGGGGAGCACCGGACTGTTCGGTGTGCACCAGACAGTGTCTGGTGCCCAGGTTGTCAGTCGGAGAACAAGCCACTCACGGGTTTCCGCTTAGGCATCATGGCTATAAATCACCAGACTATCTGGTGTGACAGCCACACGTCTTAGCAATTGGTTGGCCGCACGATTAGCGCTGTCCACATCAGCTCGACAACGGTCACCAGGCTACACCGGACTGTCCGGTGCGCCACTAGAGTGTCCGGTGTGCCAAGTGACCAACGGCTAGCAATGGTCGGCTTCGCCACGGAAGGAAAAAATCAGCTACTTTGCAATGTCCGGTGTGCACCGGATAGTCTGATGCAACCGGGACAGAAGGAAGATGTGACGGAACCTCCCAAGTCATTAGGCCCACCTACAGTTGTCCTTGTCCAACGGACCTCAAACAATCCTGCAGGTGTCCCTGAATCACTTGATAAGTTTGGTATCTGCTTTTCTTACCTTTCCCAAGAGCGTTTCACCCATCACGCAGACATTACAAGCATCGGAGATACGAAAATGCGGAAGCAATTATATTAACTTACTTTTATTGAAAAGTAAGACAGAGTTAAATATTTACAGACCAGAATATAATATATGAGTGCTGAGTATTATTATTACAAACCATGGGAGGCAAAACCCCTCCCGATAAGTTTTAAACAAAAATTTTATGGAGGATCCTTTCCTCCTGCAGCTTTACTCCTGGTGCTCTTCCTTTGGTACCACCCTTGAACAGAAGCAACAAAAGTTGGTTGCTTCCTCACCTAAAAACAACATGGGACGAAGCCCTGAGTATGGAATTACTCAGCAAGTCTTACCCGACCAAAGAAAAGACTCTTAAGAGTATGCTGGCTAGAGGGAGTCAAGGTAAGGTTTCTCAATAATCAATGACTCTGTTTGCAGAAATGCTTACTAAGAGTGGGTCCTTAAAAATCCAGTTTTATTTGTTAGGTTAAGTAAAATTATCTGCAACTAGGGTTCTCTCTATCCTAGTTCAATCACTTGACCTGCACTAGCCAATTTCTTAACAACCCTTCATCTTTACTGGATTTCTACGTATAGGTCAATGACCAAGTCTTCATAACCGCGAAGATACGGTGATCCAAATCGATTATACTCAGCTGAGGATCTCCAATCACACGACATATATAGCACTTAACCCTTGCATATGTCAACTCACCACCGGGGTTCTTAAGACCAGATCAGGTTCACGCCAACCGAGAGCACAAATACACCACCGTACAGCCTCTTGCCACGGAGGGTACACGCTACTCTCGCCATCTCTCCACTCCCATTGTTTGGTATCTTATTCTAGTATTAGTCTGCACGAGGCAAAGCTTACCCATGATGAGGCATGTGACCAGTTAAAGGGTCCTCGGTCATCAAGCCTACATCGAAACGGTCCTTAATCGACTCAGACGCAGACACTACACCGAGACTCTCTTCTCGTGCAAGTCACCCGCCCGGTCTTGGCTTAATCATTTCAAATCCCAAAGTTTGGTACCTGGCAGAGGTACATCTTTTCCGATGTTGAACCCATCATGGCCATGATGGATCCACCATCAAGTTTTATTTTCGAAAACAACCCCCCTACTTTGCAACATCATCTTTGAGAAAACAAAACATTTTGTTTTTCTAAAGCAAAGCTAAGCATAAGAAAACCTTTTGTAAAACAGGGATTAGGAAGTAATCCAAGGAAGGAGATGCAGCAATAGTTTAGCACACAACTCCTATCACCTAATGCATCAAGTAAGTGAGAAAGATTTTAAAGGAACAAGGGGGTGGCAAATGCACTAGGGCTTGCCTTGTTTTACTGGTGAATCAGGCTTGGTTCCGTAGATATCGAAATAAAAACAATTGCTTGCCTGATGTTCCTCAGGTGGTGGTGGTGAAGTCTTTTCTTCTTCGACTTCTACTTCTTCTTCGTTTTCTAAATACAACCATACATAATAATGAATGCCCATGTAATGCTCATGAGAATGCAAAGATAATAAAAGTTTATTATCTAAAGTCTTGAATACAATTTTCCTTCATGGATCTCCGAGAACTTAGGGTTTCCGGAGTCAATAGTGAAGTTCACAGGGCAGGGGCTAGGGTTTTGGGTTCTAAGTATCAAACATGGTCCAAATTTTACCAAACTTTACCCAAGGCTCTTAAGTAATATTTAAAGTTTATCCTAAAAATTTAGTGAATTTTGGATTTATTATTTATTCTCTAAAAATCCAGAAGCATGGTTTTAGGCTGTTTTAAATACTCTATAATTTCCCTTTTGAACTAAAAATTATGAAACTATTTTTATTAAATTCTATAGGAATTTAGAAATCTAGCAAAATTGGTCTAGTAATTTTATCATTTTTCTATAATTTTCTAAAATTGTAGAATCGGCCCACGTCGGCCCAACACAGAAGAAAAGCGCCCGCGCGCGCCACGTGGTAGGTTTGCACCGAGGCCCCCACTGCTTTGAATATCCGATAAGAACCCTTAGTTACTATTCAACGTCTCACTGGCATTCGCAGAAAAGCCCCTGCACTTCTAATTCTTCACCGCGCCAGGACCACGACGTCGCACGGCGGAGCCTTGAACACCGGCGAGGTTAGATTGGCCGGATGGCGCAAAGACTGGTGCTCCCGAGCGGCAGACACCAAATTCAAGTCTTAACCAGAGTTTCCCCTAAGCTAATTTCATGAATGGTTACCTAATTCACTCTGGCCACGGTGACAGCGCGGACAATCAAAGGAGCAACGTGTTCCCGGCGAACCACGGTGGTCTAGTTTAATCAGAGGGGTCGAGGAGCTTGAGGAAAACTTAAGGACGCTAGAACAAATGACCAGGAAGCTTGAACTAACCTGAAACAAGCTGGCCGCAGTGAGGTCGAAACGCGCGGTGTTCTTGAGTAGATTGGGGGAAATGCGAAATTGAAGCTCTCTAGTGGAGGATTTGAGGTGCGGGTGGGTGCGCTAGTTGTTTGATTTCCTGACGGAGCCGAGGGCGCGCTTAATTTATAGAGCCCGCAAGCGGTGGCCGGTGAATTGGACGACGACGCGCGGCGGCCGGAGGAGCAAGGAGTTACTGGCGCAAGAAATTCGTGGCATCTACCGTGGCAGCCCTCACCAGCGATGATCAAACGACCAACGTGAGTCATGGCGATGCGATGAATGTGCCCGGGTACGTGGCGCAAGGCCGTGAGGTGGCGGTCACCGGCGAGCTCATCCGAATCCACCGTGGCAAGCTCGGTACGGTGGCCGGAGTAGTTTAATGGCTGGAGTTTATCCACGGCGGTGATACTTACTCAACCCCGAGCGTTATCCAATTGGTCCGAGCACGAATCATGGCGGCATAAACGTGAATCCGAGCGCAGCTTGCCGGCGGCGAGATGCACTGCATCAGTGATCTTATGCAGTTCACTGTACCATTGAAACCACTGACAGAGCGCCTGACAGACGATGTTTAGGGTAAATTTTCTCCCAATTCTCTATGACAACATACCCAAGGCTCTGCATCAAAGTTGTAGACCATTAAACCATCTTCATCTTTGTTATAGCGTCCCTAGCTAAATTCTTACTGGACCATGCTTAAATTCGAGCCCTAACTCCATGCTATTCCACTGTTAGTCTGAATTTCTGATTTCAAGTAGTCTGACAGTCCAACTTCAAGCTCATTTATCTCAAGATTCTTCATGGTACCAAGGCATGATTTCTATAGCAAAGTTATTCTCCTTCCATAGATCTACAAAGTTGATGTGGTGACCTAGGGTAAAATACTCAGAACTTGGAAGATATGAGGCTTCAAAGTTGGGTTAATGTCACTGATTTCAGACTTAGCCATATGAGTATTAGTGTGGCTATTTTGCAAATTGGTCCAAAACTCAAGGTTTAACTTGCAAACCCACTCATTGGTGAACTATATGACTTGAAACACCTTACTATCATGGTTTTTGCACTTTAGTCCAAAAGTGCACTGATTTTGCACTTAGCCCCCTAGGGTTTAGGTTTAGGGCTTTCTAGGGTCTTGTTTAGCGTTTTTGATACTTCTGGGGTCTGGATGTAACTTAGGTCCATTCTCAGTAACATTTTATGACTATTTCAATTAAGCTTTAGAGTTTTCTCTATTTGGACTTTGTTTTACCCTTCTGATCCCCATTTAGGGTTAAGTACTCTATTCTAGGGTTTTATCCACAAAATGTCATACCAATACAACTTGTTTGAAATTTTTGCCTAGTGAATGCATTTTAGGTGTGACAAACACATGATATGCTATGCTTATGATGTTATGCTCAAGTTTTAGTAATTGTAACACTAGGGTGTTACATCCTTCCCCCCATAAAAGAATCTCGTCCTGAGATTAAAATTCCTAGGGTAAGGAATGGAAAAGGAAATGTTTCACTCTTTTATTTCCTTATTCTTGGTACAAGGCAGGGGTGGTCTGGGGCTCACTCCTTTATTACAACAATTATATACATATCACAATTTACGAAAGCCTGGGAAATTCTTTTCTAAAAAGTCTTGAGTTTCCCATGTAGCCTCATCTTCTGAATGCTGGTTCCACTGTATCTTGTAAAATTTGAGAGTTTTTCTTCGGGTAATTCTGTCCTTTTGACCCAAGACTCAAATAGGATGCTTCGAATATGTCAAGTCTGGTTCTAGGGCAACATCCATCACTTCAATGGTTTGATCGGGAACCCGAAGACATTTCTTCAGTTGAGATACGTTGAACACATTATGTACAGTAGACAAGGTTTCAGGTAGTTGGAGTCGGTACGCCACTGGTCCACATTGCTCAAGTACAGAGAAAGGACCAATGTATCGAGGTGCAAGCTTCCCTTTTACCCCGAAACGTGTTACACCCTTCATTGGGGAGACTTTTAGATAGACATAATCTCCCACCAGAAAGTATAAGGGTTGTCGTCGCTTGTCTGCCTAACTTTTCTGATGAGCTTGGGCTTTCTTCAAGTTATGAATTATTTGTTGAACTTTTTCTTCGGTCTCTTTTACCATATCTGGCCTGAAGAAACTCCTTTCACCAGGTTTAGACCAATTTAGCGGAGTACGACACCGTCGCCCATATAAAGCTTCAAAGGGTGCCATCTTAATGCTTTCTTGATAGCTATTATTATATGAGAACTCCGCTAATGGTACACAATCATCCCATTTCTGTGGGAATTCTAGAACACATGCCCGCAATATGTCTTCGAGTATTTGGTTTACCCTCTCAGTTTGACCACTGGTTTGAGGATGATAGGCCGAACTATGGAGCAACTTAGTACCCAAAGCCTTGTGAAGTTCTTCCCAAAATTTGGATACGAATTAAGGTCCACGATCCGACACTATGGTCTTTGGAACACCGTGCAAACTGAGAATGCGAGCAATGTACAGTTCCGCATATGTGAGGACCGGGTAATATGTTTTGACTGGCAGAAAATGAGCAGTTTTCGTAAGCCAATCAATTATAACCCAAATAGAGTCATACCCCTTTGTTGTTCTAGGCAATCCCACAATAAAGTCCATGCTAATATCTTCCCATTTCCATGTTGGTATTGGTAGAGATTGTAATGGACCAACAGTCTTCATATGTATGGCTTTGACACGCCTACAAGTGTCACACTTTGCCACATAGCGTGCAATCTCGATCTTCATCTTTGTCCACCAATAATGTTGTTTTAGATCATGATACATCTTAGTGCTTCCGGGATGAATAGAATAGCGACTAAGATGGGCTTCATCTAATATTTGCTGGCGGATCTCTTCATTCTTTGGCACAACTATGCGGTTGTTAAACCATACAATGCCTTGATCGTCTTTTCGGAAACATCTGGCTCTTCTGGCCTCTATTTTCTCACGGATGTGTTTCATACCCTCATTATCCTTTTGAGCATCCATTATCCTTTGTAAAAGGACTGACTCAAGCTTTAGTTGATTTAAGGTTCCGTATTGGATCATTCCCAGGTTTAACTTTTCCATCTCCTGACATATTGTAATGTCAGAAGTCTTCATCGTAAGACAGTGACAGGAAGCCTTATGGTTGAGTGCATCTGCCACCACATTGGCCTTGCCTGGGTGATAATGAATTTCCAATTCATAGTCCTTAATAAGCTCGAGCCATCGCCTCTGTCTCATGTTCAACTCTAACTGGGTGAAGATATACTTCAGGCTTTTATGATCTGTATAGATGTGACAGATATTCCCCAGCAGATAATGACGCTAGATTTTTAGGACATAAACCACTGCAGCTAACTCCAGATCATGAGTGGGATAATGTTCCTCATGCCGGCGCAACTGCCTTGAAGCATAAGCTATTACTCGGCCTTCTTGCATTAATACACAGCCGAGACCACTGCCTGATGCGTCACAATACACATCAAAGGGCTTTTCAATATCCGGTTGAGCCAATACCGGAGCAGTGGTTAATAATGCCTTCAATTGTTCAAAGGCTTCATTACACTTTGAAGACCAAATAAATTTAGTATCATTCTTCAATAAACTTGTGATTGGTTTCACAAGCTTGAAAAAATCTGGTATGAATCGGTAGTAATAGCCAACTAGCCCAAGAAAACTTCGGACTTGATGTACAGTGGTTGGGGTTTTCCACTCCAAAATATCCTTGACTTTGCTTGGATCCACCGCAATCCCCTTGGTAGATAATACATGTCCTAGAAATTGGATTTCTTACAGCCAGAACGCGCACTTACTGAACTTAGCATATAATTGGTGTTCTCTTAAGCACGTCAACACGATCCGTAAATGCTGAGCATGCTCCTCTTCATTCTTGGAATATATTAAGATATCATCAATGAATACCACCACAAATTTGTCCAACTCAGGCATAAATACTGAGTTCATCAGATAAGTGAAGTGGGCAGGAGCATTTGTCAGTCCGAAAGACATCACCAAATATTCAAATAACCCATACCGCGTAGTGAATGCGGTCTTTGGTATATCTTCGGGCCAAATACGGATTTGATGATAGCCCGATCTGAGGTCAATCTTGGAGAAGACCCTCGCTCCAGTTAGTTGATCAAATAGAATGTCAATCCGTGGAAGAGGGTACTTATTTTTGATAGTAACCTCATTAAGGGGTCAATAATCCACGCACATCCGTAGTGTTTGATCCTTCTTCTTAACGAAGATGGCTGGACAACCCCATGGTGACGAGCTTGGCCGGATGAATCCCTTCTCTAGTAGATCTTGCAATTGGGTCTTGAGTTCTGCCAGCTCATTTGGAGGCATTCGGTACGATCTTCTAGAAATGGGAGCCGTACCGAGCTTTAACTCAATTATAAATTCTACATCTCTTTCTAGTGGCAATCCAGGCAAATCTTCTAGAAAGACGTTTGGGAACTCACATACTACTGGAATATCTTTGATCTCCGGTATGATGGCTTCATATATTCTGCCAAATGGTTTAGCTGGAATGGCTATGGGGATAGTCAAGAGAACCTCTTCTTGGCCATAACTCAATTTGATAGTTCTCAATTCAGTATTGAGAATAGCTTTATGTTGGGCCAACCAATTCATGCCTAGAATTACATCCATGTCTTGGCCTTTCAGAACAATCATATTAGTAGGAAAGTCCCGTCCAGCCAATGTTACGGGCACTTGGTAAGCCACTTCTTTAGTAAATATTTGTCCCCCAGGCGAATGAATTTTAAACCCTTCCCTTGATTCATGGTATAGAATGCAATGTTGCTCCACAAATTTCTTGCTTATGAACGTATGCGAAGCACCAGAATCAAAAAGAATAATTGTGGGGTGATTAGCCACGAGAAACGTACCCATCATAACCGGTTCGCCTTCCGGTGTTGTGGCCACTTGAGTATAATAAATCCACCCCGTTTTCCTTGTATTTTTGCCCGCGGTATTGTTTGCCGCATTTCCCTTTCCTTGAGCGGAATTCCCAGAACTCTACTGATTACTTGATCGATTCTGCTTCTGATATGGGCAGTCCTTGATAAAGTGTCCGGACTTTCCACAGTTGAAACAGCCAATTGAAGAGCTGGGGAGGGCAGGGAAATGAGTGCCAGGGGCACCCGGCTGACTTGTTGGAGTGGGGGCAGTGGCGGGGCGAATAAAGACCGGTTGCTTAAAAGGGTAGGAGGGTGGACGTGGGGAAGAGCAATTTGGATTGAAAGGTCGGATTACCAACCTTTGCCTTTTCTCAGACCCCTGACTGGGACTGTCGCTTCTATAACCCTTGGATTTTCTGGATCCTACATATTTAGCCTCAACTGCCAGCGCTGTGCTGATAGCCCTTCCGTAAGTAAGGTCGATGCAGGTGGTCATTTTTCTTTGCATTCGATCATTCAAACCTCTCATGAAACAATTCCTCTTTTTTATATCTGTGTTGACTTGATCGATTGCATATTGGGATAAGTGATTAAATTTATTAAGATACTGGGTAACAGTATCCCCGCCTTGTTTCAACTTCATGAACTCCTCCTACTTCATGTGGAGCACCCCTTCAGGTATATAGTGCTCGCGGAAAGCCAACTTGAACTCATCCCAAGTTATTTAATGACCAGCCGGTTGAACGACAACAAAATTTCCCCACCAGGTACTGGCAGGGCCACACAATTGTTGTGCTGCGAATAGGGGGCTTTTGAATCTCTGAACATCGGAGAAGCCCGAACTTCTGTTCAATAACGTGGATCCATTCATCCGCTTCTAGAGGGTTCTCTGCTTTGACAAACAATGGTGGGCGCGTCTCGGAGAAATCCAGATAAGATGTTACATGGGGGCCTTGCGGATATGCCCGCCCGCCTTGTTGTTGTAGTTGTTGACTCGCCATTTCCCGTAGAAATCAGGTATTGTCTGCTGTAGCGTTAACCAATGCAGCGATGGCCTCGGCTAATGTGGGAGGTACTGGAGGTGGGTTCGGTGTTGCTTCCCTCCCACTGGAGGTTCCTGCTCCATCATGTGAACGAGTCCTAGAAGGCATCTGAGGCAACAAACATTTGGAACAAATATAATATGCCAAAGAAAACCATCCATTAAACATTACTGAAAAGGGTAATGTTACAGACTCGAATTTTACAACAGGATTACACTACCTATTGTACATTACTACTATCTCTATACTATACTACTCTTGCTTCTTGTCACTCTTAGTAGCCTCGCTGTCGGGCGTAGGAGACCACTCATCCACCAACTTCATAGAGGGAGGAGGCTTGAACAAGTCCAGTTCACCACCGAGTGCTTCTCCCGCTACTCAGAAGGTCTCGCTTCTATCCTGACAGGATCCGCAGGTACATTGGGATGTAGTTGGGAATACAATACATGAACTTCTTAATGTAATGTATTACAATAAACCTGCAAGTTATCTATGGCTGAGCTAAGATCCTCCACGCGGGCTCGAGCTTTTGCCTCCTTAGCCCAGGCAAGCGAGCGAGAGTTAACCGCCCAATCGAGTGCTAGATCTCGTTCCGCGAGCTGATCTTGCAGGTAGCGGATGTCTGCTCTTAATTCGTTTATTCTTTCACCATCCGCGACCCATATGTCGTTCCTGCGATGGAGTTCTGTTTGAAGCTGATCCACTTGGGCTTCCAAATCCCCAATTGGATCGTTGCTACCACTACTGCTATCTTCATATCGTGGGGCAAGTTGATGACGGGGCATGCCAATCGGCCCGGTAGACTTGCGCGCGGTCTTTCTTGTGCGCGGCGGCATTTCTTAAGGGGAAAAGCTTATTAGCATAGTTTTTTGCATGATGCATGTGTAATTACAGAATCAACCTTAGTCGATTCACACCTTCTATATATTGCACTCTATATCTGGTCTTTAGATAAGTCCTTCAGAAAGAAGCTAGATAAGAAAGGAAGAACTTTTCTAGATAAGTCTTTGAAAATTCTTTTGAAGATACCTTATAACTTCTGCAGAGATGGGCTTCGCTCCAATACCAGCTGTGACGGAACCTCCCAAGTCATTAGGCCCACCTACAGTTGTCCTTGTCCAACGGACCTCAGACAATCCTGCAGGTGCCCCTGAATCACTTGATAAGTTCGGTATCTGCTTTTCTTACCTTTCCCAAAAGCGTTTCACCCGTCACGCAGACATTACAAGCATCGGAGATACGAAAATGCAGAAGCAATTATATTAACTTACTTTTATTGAAAAGTAAGACAGAGTTAAATATTTACAGACCAGAATATAATATATGAGTGCTGAGTATTATTATTACAAACCATGGGAGGCAAAAATCCCTCCCGATAAGTTTTAAACAAAAGTTTTATGGAGGATCCTTTCCTCCCGCAACTTTACTCCTGGTGCTCTTCCTTTGGTACCACCCTTGAACAGAAGCAATAAAAGTTGGTTGCTTCCTCACCTAAAAACAACATGGGACGAAGCCCTGAGTATGGAATTACTCAGCAAGTCTTACCCGACTAAAGAAAAGACTCTCAAGGGTATGCTGGCTAGAGGGAGTCAAGGTAAGGTTTCTCAATAATCAATGACTCTATTTGCAGAAATGCTTACAAAGAGTGGGTCCTTAAAAATCCAGTTTTATTTGTCAGGTTAAGTAAAATTACCTGCAACTAGGGTTCTCTCTATCCTAGTTCAATCACTTGACCTGCACTAGCCAATTTCTTAACGACCCTTCATCTTTACTGGATTTCTACGTATAGGTCAGTGACCAAGTCTTCATAACCATGAAGGTACAGCGACCCCAATCGATTATACTCAGCTGAGGATCTCCAATCACACGACATATGTAGCACTTAACCCTTGCATATGTCAACTCGCCACCGGGGTTCTTAAGACCAGATCAGGTTCACGCCAACCGAGAGCACAGATACACCACCGTCTAGCCTCTTGCCACGGAGGGTACACGCTACTCTCGCCATCTCTCCACTCCCATTGCGTGGTATCTTATTCTGGTATTAGTCTGCACGAGGCAAAGCTTACCCATGACGAGGCATGTGACCAGTTAAAGGGTCCTCGATCATCAAGCCTACATCGACACGGTCCTTAATCGACTCAGACGAAGACACTACACCGAGACTCTCTTCTCGTGCAAGTCACCCGCCCGGTCTTGGCTTAATCATTTCAAATCCCAAAGTTTGGTACCTGGCAGAGGTACATCTTTTCCGATGTTGAACCCATCATGGCCATGATGGATCCACCATCAAGTTTTATTTTTGAAAACAACCCACCCACTTTGCAACATCATGTTTGAGAAAACAAAACATTTTGTTTTTCTAAAGCAAAGCTAAGCATAAGAAAACCTTTTGTAAAACAGGGATTAGGAAGTAATCCAAGGAAGGAGATGCAACAATAGTTTAGCACACAACTCCTATCACCTAATGCATCAAGTAAGTGAGAAAGATTTTAAAGGAACAAGGGGGTGGCAAATGCACCGGGGCTTGCCTTGTTTTACTGGTGAATCAGGCTCGATTCCGCAGATATCGAAATAAAAATAATTGCCTACCTGATGTTCCTCAGGTGGTGGTGGTGAAGTCTTTTCTTCTTCGACTTCTACTTCTTCTTAGTTTTCTAAATACAACCATACATAATAATGAATGCCCATGTAATGCTCATGAGAATGCAAAGATAATAAAAGTTTATTATCTAAAGTCTTGAATACAATTTTCCTTCACGGATCTCTGAGAACTTAGGGTTTCCGGAGTCAATAGTGAAGTTCACAGGGCAGGGGCTAGGGTTTTGGGTTCTAAGTATCAAACATGCTCCAAATTTACCAAACTTTACCCAAGGCTCTTAAGTAATATTTAAAGTTTATCCTAAAAATTTAGTGAATTTTGGATTTATTATTTATTCTCTAAAAATCCAGAAGCATGGTTTTAGGTTGTTTTAAATACTCTATAATTTCCCTTTTGGACAAAAAATTATGAAACTATTTTTATTAAATTCTATAGGAATTTAGAAATCTAGCAAAATTGGTCTGGTAATTTTATCATTTTTCTATAATTTTCTAAAATTGTATTAGCTCTGGCAGAAAAGGAAAAAGAAAAATGATGAATAGTACTGGACCAGAATCGGCCTAGGTCGGCCCAACAAAGAAGAAAAGCGCCCGCGCGCGTCGCGTGGTAGGTTTGCACCGAGGCCCCCGCTGCTTTGAATATCCGTTAAGAACCCTTAGTTACTATTCAACATCTCACTGAAATTCGTAGAAAAGCCCCTGCTCTTGTAATTCTTCACCGCGCCAGGACCACGACATCGCACGGCGGAGCCTTGAACACCGGCGAGGTTAGACTGGCCGGATGGCGCAAAGGCTGGTGCTCCTGAGCGGTAGACACCAAATTCAAGTCTTAACTGGAGTTTCCCCTAAGCTAATTTCATGAATGGTTACCTAATTCGCTGTGGCCACGGTGACAGCGTGGACAATCAAAGGAGCAACGTGTTCCCGGCGAACCACGGTGGTCTAGTTCAATCAGAGGGGTCGAGGAGCTTGAGGAGAACTTAAGGACGCTAGAACAAACGACCGGGAAGCTTGAACTAACCTGAAACAAGCTGGCCGCAGTGAGGTCGAAACGCGCGGTGTTCTTAAGTAGATTGGGGGAAATGCGAAATTGAAGCTCTCTGGTGGAGGATTTGAGGTGCGGGTGGGTGCGCTAGTTGCTTGATTTCCTGACGGAGCCGAGGGCGCGCTTAATTTATAAAGCCCGCAAGCAGTGGCCGGTGAATTGGACGACGACGCGCGGCGGCCGGAGGAGCAAGGAGTTACTGGCGCAAGAAATTCGTGGCATCTACCGTGGCAGCCCTCACCGGCGATGATCAAACGGCCAACGTGAGTCACGGCGATGCGATGAATGTGCCCGGGTACGTGGCGCAAGGCCGTGAGGCGGCGGTCACCCGCGAGCTCTTCCGAATCCGCTGTGGCAAGCTCGGTACGGTGGCCGGAGTAGTTTAATGGCTGGAGTTTATCCACGGCGGTGATACTTACTCAACCCCAAGAGTTATCCAATTGGTCCGAGCATGAATCACGGCGGCAAAAACGTGAATCCAAGCGCAGCTCGCCGGCGGCGAGATGCAGTGCATCAGTGATCTTATGCAGTTCACTGTACCATTGAAACCACTGACAGAGTGCCTGACAGACGATGTTTAGGGTAAATTTTCTCCCAATTCTCTATGACAACATATCCAAGGCTCTGCATCAAAGTTGTAGACCATTAAACCATCTTCATCTTTGTTATAGCGTCCCTAGCTAAATTCTTACTGGATCATGCTTAAATTCGAGCCCTAACTCCATGTTATTCCACTGTTAGTCTGAATTTTTGATTTCAAGTAGTCTGACAGTCCAACTTCAAGCTCATTTATCTCAAGATTCTTCATGGTACCAAGGCATGATTTCTATAGCAAAGTTATTCTCCTTCCATAGATCTACAAAGTTGATGTGGTGACCTAGGGTAAAATACTCAGAACTTGGAAGATATGAGGCTTCAAAGTTGGGCTAATGTCACTGATTTCAGACTTAGCCATATGAGTATTAGTGTGGCTATTTTGCAAATTGGTCCAAAACTCAAGGTTTAACTTGCAAACCCACTCATTGGTGAACTATATGACTTAAAACACCTTACTATCATGGTTTTTGCACTTTAGTCCAAAAGTGCACTGATTTTGCACTTAGCCCCCTAGGGTTTAGGTTTAGGGCTTTCTAGGGTCTTGTTTTGGGTTTTTGATACTTCTAGGGTCTGGATGTAACTTAGGTCCATTCTCAGTAACATTTTATGACTATTTCAATTAAGCTTTATAGTTTTCTCTATTTGGACTTTGTTTACCCTTCTGATCCCCATTTAGGGTTAAGTACCCTATTCTAGGGTTTTATCCACAAAATGTCATACCAATACAACTTGTTTGAAATTTTTGCCTAGTGAATGTATTCTAGGTGTGACAAACACATGATATGCTATGCTTATGATGTTATGCTCAAGTTTTAGTAATAGTGACACTAGGGTGTTATAGAAACCAGGGCCTTCCAAATGAAGATCAAATGACTCCTTGGTCCCTTGGGGCTATAAAAGGACCCCCTAGGCGCATGGAGTTGTTACCAAAGTGCTCTTTGAGCAAACTAGAACTCCGAATATTTGTGACCACGCTATTGTTTTGCTAGAGAGAGATTTGAGCGCATTATTGATATGCAACTTTGTTGTTGTGTTTTGTGTGCTCTCTCTTTTCACTCGTGTGCATGTTGTTGCTGCGTGTGATCTTGTGTGCATTTCTACTCCCATCCTTACTCTGATTTTGTTTGTAATCAATTGTGTAAGGTGTGAGAGACTTCAATTTGTTGAAATTCCTCACAACGGGATTTTGATATAAGGAAGATATCTGTGGCACTCAAAAATGATCGTTAGATCACTTGAGAGGGGTTGAGTGCAACCCTTGACCAAAGGAGGTCACCACAATGTGGAGTAGGCATTGGCTGAACCACGGTAAAAATCGTTGTGTCACTTGTCTATTTACTTATTGTGATTACTATCTTCTTGAGTTCTTTACTCTCTTGCAATATTGCTCCTAAATTTAATCCTCTCTCCATCTATCTACTCATACTAACTTGGTTTTAGTTCTCAGTGACACTTATTATAAACCAAGTTTGTGTTGTTTAGAGTTAGTATTGCAGGATCACCTATTCACCCCCTCTAGGTGCTCTAAACTAGATAGGGCTATTCTATTGCTAGGATGAATATATGCAATTGTGAGAGCTTGATTTCTACTAGAGGAGGCCTGGATGGGGGTCTATTTATAGCCATCATGGCTAATCTAGCTGTTAGGCAGATCCTTCTTTCCTTGGGTGCACCAGACCAGTCTGGTGGTGCACAGAACCCCTGTTAGATACATGATCAACGGGATCCTGACTCGACTCCTTCCAAGTCAAGTGGCACCAGACTAGTCCGACCTGCCACCAAACCCAGCCATGTCGGTTGCCACATCAGCTAGCCGTTGGAGTCGACTGTTGCCATAGAGAAGCTATTGGACCAAGGAGGTCCGGTGCGCTAGGCCACCAAGTCTTTCTGACCTCTCTAGAAAAGTGGACCGGTGCGCTAGGCTTCTTAGACCTTCTTCTGCCGCCTCTGGTAAGAAGGTTCGTTGCACCACTAGACTACTCTGATGTGTCCTAGATAGTTGAAACTCGATACCTTTTTGCACATCTTTTAGTCAATTCGACGACTTTTCTTCTTCGGCATTTTGCTCCAAATCTCAATTGGAACCTCAAACTTTACATAAGATCAATTCTGCCTTATCTTTGTGTCGGCGTTTCGAGACCGGGGGGTCCCTAAGCCAACGAGTGAGTGTGCCGCGTGCCCCAGCCCAGATGGGTCGAGCGCGTGGGCGAGCGCGAAGGGGGGAAGAGCGAGGTGGTCGGAGCCGAGTCGAGAGGGAGGTGGAGATCCCGCGGCCTTCGTGTTCGTCCCGCGCCCAAGTCGGGTGCGCTTGCAGTAGGGGGTTACAAGCGTCCACACGGGTGAGGGGAGCGAGCGGCCCCAAGAGAGCGCCTGCCCCTGCCCTCGTTCCCGCGGGGCCAACCTTTTTCAAGAAGGCCCTGGTCCTTCCTTTTATAGGCATAAGGAGAGGATCCAGGTGTACAAATGGGGGTGTAGCAAGGTGCTACGTGTCTAGCGGGGGAGAGCTAGTGCCCTAAGTACATGCCAAGGTGGCAGCCGGAGAGATCTTGGCACCCAGCTGGTGTGGCGTCGTGGTTGTCGGAGAAGCAATGGAGCCTGGCGGAGGGACAGCTGTCGGAGTGGTTGGGCCCTTGCTGACGTCCCCCTACTTCCGTAAGGGAGCTGAGAGCCGCCGTCGTCATGGGTCTAGCGGGGCGCCATCATTGCCTATCTGGCGGAGCTAGCCAGATGGGACGTCGGTCCTGTTTTCTGCGACCCGAGTCGGCTCGGGGTAGGGTGATGATGGCGCTTCCTGTTGACGTGCGGACTTGTGCCCTAGGTCGGGCGACGTGGAGGCTCCTCCGAAGCCGAGGTCGAGTCTGTCCTGCATGGCCGAGGCCGAGCTCCTGGGTCGGGCGAGGCAGAGGTCGTTCGGCAGAGGCCAGGGCGGAGTCCGACCCCTGGGGTCGGGCGAGGCGGAGTTCGCCGTCTTCCGGGGCCTTAGCCCGAGTCCGAGCCCTGGGTCGGGCGGAGCGGAGTTCGCCGTCTTCCGGGGCCTTAGCCCGAGTCCGAGCCCTGGGTCGGGCGGAGCGGAGTTCGCCGTCTTCCGGGGCCTTAGCCCGAGTCCGAGCCCTGGGTCGGGCGGAGCGGAGTTCGCCGTCTTCCGGGGCCTTAGCCCGAGTCCGAGCCCTGGGTCGGGCGGAGCGGAGTTCGCCGTCTTCCGGGGCCTTAGCCTGAGTCCGAGCCCTGGGTCGGGCGGAGCGGAGTTCGCCGTCTTCCGGGGCCTTAGCCCGAGTCCGAGCCCTGGGTCGGGCGGAGCTTCCTATGGCGCCTTTGGCAAGGCCTGGCTGCCTGTCAGTCTCACTCTGTCAAGTGGCACTGCAGCCGGGATGGCGCAGGCGACGCTGTCCTTTTGTCAGACCGGTCAGTGGAGCGGTGAAGTGACGGCGGTCACTTCGGCTCTGCCAGGGGGCGCGCGTCAGGATAAAGGTGCCAGGCTACCTTTGCGTTAAATGCCCCTGTGACTTGGTCTGTCGGTGCGGCGATTTAGTCAGGGTTGCTTCTTAACGAAGGCAAGGCCTCGGGCGAGCCGGAGGTGCGTCTGCCGTAAAAAGGGGGCCTCGGGCGAGACAGAAACACCTCAGGGTCGGCTGCCCTTGCCCGAGGCTAGGCTCGGGCGAGGCGTGATCGAGTCGCTCGTATGGACCGATCCCTGACTTAATCGTACCCATCAGGCCTCTGCAGCTTTATGCTGATGGGGGTTACCAGCTGAGAATTAGGCATCTTGAGGGTACCCCTAATTATGGTCCCCGACATTAGCCCCCGAGCCTCGAAGGGAGTGTTAGCACTCGCTTGGAGGCTTTCGTCGCACTTTTTTGCAAGGGGACCAGCCTTTCTCGGTTGCATTTTGTTCCAGTGGGTGCGCGCGAGCGCACCCGCCGGGTGTAGCCCCCGAGGCCTCGGAGGAGTGGTTTCACTCCTTCGAGGTCTTAATGCCTTGCGTAACGCTTCGGCTGGTCTGGTGGTTCCCTCATGCGAACTGGCCGTAGCCCGGGTGCACTGTCGGGGCCCAAGTTCTCGGGCTGGTATGTTGACGCTGTCAACGGTTTGGCCGGAGCCAGGTTTGCGAGAGCAGCCCCCGAGCCTCCGCACAGGGCGAGAGGGCGATCAGGGACAGACTCGGCTTTTTTACATACACCCCTACGTCGCCTTTCCGCAAGGAGGAGGGGGGGAGAGCGCCATGTTACCCTCGATGGGCACCGAACATGGTGTCTCCGGTGAGCTGCAAGCGGGTAATCCGAGTGGACGTCCGTGCCCCGTTCGTTGGGGGTCGGCTAGGGGCCCGGAGGCACGCCCAAAAGTACCTGCGGGTGATCTGCCGGACCCGGTCCCCTGGCGACGGGGTCCGAGGGCTCGATGCCTCCCTCCGATGGGATTCCATTACAGGATCGTTCCCGCTGGTCTCGGAAATGTCCTAGGGTACCTCGGGAGCGCAGCCCGAGCCTCGGTTATGTTTCGAACGTACCCCTGGTCATCCCTCGCTCGGTGTCTGAGGCGACTGTGAACCCTTCGGGCGGCCAGCCTTCGAACCCCTAATCAGTAATGGGCGCGGAGCCCGAGTAGCCTGAGGCGGCCGTGGAACCTTTCGGGAGGCCGACCTTCGAACCCCTGACCAGTAGTGGGTGTCGGGCCCACGCGATCTGAGGCGGCTGTTGAACCCTTCGGGGGGCCAGCCTTCGAACCCCTGATCAGTAAGGAGGCTCGGAGCCTAGTTCCTTCACGGGGAAGGATCCCTTTAGGGGTATCCCCTTTCCCGGTCCCTGTTGCAAGAGATATAGAAAGAGAAAAAAGGGAAAAGGACACGAAATTGAACGACGCGGCGTACCTTTTTGGGGGTGGTCGTCTTGGCGAAGGCGAAGCGTCGCCAGCTGCTCCTGTCAGAAGCGCCGCCTGTCCAGCCGCGGAGTTAATGCGACGGGGCGAGTAGTTGGCGAGGCTGCCGTTGCGCGTGCGCGAGCCGTTCGAGGAACGGGTCGCGGGCGCGTCGTCTTCACGCCGTGAGAGGGGGTTCTCTCGCTATCTCCGGATGGGACATGAGCTTAGCTGACGGCGTGACCGCTGCTCCCGTGTGCCTGCCACCGTTATTACTGCCGGCTCACTTTTGACCGCGTTTGACCGCTGCGTCAGGCTGGCGCTGTTGGGTCGCGCGCCGAGTCGCCTTGGGTCGTGGTATTGGTTCCGCAATCGAGGAGGCGCGGTGGTGGCGCAAGTGGTACAGTTGCTTGCATGCAGCACCCGGCGCGCCGATCGTGCGACGCGTGGGCCTGGGCCTCCGTGCTGGCGTGTCAGGAGTCGGAGAGGCGCGTCCACTTGGCGCGGTTGCATGCCGCCTGCATGGCTGCTTGCCCCTTTCGCCCGTTGGTCTGGGCAAAAGTGGAGGGTCACTTGTAACCGCTGGGTGGTTGCGCGCGCCGTGCGTGGCGGTTTGGCTTCTTCTGCTCGGAGCCGGTCTGCATGACATGCGGGACCCAGCCCCCGCGCCGCAGGGGAGGGCTTTGGAGGCGTGTTGGAGAAGACTCGGCCCATGACGGTTGGGGGCGCAAGCAGGGAGAGTCGCCTTTAAAAGGAGGGCGACCCCTTCCATAAGGTGACCACGTCTTCTTTCTCCTTATGCACCGCATCTTTCCACCTTCCAAGCCCCCGGATGGGGGAAGCCACCGTCTTTTCGCCTCATCGTTGGAGGAACGCAACTCCGTGGGAGTTGGTACCTTTCAGCCATCGTTCGGCTTCAAGGATTTTCATCATGCAGCCCGGCTGCACCCCTCCACCGGCGGCCACCCAAGATGGCGACCTCCGGCTTGATGGTGGGGGAAAGCGAGCCGGGCCGCGGCCTCAGCCCCCCCCCTCAGCCTCAAGGATTTTCATCACCAGGGCTGGGGAGGGGAGTGTGGCGAGTTGAGGTCGGCCCCTGCGTGGGCAGCGGCCTCCTCCTTCCCTCAGTGATCGGGGGGAAGGGCGGGAGTCGTCCCTGGCGCTGACAGCTGCACCGTGCCCGGCTTGCTGAGCCGAGCGGCTTCGGAGCCGCTCCCGGTGCCGCCTCCCGCCACGGCAGCTGGAAGAGGTTCTTTCGCCGGCGCGACAGCCAAGGCTGGCCACGGACCGACCTCCAACTGTACGGCCTTCTGCCCGTCCTTGCCTCTCGAGTTTGGGCAAGGGCGGGGGCCTCCCAGCAGCGGCATCCGCCCCGAGGTCATCACCGCTGCTGTTCGGCCTCCAGGGACAGAAGTCTTCATCGTCGCCGCTGTCGGGGCGGGCGATGACAAGCCGTTCGTTGGTCTTCTGTTGCTCCGCAAGCCTTTCCCTCGTCGAGCGGGGTTGTTCGTACCTGCAGAGCCGGAACCGGAGTTCCGTTTGTAACGACACTTCGAATGCCAGGGTTTTTTGTTCATTTTGGCTTTCGGGGCCTGAACATGTATGTAATTACGGCATGGAGCCGCGTTTTTCCCTCATTTTTGAGCACTAAGACACGTCTGTTGACTATCTGAACCGCTTCACCAAGCATGAGTCACCCCGTGTCAAGGTGACAAGTGAGGTATCCGTATCCCGGAGGCGTAGGAGTCCCTCGGCTCGGTCGGCCTTGCTGTCCGAGGTTCCTCTAGCTTAGTTAAAGAGACCCCTTGGCCGCTCTTCGTCGAGCCGAGGCCAGGGGTAGCGATATCAGCATGAACAGAGGCGGAGTTGGCTCGGAAATGAAACCTGGTTGGCCGGAGCCTAGCCGGGTTGTCCGTTGGCCGGATCGACGTCGGAGCTGATCAGCCGAGGCTTCGAACCGGGCCGACGCCCTCGGAAGATGGTTGGCCGAGGCCCCGGAGGTGGCCGGCCGAGCCGCCTGCTCGGGCCGGATTCCCGGAGAAGTCCCTGACAGCGATTGCCCGGGCGTGGTGATGACGTCGTCCTTCGGAGCGGAGACCCTCGGACCGCGTCGCCGTCCGAGGCTAGGTCGGGCCTCGCCGAAGGTGCCGTCGATGCCGAGGGTGTTGCTGCCCCCTTCCAGCGCCAAGACCCGAGCCTGCAGGATCAGATTGTCTTGTAGCGTGTGCCTCGTGCGGCCGTCGAGGCCAGGACGCACACCCTCGCTGCGTTGTAAAGCTGCGTCTCTTTTCCTCTTGTTTCGAGTACCTGGACTTTTTGTCGGTAACAGGGATGTTTGTGCGAGCGAGAGTTGCTTTTCGCGGAAGGTGATGAGTGAGGTATCCGTATCCCGGAGGCGTAGGAATCCCTCGGCTCGGTCGGCCTTGCCGCTTACGCGTACTTTCACCCGTCCATGAGGCCCTGTCGCCGACTCGGTCGAGAAGGCTCGAAGGATCGCTTCGGCAGAAGGGCTTCCGATCGTGAAGACTTGTTCGATCCGCGGAGCCACTTTATCCGAACGCGAGCTACTTATCGCAGAAGGTGATGAGTGAGGTATCCGTATCCCGGAGGCGTAGGAGTCCCTCGGCTCGGTCAGCCTTGGCTGCTTACGTGTACTCCGTCGTTTCCAGGGCCCACTTTTCGAAGTAGCCAAAAAGCACGAAAGATATTCTGGTAGAAGAGATTTTTTTTGAGGAAAATTTTGACGCAGAGGGGGTTTCCCCCCTTTTAGCCCCCGAGGGAGGGTCGGGCTTTGCCGAGGCGAGGCCGACCCTTCCTTGTTGACTAAACTTTGCGTGGGTGCGAGGTATATGAACAACTTGAAAACATCTTAAGGGTAGAAGCGACGTAGCTGTTGGATGTTCCAAGCGTTGCCGTAGACCTCGCCTTGACTGTTGGCCAGCTTGTACGTTCTAGGCTTCAGAACTTTGGCGATGACGAATGGCCCCACCCAGGGGGGCGTGAGCTTGTGACTCCCTCGGGCATCTTGCCGCAGCCGAAGCACCAGGTCGCCCACCTGGAGATCTCGGGGTTGGACCCCTCGGGCGTGGTATCGTCGCAGGGACTGCTGATACCGCGCCGAGTGTAGTAAGGCCTTGTCCCGAGCCTCTTCCAGCTGGTCCAGCGAGTCTTCTCGGCTAGCTTGGTTGCTTTGATCGTCGTAGGCTCTCGTCCTCGGGGAGCCGTATTCCAGGTCTGTGGGCAAGACGGCCTCGGCCCTGTAGACCAGGAAGAACGGCGTGAAACCCGTGGCTCGGCTCGGCGTCGTCCTCAGGCTCCAAACCACCGAGGGGAGTTCTTTCATCCATCGCTTGCCGAACTTGTTGAGGTCGTTGTAAATCCGAGGCTTGAGCCCTTGTAGAATCATGCCATTGGCACGCTCTACTTGCCCATTTGACATGGGATGAGCTACGGCAGCCCAGTCCACCCGGATATTGTGATCCTCGCAAAAATTCAAGAATTTTTTGCCGGTGAACTGGGTGCCGTTGTCGGTGATGACGGAGTTTGGGACCCCGAAGCGATGGATGATGTTGGTGAAGAACGCCACCGCCTGCTCGGACCTGATGCTGTTCAGGGGTCGGACCTCGATCCACTTGGAGAATTTGTCGACGGCGACCAGCAGGTGCGTGTAGCCCCCGGGCGCCTTCTGCAGAGGGCCAACGAGGTCCAGACCCCACACAGCGAAGGGCCAGGTGATGGGTATCGTTTGCAGAGCCTGAGCGGGCAGGTGGGTCTGCTTCGCATAGAATTGACACCCTTCGCAGGTGCGGACAATTCTAGTGGCGTCAGCCACCGCCGTCGGCCAGTAGAAGCCTTGCCGGAAAGCGTTCCCGACAAGGGCTCGAGGCGCTGCGTGATGACCGCAAGCCCCCGAGTGTATCTCTTGCAGGAGTTCCTGACCTTCGGCGATAGAGATGCACCGCTGGAGGATGCCCGAGGGGCTGCGGTGGTAGAGCTCCTTCTCATCGCCCAGCAAGACGAACGACTTGGCGCGTCGCGCTACCCGCCGAGCCTCGGCCTGGTCGAGGGGTAGCTCTCCTTGGCGGAGATATTGCAGGTACGGGGCCTGCCAATCCTGATCAGGCGTGACCCCGCTCCGCTCCTTCTCGATGCGCAGCGCCTCGCCCTCGGGAGCCGAGGGTCCCTCGGGCTGAACCGAGGACGGCTCGGGCTGGGCCGAGGTTACCTCGGACGGGGCCGAGGGCGCCTCGGGCTCGGGCGTGTCGCTGATCTTGACGGAGGGTTGGTGCAGATCCCGGGAGAAGACGTCCGGGGGAACCGTCGTTCGCCCCGAGGCTATCTTCGCCAGCTCGTCCGCAGTCTCGTTGTAGTGCCGGGCGATGTGGTTAAGCTCGAGCCCGTAGAACTTGTCTTCCAGGCGTCGAACCTCATCACAGTAGGCCTCCATCTTCGGGTTGCGGCAGTGGGAGTTCTTTATGACCTGGTCGATGACGAGCTGCGAGTCGCCGCGTACGTCGAGGCGTCGGACCCCTAGCTCGATGGCGATTCGCAATCCGTTGATCAGGGCTTCGTACTCAGCCACATTGTTGGATGCCGGGAAATGGAGGCGCAGCACGTAGCGCAGGTGTTTCCCGAGGGGCGAGACGAAGAGCAGGCCCGCGCCGGCTCCCGTCTTCATCAGCGACCCGTCGAAAAACATGGTCCAGAGCTCCGGTTGGATCGGAGCCGTCGGCAACTGTGTGTCGACCCATTCGGCTACGAAATCCGCCAGTACCTGGGACTTGATGGCCTTCCGAGGGGCGAACGAGATTGTCTCGCCCATGATTTCCACTGCCCACTTTGCGATCCGTCCCGAGGCCTCTCGGCACTGTATGATCTCCCCCAGGGGGAAGGATGACACCATAGTTACCGGATGAGACTCGAAGTAATGTCGCAACTTTCGCCTCGTGAGGATCACTGCATACCGCAGCTTCTGGACTTGTGGGTAGCGGATCTTGGTTTCGGACAGCACCTCACTGACGAAGTAAACTGGCCTCTGAATGGGCAATGCATGCCCCTCTTCTTGCCTTTCGACCACGATCGCGACGCTAACCACCTGAGTGGTAGCGGCGACGTAGACCAAGAGGGTTTCTCCATCAGCTGGGGGTACCAAGACGGGCGCCTGGGTGAGGAGCGCCTTTAGGTTCCCGAGAGCTTCCTCGGCCTCGGGAGTCCAAGTGAAGCACTCGGCCTTCCTTAAGAGACGGTACAGAGGCAGGCCTCTTTCGCCGAGGCGCGAGATGAAACGGCTCAAGGCCGCGAGACATCCCATGACCCTCTGTACGCCTTTTAAGTCCTTGATAGGCCCCATGCTGGTGATGGCTGCGATCTTCTCCGGGTTGGCTTCGATGCCCCGCTCGGAGACGATGAATCCCAGGAGCATGCCTCGGGGCACCCCAAAGACACACTTCTCGGGATTGAGCTTGACGCCCTTTGCCTTGAGACATCGGAATGTCACTTCAAGGTCGGAGAGAAGGTCGGAGGCTTTCCTTGTCTTGACTACGATGTCATCGACGTAGGCCTCGACCGTGCGACCGATGTGTTCGCCGAACACATGGTTCATGCACCGCTGGTACGTTGCACCCGCGTTCCTCAAACCGAACGGCATGGTGACGTAGCAGTACATTCCGAAGGGCGTGATGAAAGAAGTCGCGAGCTGGTCGGACTCTTTCATCTTGATTTGATGATACCCTGGGTAGGCATCGAGGAAAGACAGGGTTTCGCACCCAGCAGTGGAATCCACGATTTGATCGATGCGAGGTAGTGGGTAGGGAACCTTCGGACATGCTTTGTTGAGACCAGTGTAGTCCACACACATCCGCCATTTCCCCCCTTTCTTCCTCACAAGCACAGGGTTGGCAAGCCATTCGGGATGGAACACCTCTTTGATGAACCCTGCTGCCATTAGCTTGTGGATCTCCTCGCCTATCACCCTGCGCCTTTCCTCGTCAAACCGGCGCAGAGGCTGCCTGACCGGTCGGGCTCCGGCCCGAATATCTAGCGAGTGCTCGGCGACATCCCTCGGTATGCCGGGCATGTCCGAGGGACTCCACGCAAAGACGTCAGCGTTTGCGCGGAGAAAGTCGACGAGCACTGCTTCCTATTTGGGGTCGAGCCCGGAACCGATCCGGATCTGCTTGGAGGTGTCGCCACTAGGGTCGAGAGGGACGGCCTTAACCGTCTCCGCTGGCTCGAAGTTGCCGGCGTGTCGCTTCACGTCCGGCACCTCTCGAGAGAGGTTTTCCAGGTCGGCGATGAGGGCCTCGGACTCGGCGAGGGCCTCGGCGTACTCCACGCACTCCACATCGCATTCGAACGCGTGTTTGTACGTGGGGCCGACGGTGATGACCCTGTTGGGGCCCGGCATCTTGAGCTTCAGGTAGGTGTAGTTCGGGATGGCCATGAACTTCGCGTAGCATGGCCTCCCCAACACTGCGTGGTAGGTTCCTCGGAACCCGACTACCTCGAACGTCAAAGTCTCCCTTCGGAAGTTGGAGGGTGTTCCGAAGCAGGCAGGAAGGTCGAGCCGTCCGAGGGGCTGGACGCGCTTCCCAGGAATGATCCCGTGGAAGGGCGCAGCGCCTGCTCGGACGGAGGACAGATCGACGCGCAGGAGCCTGAGGGTCTCGGCGTAGATGATATTGAGGCAGCTGCCCCCATCCATCAGGACCTTGGTGAGCCTGACGTCGCCGATGATGGGATCGACGACGAGTGGGTACTTCCCCAGGCTTGGCACGTGGTCGGGGTGGTCATCTTGGTCGAAAGTGATGGGCTTGTCGGACCAGTCTAGGTAGACTGGCGCCGCCACCTTCACCGAGCAGACCTCCCGACGCTCTTGCTTACGATGCCGAGCCGAGGCATTCGCCGCATGCCCTCCGTAGATCATGAAGCAGTCGTGGACCTCGGGGAACTCTCCTGCTTGGTGATCTTCCCTTTTGCCGTCGTCGCGGGCCCTGCCACCCTCAGCGGGTGGCCCGGCCTTGTGGAAGTGGCGCCGAAGCATGATGCACTCCTCGAGGGTGTGTTTGGCGGGCCCCTGATGGTAAGGGCACGTCTCCTTGAGCATCTTGTCGAAGAGGTTGGCACCTCCGGGGGGCTTCCGAGGGTTCTTGTACTCGGTGGCGGCGACAAGGTCTGCATCGGCTGCGTCGCGTTTCGCTTGCGACTTCTTCCTGCCTTTCTTCTTGGCACCGCGCGGAGTAGACGCCTCGGGAGCATCTTCCGAAGGGCGGCCCTGGGGCTGCTTGTCCTTTCGGAAGATGGCCTCGAATGCCTCCTGGCCAGAGGCGAACTTGGTGGCGATGTCCATCAGCTCGCTCGCCCTGGTGGGGGTCTTGCGACCCAACTTGCTCATCAGGTCACGGCAAGTGGTGCCGGCAAGGAACGCGCCGATGACATCGGAGTCGGTGATGTTGGGCAGCTCGGTGCTGCTTCGAGAACCGCCGGATGTAGTCCCGAAGAGACTCTCCCGGCTGTTGCCGGCAGCTTCGGAGGTCCCAGGAATTCCCGGGGCGCACGTACGTGCCCTGGAAGTTGCCGGTGAAAGCTTGGACCAAATCCTCCCAGTTGGAAATCTGCCCCGGAGGCAGGTGCTCCAACCAAGCGCGAGCAGTGTCGGAGAGGAACAGGGGGAGGTTGCGGATGATGAGGTTGTCGTCGTCCGTTCCACCCAGTTGACAGGCCAGGCGGTAGTCCGCGAGCCACAACTCCGGTCTTGTTTCCCCCGAGTACTTTGTGATAGTAGTCGGGGGTCAGAATCGGGCCAGAAACGGCGCCCGCCGAATGGCCCGGCTGAAGACCTGCGGACCGGGTGGTTCGGGCGAGGGACTCCGATCCTCCCCGCTGTCGTAGCGTCCCCCACGCCGGGGGTGATAGCCTCGGCGCACCCTTTCATCGAGGCGGGCCCGACGGTCGCGATGAGGGTGCTCGTCGCCGAGGTGGCCCGGGGCCGCAGGCGCGGTGTTGCGCGTGCGCCCGGTGTAGACCGAGGCTTCCCGCATGAGTCGGGAAGTCGCGGCACGAGGTTCCGAGGGGTGCCCCTGCCTGCGGGAGGCAGAGCTCTCGGCCCGACGGGCCGCAGCGCCTTCCAGGAGATGCTTGAGCTCTCCCTGGATTCGCCGACCCTCGGTGGTTGATGACTCCGGCATCGCGCGGAGGAGCATCGCTGCGGCTGCCAGGTCCTGACCGGTCCCGCTGGATGCGGGTGGCGGCCTGTCCCTGGCATCGTTGGCGATGCGGTGCTGGAGACCTTGGGGCAGGTGACGTATTTCTCCGGCCGGGGGCTGGCCCGCCCATACCTGCACGACGTCCCGGCGGATCGACTCGAGCGCTCCTGCTCCCTCGTCGAGCCCGGCCTGCGCCCCGCGGACTTGCTCGAGCTGTGGGTCATGACCCCCCGCCGGAACGAGGACCACAGCTAGCTCCCGCGGGATGTCGGCGCGAGGCACTGGCCTAGGGAGATCACCATCCTCCGGCATGCCGAGACGGTTGCCTCCGGAGGGATCCCCTAGCTCGACGTGGAAACATTCGCGGCTCGGGTCGCAGTCCTTGTCGTCAAGGTTGCGGCTGCCGTCGGAATAGTCGGAGAGGCAGTAGTTGCATGCGGTCATGAAGTCCCGCATGGCACTGGGGTTGCCAGGTCCAGAGAAATCCCAGCAGATGCTGGGGTCGTCGTCTTCCTCGGACCCAGAGGGCCCGTAGGTCGAGACGCCCGTCAATCGGTCCCAAGGCGACCGCACACGAAACCCAAGAGAGGTTGTACTCGCCTCAACGTGAGCGCCCGCGAAAGCGAGGTCACTAGGCGGGTTGAGGTCGAGTCGAAATGACGAAGGATGGGAAGCGGTCGGTACCTTTTGGTCGACGAGGAGCGACGAAGTCACATCGGGGGCTGATCGCGCCGTCGTCTTGGGTACGAGGGCGACGTCCTGTAGGCCCTCCGTGAGCGTGCTGGCATCGTCCACTTGCTCGGGGTCGGCGTGTTGCGGGGGGACGGCGCTTGCCTTCGCCTCAAACGCGATGGCGATGCCCGACGCGTCCTCCGTTGGGGCGCTGGTGATGTCGATTCGCTCGACAGCCGACGAAGCGCAGCCTCCCGCTGGGCCCCGGTTGCCCCGCCTCCTCCTCCGATGGCGAGGGAGAGGATGGGGCGAGCTCGAAGGTTGTTCTTCCCCCACGCGGGGAAGACGTCGTCGATTCCGCCGCCGGCGGGCGGGCTGTCGGCCACCATTGTCGTCGTCGCGTGGCGGCGGAAGGAGTATCATGTCGTAGCTGCCGTCGAAAGACATGAACTCGAGGCTCCCGAAATGGAGCACCGTCCCGAGTTGGAGAGGTCGTTGGAGACTGCCCATCTGGAGCTTGACGGGAAATTGCTCGTCAACACGCAGCAGGCCCCTACCTGGCGCGCCAACTGTCGGCGTTTCGAGACCGGGGGGTCCCTAAGCCGACGAGTGAGTGTGCCGCGTGCCCCAGCCCA
Organism: Zea luxurians; assembly: GCA_029449295.1. Classification (NCBI taxonomy): domain Eukaryota; kingdom Viridiplantae; phylum Streptophyta; class Magnoliopsida; order Poales; family Poaceae; genus Zea; species Zea luxurians. The sequence goes on along the minus strand of JAOPSE010000594.1, from coordinate 237,511 downwards.
GATGGGTCGAGCGCGTGGGCGAGCGCGAAGGGGGGAAGAGCGAGGTGGCCGGAGCCGAGTCGAGAGGGAGGTGGAGATCCCGCGGCCTTCGTGTTCGTCCCGCGCCCAGGTCGGGTGCGCTTGCAGTAGGGGGTTACAAGCGTCCACACGGGTGAGGGGAGCGAGCGGCCCCAAGAGAGCGCCTGCCCCTGCCCTCGTTCCCGCGGGGCCAACCTTTTTCAAGAAGGCCCTGGTCCTTCCTTTTATAGGCATAAGGAGAGGATCCAGGTGTACAAATGGGGGTGTAGCAAGGTGCTACGTGTCTAGCGGGGGAGAGCTAGTGCCCTAAGTACATGCCAAGGTGGCAGCCGGAGAGATCTTGGCACCCAGCTGGTGTGGCGTCGTGGTTGTCGGAGAAGCAATGGAGCCTGGCAGAGGGACAGCTGTCGGAGTGGTTGGGCCCTTGCTGACGTCCCCCTGCTTCCGTAAGGGAGCTGAGAGCCGCCGTCGTCATGGGTCTAGCGGGGCGCCATCATTGCCTATCTGGCGGAGCTAGCCAGATGGGACGTCGGTCCTGTTTTCTGCGGCCCGAGTCGGCTCGGGGTAGGGTGATGATGGCGCTTCCTGTTGACGTGCGGACTTGTGCCCTAGGTCGGGCGACGTGGAGGCTCCTCCGAAGCCGAGGTCGAGTCTGTCCTGCATGGCCGAGGCCGAGCTCCTGGGTCGGGCGAGGCGGAGGTCGTTCGGCAGAGGCCAGGGCGGAGTCCGACCCCTGGGGTCGGGCGAGGCGGAGTTCGTCGTCTTCCGGGGCCTTAGCCCGAGTCCGAGCCCTAGGTCGGGCGGAGCGGAGTTTGCCGTCTTCCGGGGCCTTAGCCCGAGTCTGAGCCCTGGGTCGGGCGGAGCGGAGTTCGCCGTCTTCCAGGGCCTTAGCCCGAGTCCGAGCCCTGGGTCGGGCGGAGCGGAGTTCGCCGTCTTCCGGGGCCTTAGCCCGAGTCCGAGCCCTGGGTCGGGCGGAGCGGAGTTCGCCGTCTTCCGGGGCCTTAGCCCGAGTCCGAGCCCTGGGTCGGGCGGAGCGGAGTTCGCCGTCTTCCGGGGCCTTAGCCCGAGTCCGAGCCTTGGGTCGGGCGGAGCGGAGTTCGCCGTCTTCCGGGGCCTTAGCCCGAGTCCGAGCCCTGGGTCGGGCGAAGCTTCCTATGGCGCCTTTGGCAAGGCCTGGCTGCCTGTCAGTCTCACTCTGTCAAGTGGCACTGCAGCCGGGATGGCACAGGCGGCGCTGTCCTTTTGTCAGACCGGTCAGTGGAGCGGCGAAGTGACGGCGGTCACTTCGGCTCTGCCAGGGGGCGCGCGTCAGGATAAAGGTGCCAGGCTACCTTTGCGTTAAATGCCCCTGTGACTTGGTCTGTCGGTGCGGCGATTTAGTCAGGGTTGCTTCTTAACGAAGGCAAGGCCTCGGGCGAGCCGGAGGTGCGTCTGCCGTAAAAAGGGGGCCTCGGGCGAGACGGAAACACCTTAGGGTCGGCTGCCCTTGCCCGAGGCTAGGCTCGGGCGAGGCGTGATCGAGTCGCTCGTATGGACCGATCCCTGACTTAATCGTACCCATCAGGCCTCTGCAGCTTTATGCTGATGGGGGTTACCAGCTGAGAATTAGGCGTCTTGAGGGTACCCCTAATTATGGTCCCCGACACTTTGAGTTCCAATGTGTTCCAATGGTCACCAAGAACTTTTCTAAACTCTAGAGTGACCTGTAGTATGGTTCCTCCTTGGATTCTCATTTTTGGATCCTTTATCAAAGTATGCACACATGAAAGCCCTTCTAGGTTCTAACTTTGATACTAAGCTTCATCTTGTGACCATAATCATTACTTCAGCTAGCATCGCTTGAGCATTATGACTTGAACCATCAAATGCATATGAGTTACCCTAAATGCTTCAAGTCATGTCTTCTTTTGTTGTGGTCTTCAACACAACACAACTCTTCTCAACTTAATCAACCTTTGACCTCGAGCGAGTACATCTCCTTTATACCATCCATTTGATCCATCGATCCGTAACACACCTGTTATGACCTCCACTCTTGCTTGGTCCGTTGAAGCTCCTGTCTTAGACTTTGGTTTACTAAACTAATTCCAATTCATGTGCATTGATTTCCATCTTAGCAATGTCCATCCTTCATCTTCATAATCTTCAACATTGATCACTCTCCTTAGCATGACCTCTGTTGAGCTTGATTTGGTTCGTCGACTCAATGCAAATACTTACTTCTTCACCTTAGCTTTGGTACTTCATTCCTCTTGACCTTCTCCTTTGTTTAGTTCCTCGAAGCCACATTTACTTGTTATCTTCACCTTGCCAAGCCAAACTAACTTGAGTGTATATTGAATATTCTGATCACCTCATGTGTTTAACCTTTTATGCCTTTCACTAAGTTCCTATTCAACACTTATCACCCTTATTCGACATTTAATTATGTAGCAATTCAAACACCAAAACCCATAAAGGGCTAGACACACTTTCAGTTACCCATGTATCCTCGCGGGTATAGAAACTCGTACCCATACTCGTGTGGGTAATTTTACCCATCGAGTAACCCGTACCACCTAGGAAAGTCTGGCATTCTAATATGTCAATCACTCAAAATGTCAAATAAGCATATAAAAATAAGTTAAATTTCAAATATAACAAACCATATGATTATATAACTTGATAGTTAAACAAACAATAGTTGAACAATGATTTTATTTTAGCTAAGATTGACTTTAATAGATGGTAATAATGGTATGATGCGGGTATATTTTACCACGGGTGCACGGGCATGCGAAAGGGAAATTATCTAGTCATCTATTTTGACATGTTTTGGTGATTGAATGACCAACACACCATCATGGACTAACCTACTTGCTAAGTGTATGATAGCATGTTCACTTATATGCAATTCGAAGGTTCTAAGTCCAAAAGAGCTCAAAAGAGGCTAGAACGTGCAACTTCGTGTATAATGGTAAAACTATGAGGTTTGAACCTTTAGATAAGTTGCATATGCTATTACCATGTTTCTTACACTTTAGTTTGATGTCTCACTCAATTCTTTGAGAAAATGCATTTTGGGCTTAGGTTGGGGCATAACTCAAATCCTGGAGAAACTATGAGTAAAAGGTGAGTTTCCTAGACTTAGTAAATTTGATTATATGCTAACTATGTTTTTCTAAGCTGTAGGGAAACTCACAAAGAAGTCCAAGTCATAAGGAACAAGTCTTGGGGAAAAGGACTTAAATTGTGCAGTTTGGGACTCACCGGACCACCTGCATAGTGAGCCCAGAACTCTAGCGCTGGGCGGCCTGGTGCAATAGACCCTTTCGGTGGTGCATCGGACCCCTAACCGTATAGACTCCGAGGCTTTAGGAACTTATTTATAATTCACTGGACCTACTACAATGTAGGGTCCAGTGTGCACCAACTTGTCCTCCAACGGCCACCTTGGGCGCCAACGTCTATTTCAATGGTCAAGTGACACATGGATGGTCCGGAGCTGCATCAGGACGGTTCGGTGTCATACCAAAGAGGATGGGCCCAATTAGGATCCTAAAGAAGTCGCCACAAGACCTAGTCCGGTGGTGCACCGGACCAGTCCGGTACGCTAGCCGAGGCTAGATTTTAGCAAGCTTTTAGAAGGAAGAAGCAACAGCTATGGGGTGTGTTTGGGCTATAAAGCCCCCATTTTTTGCTCCTTTAGTACCCAAGCACACTAAGAGCTATTGATCACTTCCATACTCTGCCACAATAGATTCATGACATTCTAGTGAGATCCGAGCGTTGTTCTGAGCTGTTCTTGTTATTCTGTGAGAGTGCACTCTTGTGATCTTCTTACTTGTGTTGTGTGGCTATGTTTTGATTTTGTGGGTGTATTCTCCTCTCTCTCTCTCTTGTTGTGCTTTGAAGTTGTAACTCATTCTTTTGCATGGTTGCAAGAGACTCCAACGTGTGGAGATTCCTTGCGAGGAGACTAATATTGAGATAAGAAAGGCCATGGCACTCAAGTTGCTCATTGGATCACTTGAGAGGGGTTGAGTGCAATCCTTGTCTGTTAGAACACCACAACATGGAGTAGGCAAGCATTTGAGGCTTGACTGAACCATGAGCAAAATCTTGTGTCTTGTGTCCTTTTCTTATTGCCTTATTGGGATTGATTCTTGAAAGGGAAATAGGGTTAACCATTTCCTATAATTAATTTTGGTGGTTGATGACCAATGCAAACACGTGGACTAACTAGTTTGTTCTAGAATTCATCTATTACAGGTGCATAAGGTTCAACACAAACCAAGAAAGAAATCAAGTTAGGGACACAATTTTAAAGGAGCAAAAGGACTTGAGTGTGCTAAAGAATGACACACCGGACCGTCCGGTGTGCCACAGGACAGTGTCCGGTGCGCCACAGGACAGTGTCCGGTGCACTAGGTCCGTACAAAGATCAACAAACCACTCTCAGGAATTCCAGGCCACGCTTCGCTATAATTCACTAGACTGTCCGGTGAGCCAGCGAAGCAATGGCTCCTTGCACCAACGGTCGACTCTACAAAGTGCTACAGTGGTGAATAGTGTCGTACAGAAGTCAGAGCAGCAAAGTCAGAGGGGCACCGGACTGTCCGGTGTGGCACTGGACTGTCCGGTGCCGCAAGAAGACGAGCTCTCCAATGGTCGACTAGCTCCATATCCTAACAGTTGGCTGACGTGGCGACGCACCGGACACTGACTGTCCGGTGGCGCACCAGACTGTCCGGTGCGCCCATCACCAGCAGCCTTGGCCAACGGCTACCAAGTGGTTGGGGGCTATAAATACCCCCAACCACCACAACCTTTGGCATCCAAGTTTTCTGAAGATCACATTTAATACAAGAGCTCTAGCATTCACTCTAAGACACAATTCAATAGATCAAATCCTCTCCAAGTCCCAAATTCATCTCAAACACTTAGTGACTTGTGAGAGAGATTTTGCGTTCATTTGCGCTCTTGTTGCTTGGATTGCCTTCTTCCTTTCTCATTTCTTTTCTCAAGTGATTTGTAATCGAAGCAAGAGACACCTAAGTGTGTGGCGGTCCTTGCGGGGTCTAAGTGACCCAGGAGATTAAGGAAAAGGCTCACTCGGTCTAAGTGACCATTTGAGAGAGGGAAAGGGTTGAAATAGACCCGGTCTTTGTGACCTCCTCAACGGGGACTAGATTCTTTGGAACCGAACCTCGGTAAAACAAATCATAGTGTCTACTTGCTTGATTCTTGTTTGATTTGTTTTCCCCTCTCTTCCGGACTTGAATTTAATTCTAACGCCAACCCCGACTTGTAGTGTGTGTTTAAAGTTGTAAATTTTAGGTTTCGCCTATTTACCCCCCCTCTAGTCGACTTTCAATTGGTATCAAAGGTAGTGCTTCATTAAGAGTCTAACCAACTCGAAGTGAAGTCTGGAGAACGCGCCAAGAGGGAGATCATGACCGGCGACAAGCCCGCAAGCTCGAGGAGGACTGTAAAGCCCTAAAATTTGTATAAGGAAAACAATAAAATAAATAAATACATGGATTTACATAAAAGAGTTTTGGGAATTATGTGTTTTTCCTTTTCCTTGTGCATACTCACTTAAGAGAAATAAAGCAGTCAAATAACAAATAAATAAATAAATATAGAAATAGGCATCTCATGCTAAAGTTTTCTTGTATGTTGCATTATATTCAAATGTATGAGACAAGTTAGGTTTGAAAAGTAGAGTTTGAAAATAGAAAGGGAAATAAGAAAAGAGAAGAAAAGGAAAAAGAATATACACTATAAAAAATATATATAAATTATATATATTTCAGGCTAATACATTTATTTGAGTACTTGATCCCTGTATGAAACTCATAAACAAATTTGAAATTCAAATTATGAATTGAAGTGGGAAAAACAAAACTGGAATAAAAAAGATTTCCTAGCGCTTGGGCCGCTCCCCTCTCCCACTCGGACCATCTCCCTGTTACCACACTCCCGCGCGGCCCACCTCTACACGCGTGCGCGCTCATGGGCATGCTTGTGACGTTGACACGCGGGTTCTGCTGTTCGGCACCACTGGGATCTTGCACGTGACCTCCTTCGGTCATCTACAGATGGGCCCCACCTGGCGGGTTCGGCACCAACCTCGCGAAGTGACCGCAATAGCTTCGCGCGCATCTCCTCCATGCCAAGATCTTCGGGCACCAAACCACCCGCGTGAGTTTTGGGCTCGGACTCCGATTTCTCCGGTCGTGCTCCTCGATTTATAAAAGCGGAGCCGTTCCTCCGCAAACAACGGCGTGCAGAAACAAAGGGAGAGCAGGGGAGAAAGAAGAAGGTTGTCGCCGCCATGGCAATCGGTCGGGCTTGCGTCTCTAGCCGTGGAAGGGAGACTTGGAGCATCGCCGGGACGCGGGGAAACTGTACCTGTCACTGAATCAATGAATGGACGGTCGGTGCTCGGGTAATTGCTCACCGGAGCAACGGCGACCACCGTGGGTCGCGTCTTACTATGGGCAGCGCCTATGTGCCACAGCCTTGGTATGGCCCTCTCACCTTTCATTGCGGCTCCACCCTCCGGTCGTTATGCGCCCTTCAAATTGGTTTTTGGGTCACCAGGGTCACGGTTTGGCGACCGTCGGCAAGAACTCCATTGCGGTGACCTGCGGCACCACCGTGGTCGGGGTCGGAGAGAGTGAGTGGTGTGCTGGCCGTAGATCGGTGAATAAACGGCTGGGATTAGTTGCTAGATAACCTTTCGTCGCGTTGAATCCATGCCGCAGAAACTAGATCGGACGGGTTTGGGTGAAGTTGAATTTTGACCGTAGACCTCGGATCTGGCGACTATGATGGCGTACCGATTCTGGGTATGACCGGACTGATCTGTGCCATAGGCCTCCAATCCAACGGCCCAAATAGCACGATACCCCTTCACCGTGACAGATTTTCTAAAGAGCCCCTGCGTTTTTTCGTATTCAACTCACAGTCCTGTATGAGGGAATCCTGAGTCTCATGAACTTTTGTGTGATAACCCTTGTGTCTCTCTATTATTGCCGCCCAGTCCAAAGAGTTGGAAAAATCAGAAAATAAATATAGAAATGGATTTTAATATAGAAATAAATGCTAGAATTGGTTTAATTTATAGAAAATTCATATGAAGTCCAAATTAATCCATTCCAAATCCTATAATTTTGTAATATTATTGTTTATCATTTAGTACCACTGTTTTGACATGAATATCACAATAAAATTTATATCCTATTTAATCTTGTACAAAACACATAAAACCTTCAGAAATCCATAACTTAAAAACTATAACTCCAAAATTAATAATTCCTGTTCCTAGAATCTTATTTTAATGTGTAGATTATTATTATGTATTTTGTTTACATTTTTGGTGTGATGTTAATTTTGTCTATACCATGTTTGTCTGTATTGCTACGTTTAGCAGTGAGGACACGTGTCATCTGAAGAGCAAGTTGGTACCTGGAATCTCAAGGGCCAGGCAAGTTGTGCCCTTGATCACTTCTTTTTACCCAGTCATGTTCTGATTAATCATAATAATCTGCATAGGTTAATTTTGATGGGACCCAATAGGTTACCCTAGTTTGACTATCTTTATACCTTGTTCACCACTGAATTTTTGGGTAGTACCTACTATCGCTTTATGTGGTTTTGGGTATAGAGATATATATTATTCATGATTATATTTTATTATCAGTTATTATTTACTGTTCATGTTAAGATCATTATGTTAATTGGAACATGGAGAACCACTCGGGAAAATAGTGCTACCACAAGGGAGGAATGGGACCCCTTGGCTGATTAATTAGGAAAGCTAGTGGATGACTACCTTACCCGAAAGGGGCAAGGGCAGTAGGGGAGTGGTCAGTGTAGGGAGGTCCTCGGGTTGATTTTGCTGTGATGGCGGTCAGACGAGGGAACCTGCACTAGAGCTTCCTATAAACTGTAGCGGGTTTTCTGAAGCTAGTGGAACTTTGTAAAGGCCTCGTAGTGTTACCCTGCCTCGCCTCCTCGGTAGAGGTGTATGGGATTGGCCCTCTCTTGGCAGATGGGTAACATGACTTGTGGGTAAAGATGCGCAACCTCTGCAGAGTGTAAAACTGGTATACTAGCTGTGCTCACGGTCATGAGCTGCTCGGACATTCACATGATTAATTTATGAAACTAAATTCAATTTGTCATATGCATTGCATTGAGGGTGCTGTTATTACTTTTGTTCTACTACTTAATAGGGTTGGTATTTACTTATACTTAGTAATTGCTAATAAAATTTTGACCAACTTTAAAAGCAATGCTCAGCTTCAACCATCCTCTTTGGTATGCCTTACACTTCACATGAGCTCCCACCTTTGGCGAGTTCATGCACATTGTTCCCCATAACTTGTTGAGCGATGAACGTATGTGAGCTCACTCTTGATGTCCCACACCCCCCACAGGTCAAGAACAGGTACATCATGATGAGTCACATGGAGGATGTTGTGATGAGTTCGTGAGAGGTCTAGGCCGTTGTCTCCCAGTCAACTTTGGGTTGCTGGACCGTTGTCTTCATATGATGTAATTATTTATTTATTTTGTATAGAACTCCTATTATATAGTAAAGATGTGACATTAGTTTCTGTACCACTATTCATCATATGTGTGAGACTTGGACCTAGCACTCAGGGCCGTTCCTGACATTTAAGGGGCCCGGGACAAGATTATAAACAGAGGCCCCAACACCATAAAATCGTTTTTTTACTATTATATGTATATATATATCAACTAATTATACTTAATGTATCACAGAAAAACTTGAGCAGTAAAAAATAGAAGTAAGATTTTTACCTCAAATATATTGAAGAGATCAACTTAAAAATGTCTTCTAACATTTCTAGATGAAAAAACATCAATGATGGCTTCAATATTGACATCATCTAATAATTTCTTCTCAATACATAAAGTTGCTAGCCCGTTTAACCTTTCTTGAGACATTGTAGATCTTAAATAATTCTTCAATAACTTAAGCTTTGAGAAGCTCCTTTCAGCTGATGCCACAGTTATTGGTATAGTAAATAATATTCGATAAGCAACAAATATATTAGGATAGCAATCCATTCTCCTAACAAACTCAAAAATTTCCATAGCAGACATTGATCTATCTGGCAGTGTCATTTGCAATATTCTTAACTCTGATGTCAGATTATTTTCCTCAAAATCAAATGAACCATCGATAGAGAAAGTTTTTGCCAACATGGTACAATAATCCTTGAGTTTAATGTGATCCAATGATTTCAACGATGCTGAGTTAAGAAGAGGCCCAAATATACCATTGAATACTTGGAGGTCTTCAAATCTATTTTTTAATGAACTGCTTGCCATATCAAGCATAACTAAAAAGTAATTTACTTCAAAATCTTTCTCACCTTGTAGATTTGCCTCATTGCTGCAATCATTTTCATCATAATGCTTTTTCCTTAGAGCACGCCGCTTTACTGGAAATGATGCCTCTACACCCATTACAGAAGCAATATCCTTGGCAATCACCATACTAGAAGCAAACCCTTCATTTCTATACTTGTCAAAGTAACTCATTATACCATCTATTTGCTCTAAGGTAGAGTGAAGACACATTGATGATGATTGCAACTTCTTGCTCACAACATTTACAGCATATAAAATATCATGCCATATAACCATACCAAGAATGAATTCAAAGGTACCAATCAAGTCATACAAACTCTTTGCATCACTCTTTGCCATGGGCTCAGTATCAGAAGCATGATGTAACTCAAACAAAGCCGCCCTTATATGAGGAGCTTGATATCTAATTGCTGCCACACTTTTGATACGACTTTCCCAACGAGTGTTGCACAATGATTTCACAGTTAAACTTGGCACATGATCAAGTAAAACTTTCCATCTTTTTGTAGAACCTGAAAACAATGTATATATTCTTTGCACAATTCCAAAGAATGAAACAGCTTTACTACAAGATTTTGCCATATCACAAAGAGTAAGATTAAGACTGTGACAAGCACATGGCATATAAAAAGCTCTTGGATTCTTATCAAGCAACTGTTTCTGTACTCCTTGATGCTTTCCTTTCATATTAGAACCATTGTCATAACCTTGACCCCTTATGTCATCAATATCAAGACCAAAGGACTCCAATGAATCAATCAAAACATTGAAAAGCCCCAAACCAGATGTGTCATCCACCTTTAAAAACCCAGAAAGTACTCCTCAACCTCAATTTTGTTGCTAGATATGTTGACACATCGAACTATCAAAGACATTTGTTCTTCATGACTAACATCCGGAGTACAATCGAGAATGATAGAGAAGTATTTTGCCTCTTTAATAATCTTTATGATAGTGTTAGTAATATCAGAAGCCAAAAGAGATATCAACTCATTCTGAATTTTATTACTAAGATAATGGTAATGAATATCCTTTCTTTCAATTCGTCTAAGGTGATCTTGCATTACCAAATCAAATTCTGCAACCATTTCAACACAAGCCAAGAAATTTCCATTTTGTTCATTGTAAAGATGATTATTGGACCCTCGAAACGCTAAATTGCGTTTACCCAGAAATTTCACGATGGCAACTATTCTGAATAAAACTTGTCTCATGCGTTCTTTCTCCTTTGTAATTTGTTGTTGCAAATCTTTATCGATTGTTTCTTGTTTTCTTAGTCTATCCCTCAATTCATTCCAACTGTTCATACCAGTAATATGCTCAGCACTATTTTCATGTTCTTTCAGTCTCTCACTAATATGTTTCCAATCTCTATATCCATCATGTGCTAATGAACTTGTGCAGCTATCAAAATTGAAAAGCTTACAACAGAAGCAAAACACTCTATCAACATGCTTTGAGTAAACTAACCATTTTCTGTCATGTTGTTCACCATTGCTTAATTTTCTAAAATAACGGGAATATGAAAAATGCCTAGAGTTGCCATCCATTGGAAAGACAAGATTCTTTTCTCTTATCGGTCCCTTCTCGACTAATGTATCTCTTGCTTTGTTATCAAGATTATTCCAATTTCTTGGATCATATATGTCTATAGTCACTACTGGCGGTTCATCAACACTAGCAGATTCTGTAGCAGTTGGATGAGATATATTATCATGGTCACTTACATTATGGTCTGTAGGTCCTTGGTATTCTGAATTCCCACCAATTTGTTCGTCCACCGGCTCCACAAGCACTATTGCCAATTCATTTGTGTTTCTCGGATCTCCCATATCCCTCTTAAGAAATTTATCCATGGCTCCTTTCTGTGACAAGACAAAATCCTCCGTGTGCTTCCTTCTTTTTCTTTTTTGGCTACCTGATGCATATTTTCTAGGAGGCATGATGTCAACAACAATCTGCAAGAAATCAATAAAAAAATTAATAAAACAATCTGCACGCAATCAATAAAATAATCTATAAAATGAAAAGCACCAGAACCTGTCAATCACGCAGAAGGCAGTGTCTGCATCGCGTCTTGGGCTGAGCTCCAGCTCCCAGCGCTAGCAGCGCGCGGCGTGGGCAGCAGGCGACGGCAGGAAAGGCACCAGGCAGGCGTGCGCAGCGTGCAGCAGAAAACTGGAAAAGCAGGCAGCAGGCGGCGGCAGGAAAAGCAAGCAGCAGGAAGGTAGGCGGCGGCAACAAAGCCTAAAGAATTAAAACCTGCGGTACTAGCTACCCTAATTCCTATAAGACTAATCCTTATATCCTATTGGACTTTATATAGGGTGGGGCCCCTGGGAGATGGGGGTCCAGGTCGGCTGCCCTTGGCGCCCTGCCTCAGGCACGGCCCTGCTAGCACTCCTGGTGATTATTTCGTGCCTGGGTTTTGGACCCTAAAACCCGGGTGTGACAGAAGTGGTATCAGAGGCAATGTTGACTGTAGGACGAAACCTAGATAGAACTGGACAACCCTTACATACTTACCTTTGCTACTCTGATTCTTTCTAAAACTTTCCTTAATCTTTTCTCATCCACGCTTTACTCTGATTATTCTTACCTTTTCCTTCTAAAGACAAATGTGGATTTCACACTTTGAAATCCTGTGCCTAAAGTGACCTTTAGGAATAGTAGACCTACTATTAGGAACAGAATCAAAACTATTTTTGTAAATATTTGTATGCTTGAAATGTTTGTTCTTAGGATACTTGTCTGATTTGCATCTTTGATTGAGTGTGATGAGTTGTGGAGTAATGTCCACAATTACATCTGCATATACATATAGGCATAAATATAAATAAATAAAATTCATAAGATAATTAAACAACCTAGATTATCCTCCATTAAAGTGTATCTATTTTACATAGATCCCTCTTAACTTAAAGGATTATATCTTATCCTAACAGGTTCATCTTATGTTAAAAAAATTATCTTGTTCTCATAAATTGTTTATAAGATAAACTAGACCAACTAAGAATACCCCCACTAGAATATATCAAGTTTAATAGATCCATCGTATCTTAAAAGATTCTTTCTTATCTTAATAGATTCATCTTATCTTGAAAATATTTTATCTTATCCTAATAGATCTAACTAATCTCAAAAGATTCTATCATAGTCTTAGAGACTCATCTTGTCCAAATAAGCATACTTATCCCAACCACTTTGCTATTCTCATAATAGTGTAACAGACATGACCAAATCCAGAATAAATTTAGTAGATCTTATCTAGCCCAATCTGGTTATACCAATTTAATCCTGATCAAAGCTAATCTAATTGACAAACATGTTAGATAATACTGGTAACATCGATTAGACCATATTCATATAAATGAGTTTTAAACCTAAATTGGCGACTTAGATCAACTCGGTCAACTCGGCCATATACCAACGACCTACACATTCTTGATAAATTGCCTAATCTATCTATTAAAAAAAGAGAGAAAGATTCTATTCTGCCAGCCTGACCTACATGTTTCCAATGATATACATCATTTTATCAAGTCCGACCTAACACAAAGCCACCCAACTAGAATTTGACATAACACACTCAACTTATACTAATCTAGATCTTACCCAATCAAGTGTGAGTTACTTAACAAGTTAACACTAGTGAAATAAACTGGATTCTACTCTTATAAACCTTGTTCTCCCCTCATGCACTTAAACCTAAACTAGTGCCTTAGACCAACTCAGCCACATGCATGAGATCTAACCCAACCAATAGAATCTTGATGGATTGCATAATTTGTCTACCCCCTGACATCAAACAAGATATTGACCTACATCATGTAGTCCATCTCACCCATAACTATTTCAACCATATGCCCAACTTTGTTGATATACATTAACCTCGAATCAATGAGACCAAGACCAGAAAAGGATAAGATCAACCTCATCAAGAAAGGAGAGAAGTCAAACTTGATCTTTAGATGCATTACCATCCAACACAGACTTCTTCTCACCTTAAACTTTCTTACCCTAGGCTATTCTTGCTCTAACCTACCCATCTTTTATCCTACATAATAATGTGGTTATACCTACGTATACCCATGCTCTCCTTGTGGCAGAACCTCCTAAGTTATTGGGCCCACATGCACCTGTCCTTGTCTCAAAGAACTCAGACGGCTATGCATGTGCACTAAATAACTTAACAGGATCCGTCCGATTGCCCCAAGGACATCGGATAAACCAATTACAACCAGAACCGCGGGATTAAGTAACACAAATCACACACACCAATATTTTTGCAGCGGAAATCTTACTACCAAATTTTACAAGTTACAAAAATTTTATATCATTTTATCGGAGTGATTATAAGTTTGAAATATATGCTAGCTCAAGTGACCATCCTCAATAAGAAGTATAGAAGAAGTACTTAGACTTATAAGAAGGCCGAGCCCACCGGCACTTAACACCATCAACAGCATCACAAAGTTAGGACCTGAAAAACAACAGGGAATAAAACCCTGAGTATGGAATTACTCAGCAAGACTTACCCGACTAAAGAAAAGACTCTCAAGGGTATGCTGGAATTGGGAATCAAGGAGAGGCTTTAGCAAGAGTCAACTTAGATACTTTTGCAGAAATAGCTTACTAAAGTGAGTCCTTACTTTCAATATTTTAACGCCAAATTAAGTATTAATAGACCTTGTTTGCATCTAGTCTAATTTCACCATCACATTAATCAATCCAACATGATTTTTGCTCATTAAGATTCCATCCATGACTTAGATTGCAGGGCAGTGACCAAGTCTTCATAACCGCGAAGGTACGACGATCCGAATCGATTATACTCAGCTGAGGATCTCCAATCACACGACATATGTAGCACTTAACCCTTGCATATGTCAACCCGCCACCGGGGTTCTTAAGACCAGATCAGGTTCACGCAAACCGAGAGCACAGATACACCACCGTCCAGCCTCTTGCTACGGAGGGTACACGCTACTCTCGCCACCGCTCCACGCCCATTTCGTGTTATCTTATTCTGGCCTTAGTCTGCCCGAGGCAAGGCTTACCCATGACGAGGCATGTGACCAGCTAAAGGGTCCTCGGTCATCCAAGCCTACATTCAGTATAATCCTTAATCAACCTGGGTAGAACATCACCTGTTCCTAGCCCAAGTCCCGATTTAAGTACTTCCACCCTTAGGATTGTTTGTATTCCTTAGGATGAAAAGAGCATCACAGGAAACTTTGCAGTAAGATCCCACCATGCTCCCAATGAAAATATATTCTTGCAGGTAGAAGTCATCTTTCCTCAGGATAACCCCTGAGCAAGGCCTTAACGCAAAAGATAACCTCTATCCACAAGATCTGAGCAGGGCTAAGCAGTTTTGTAAATCATATTTTGATACTTCACCAGAAGTATCTAATAAGGTATGGATATCAAGGAAGGCAATGCATCAAAGGGTTTCAAGCAACTCCTATAAACCTAATGCACATTTCACTAGACTTAAAGTGTGCGAAAATTATTTGAAAACACAAGGAAGGGGTTGCATGCACCGGGGCTTGCCTGGGTAACACTAGGTTAGTGTTGTTAGGTGACGTCCACTTGACGATCATCCTTGTCCTAGCACTTGATCAGGCAGGTTCGTTCATCAGCATCTCCATGCGGAGTAGCTCGCGCTTGGGGTCGACTTGGCTCGTCTTCCGCAACACGCGATTAATTAACGTACCTGAATGGAATGCATTATGCACATGAATGCATATCGACGGAAATATTATAAACCTAAATAGTGTTACGTGATAGCGGATTTAAACACCTAGCGGCGAGGCGTTGTACAATTTTATACGATAATTCTGGTTATCGACCTATGACTAAGCGCAATATTTACGCTTCTCTAAATTAAACGAACCTAACGTAAGCATCACGAAATAACAAACTATACACATTAATACAACTAGCCTAAACACAACTTATCAATTAATTAATTAAGTTCTAAACTTATCTCTTGCTTTATAAATTATACTACATCTTTATAAGTGATTAAAATATTTCATCAACACACATGCCTACTAAAATTCTACTCGGTCCACTAATTCAGCTAAGTGACCGGAATAGCGAAATAACTCGCCATACTGAACCTGGCTTGATAATTGCAAAGACCGCGAAGTCACGAGAGTTCCGTGACTCACGCAATTTACCGAGCACCTTAATGCGCCTCGCACTAGCACATTAATTTATTCAACGATCGAACTATTTTGAATAATTTATCAGCTTACCGCTTCAACAGCTGACACGAATCCGCGAGATCGGTAGCGATTTTCTGATCCAGGCAATTTGTCGAGCGCTTGGGAAATATCGCGCTGCTAACTTCGTCTTCACCCGATTCTTGAGATTGCTTGATGACGCACGGATTGACGACGACCTTCGATTGTAGTCTTGAGCGAGCTGGTAAGGTGGGGTTGAGCAGGAGATGACGGGTTTGACGACTGGACTGTGAATGACACAACGACGAGCTGGGACAGGATCCGAGCTAATAGGCACAATATGGAATAGTGACCAACACGACGGACGAACTAAGTCGTGGCGAGGTCGACGACGAGATACGGATTTTAAAGCCGAGCGAGCCGAGAGGGCACGCTGGCGAGCTAGAAAAAGATTCGGCGCGCGAGCCCGACGCGCACGGATTTTTGTTTCATTGCTCTACACACGACGCGTGGACAGACAGCAAGCAAGGACGCGCGGCAAAATCCCGGGCACGACGCGCGAGCATAGGGACACGGCTGCGCGTGGCAAACGAAGGGCAACGCCGGTGACCTGCGCGACAACAAAGCTGGAGCGAGCTGGGCCGAAAGTCGAGATCCGAGCAGGACGTGGCTGGGACGAACTTGGGCACGAACCGCACGCAGAGACAGAGAGACGCGCAGGAACTTGGGCGCGCGGCGCAGAGAAGCAGGGGAGCAGAGCTCCGGCCAAGCGCGCTATGGGGACGAGCCAGAGCGCCGCGGCGTGCAGAGGAACAAGCCAGGCACACGCATCCATGGGAGAACAGGAGCTGGGCGCATGGCGGCAACAGGGAGGAGCAGCGATGCCGCGGCTGGGAGACGGCACACGCAGAGGAGCTGGGATAGTGCGCGCAAGTCCGAGCTGGAAGAAGATCCGGCAAGCAGGGAGCTGCGCGGGCCAGGCGACCACACGAAGCTCGACCCTGGAGTATGGGGCGCGACGGTTGCCAGGGAGCCAGGGAGGATGGAGGGACGCCGGGAATCACGAGCTACAGGAGGAGAAACTCGGCACAGCGGCAGAGGAAGACGTCGAGCTGCAGCAAGCGACGCAGAGAGAGATGGAGGGAGAGAGAGAAGCCAGAGAGGAGCACGCTGGGCGCGCTGGAGTAGCAACGCGCGGTCGAACAGGAAGCTCCGGCGAGTTGCAGCCGAGCACGCCATTCTCCAGTGCAGCCCTCACCATCCCCCGTTTTGGCGTTCTCCGGCAGGCAGAAACGCCGCACGAACAGGCCGCTGCAGGAGAGAGGGAGGGAGGAGAGAGAGAAGCCTGCGCGTAGGGAGATGCAGGTTGGGCGAGCTCGGAAGGGAGGAGGAAGAAGACCACGGCTTGCGCAGGGACACTGCAGCACGCGCGAGGAAGAAGGACACAGCCTGGGCGGTGCCAAAAAAAATCCCACCGTGGAGGATAAGAAGCTGACGATGGATAAGAAGAAAAATCAGGAGATGAACGGCAGGAGATAAGGCTGAACGGCTGTAGGATATTTCCATTTTTTTAATTTTTTTCTTCATTTTTCTTTACAGAAAATTACAGATATTTCTGAGTTCAGATTTTTAACAATGCACACGGGTCGATACACTATTCCACTACTCATCCCATTCTCCGAATCTCAAAACAGAAATTCGAAGGCTAACGATTTAATTTGGCAAATTCTCTAAACTCAGACAAAATCGTACTGTTACTTCATTTTTAAAGATTTAGACCGAAGCGAGAAACAATAGACTGAAGTATTATCGGTTTACGATTTATCTGAACAGCCTGTCCCTAGTAGTGTCTCTACTGAATTCGTACAGATGGCTCGAACAAGAGCGAAATAATTAGGTGATGTTTCTAATCCGCCTTATTTGATTAATTTTAAACTGGCACCAGACCACGTCACTATCTTTGATGTTTTAGACTGTGCTAAATTTTATTCGAAATTGGAGAATTCTATCCGCAGTCTGAATAGGGAAACATATTAATTATGAATACTCAATATCGGCTCTAATTATCTCGCTCCAATTTAATTTTGCGTTAATACTTTTGTCCATGAGTTCTACTTAATCTGTTTGAGAGGAATTCGGAGGTCTGGACAAAATTTCCAAATCCATATATGCGCGAGCGAATGAATTTTAAATAATCTCCGGACGTACCGATTTTCGGAACAACTATGTTCCGAACATCACGAAAATTTAGGAAGAGCCCGGATAAATAAAAACGATGTCGAACTCGCGACAGATGAAACAGACGCGATATTAAAATCATGATAGGCGAAGATGATTAGAATTTAGCATCTGTTTTATCCACTGATATTATGTGCTTAAATCCGTACTCGTTGTCGGGCGGAATAAAAACACCAGGGGTGTTACAGCCCTCCCCCCTTAAAAGAATCTCGTCCCGAGATTCGGAGCGAAAGACTTTTAAGAGTAGAGAAGCATGTACCCATGTCCATATCAGCGATAATCACAAGGCAGTCCAAGCAAAGGCGAGTGTCTCAGAGTGTGGGTCCATTAGTAGAGACAATATCTGCCAGAAGAACACAAAAGGTTCCAAGTGTGCAGTTTGCTTTTTCTGATAACACTGTAATATCTGAGTCTGTTGAGCGAGTGGCAATTACGCGATCTTACCCAAACAGAATCAGATGCACCATCTTGGGTAAAACACACAGAAAGAGGTTTACCAACAAGTGGTCACGATAAGTTCATAGCACACGAGACGGGTGTGAATGTCGAATAACATCACAGTTGACCCGTGGCTAGCCAGAAAATCCAAGTTCAAGAAAAATGATAGGGACTTGAGAAAATATCAATGAAGAGATTCGTTGATGTTGACTTCACGACCAACCTATTTCATCAAATGCTTAGCACGGCTCGACTTGATCACACATGCTGGAAAAGCACACGTGACGCGATCGAGGCATGACTAGAGTGATGACTAGGTTGTTACCAGTCGGCTTAACTTGATTTTTGCAAGTACTTCCTTTAGAGGGGTTGTACAAAAGTAAGTTTAGACATCTCGATAAAACGATCTCTAAACTCAACCTTTGTTTATTGGGCAGTTGTAAGTTAGTAAAACCAACTTGTTGAACTACCATTGACATTGGGTAAGTTCTCTCAGTACCATCGGTAAGCCAAGGGTTGAGAGTTTACATTTACTAGCAAAAAGGTCATGCATTTGGGTAGATATCCATTGGTCATGTTGTTCCTTCGTTTATTCATGCGAGATGAATTTTCCACTTGGTTAGGGAGTACATGGATTAAATAAAGGAGCGAATGAACAAACTCCTGCATCTCAGCAGCAGGGGAAGTCAATCTCCATTCGAGAGCTAATTAGCTGTCTCTCAACGCTAAAGAGCTTCATGGCTTCACCTTTACACAAAGGACGTAAAGGGAACTTGTATAAGTAGTCACTACTAAGATCAAAGGAAAGAGACCACACAGGAAAGTGGTATGCCTTTTTTTTCCCAACGGAGATGACAGATGTTGCTTGGTCACTTCGACAAACAACACCAAAATCGTTTCAAAGGAGGAGTCCACGGAAGATAACACATCAGTGTAGTTCCACAATGAATCATGACTAGAGACCTCGATACCAGCATACGCCAAGCAGCATAACCTTGCGTGTACATTCACAAGGGGCTCTCAGTTTCGTAGCGGCACCATAAGTCATTAATCATGACACTATCACCGAACTGACACCAATAATGAATCTCACGTAGCAAAAACAGATTGTGCTAAGATAACACATTGATATAGTCTCATAATGGATTATAACTACTAACCATGATACCAGCGTGTGCCGAGCAGCACAACCATGTGTGTACATTCACAGGAGGCCCTCGGTCTCGTCGCGGCACCATTGGTTTTAGTCATAACACCATTACCAGTCGTAACCAATAAGAAATCTCGCGCAACACAAATGAATTGGGCAAGGGTGACAATATACAAGGAGATACTCCACCTGTAAGAATGGTTACAAGTAGAGAGCCAAATAGATTATGGCCCAAGGAAATGAACAAGACATGGCCATAACCTAAACTTGATAAAAGGAGTATGATGGGTGTCGGCGTTTCGAGACCGGGGGGTCCCCGAGCCGACGAGTGAGTGTGCCGCGTGCCCCAGCCCAGATGGGTCGAGCGCGTGGGCGAGCGCGAAGGGGGGAGAGAGCGAGGTCGGTGGCCGGAGCCGGGTCGTGACGAGGGAGACGGAGATCCCGCGGCCTTCGTGTTCGTCCCGCGCCCAGGTCGGGTGCGCTTGCAGTAGGGGGTTACAAGCGTCCGCGCGGGTGAGGGGAGCGAGCGGCCCCAAGAGAGCGCCTGCCCCTGCCCTCGTTCCCGCGAGGCCAACCTTTTCTAAGAAGGCCCTGGTCCTTCCTTTTATAGGCGTAAGGAGAAGGTCCCAGGTGTACAAAATGGGGGTGTAGCAAGGTGCTACGTGTCTAGCGGGGGAGAGCTAGTGCCCTAAGTACATGCCAAGGTGGCAGCTGGAGAGATCTTGGCACCCAGCTGGTGTGGCGTCGTGGCTGTCGGAGGAGTAACGGAGCCTGGCGGAGGGACAGCTGTTGGAACAGCTGTGCTCTTGCTGACGTCTCCCTGCTTCCGTAAGGGAGCCGAGAGCCGCCGTCGTCATGGGCTAGCGGGGCGCCATCATTGCCTATCTGGCGGAGCTGGCCAGATGGGACGCCGGTCTTGTTCTCTGCGACCCAAGTCGGCTCGGGGCAGGGTGATGATGACGCTTCCTGTTGACGTGGCGGACTTGCGTCCTAGGTCGGGCGACGTGGAGGCTCCTCCGAAGCCGAGGTCGAGTCTGTCCTGCTTGGCCGAGGCCGAGCCCGAACTCCTGGGTCGGGCGAGGCGGAGGTCGTTCGGCAGAGGCCAGGGCGGAGCGAAGTTCGCCGTCTTCCGGGGCCTTAGCCCGAGTCCGAGCCCTGGGTCGGGCGGAGCGGAGTTCGCCATCTTCCGGGGCCTTAGCCCGAGTCCGAGCCCTGGGTCGGGCGGAGCGGAGTTCGCCGTCTTCCGGGGCCTTAGCCCGAGTCCGAGCCCTGGGTCGGGCGGAGCGGAGTTCGCCGTCTTCCGGGGCCTTAGCCCGAGTCCGAGCCCTGGGTCGGGCGGAGCGGAGTTCGCCGTCTTCCGGGGCCTTAGCCCGAGTCCGAGCCCTGGGTCGGGTGGAGCGGAGTTCGCCGTCTTCCGGGGCCTTAGCCCGAGTCCGAGCCCTGGGTCGGGCGGAGCCTCCTATGGCGCTCTTGGCAAAGCCTGGTCGCTCGTCGGTCTCACTCTTTGCGTTAAATCCCCCAGTGACTTGGTCGGTTGGCGCGATGATTTAGTCAGGGTTGCTTCTCAACGGAGGCAAGGCCTCGGGCGAGCCGGAGATGCGTCTGCCGAAAAAGGGGGGCCTCGGGCGAGACGGAAACACCTCAGGGTCGGCTGCCCTTGCCCGAGGCTAGGCTCGGGCGAGGCGTGATCGAGTCGCTCGTATGGACTGATCCCTGACTTAATCAAACCCATTAGGCCTCTGCAGCTTTATGCTGATGGGGGTTACCAGCTGAGAATTAGGCGTCTCGAGGGTACCCCTAATTATGGTCCCCGACAGTAGCCCCCGAGCCTCGAAGGGAGTGTTAGCACTCGCTTGGAGGCTTTCGTCGCACTTTTTTGCAAGGGGACCAGCCTTTCTCGGTTGCACTTTGTTCCGGTGGGTGCGCGCGAGCGCACCCGCCGGGTGTAGCCCCCGAGGCCTCGGAGGAGTGGTTTCACTCCTTCGAGGTCTTAATGCCTTGCGTAATGCCTCGGCTGGTCTGGCGGTTCCCTCATGCGAGCAGGCCGTAGCCCGGGTGCACTGTCGGGGCCCAAGTTCTCGGGCTGGTATGTTGACGCTGTCAACGGTTCGGCCGGAGCCGGGTTTGTGAGAGCAGCCCCCGAGCCTCCGCACAGGGCGAGAGGACGATCAGGGACAGACTCGGCTTTTTTACATACGCCCCTACGTCGCCTTTCCGCAAGGAGGAGGGGGGGGAGAGCGCCATGTTACCCTCGATGGGCACCGAACATGGTGTCTCCGGTGAGCTGCAATCGGGTAATCCGAGTGGACGTCCGTGCCCCGTTCATTGGGGGTCGGCTAGGGGCCCGGAGGCACGCCCAAAAGTACCTGCGGGTGATCTGCCGGACCCGGTCCCCTGGCGACGGGGTCCGAGGGCTCGTTGCCTCCCTCCGATGGGATTCCGTTATAGGATTGTTCCCGCTGGTCTCGGAAATGTCCTAGGGTACCTCGGGAGCGCAGCCCGAGCCTTGGTTATGTATCGAACGTACCCCTGGTCATCCCTCGCTCGGTGTCTGAGGCGACTGTGAACCCTTCGGAGGGCCAGCCTTCGAACCCCTGATCAGGAATGGGCGCGGAGCCCGAGTAGCCTGAGGCGGTCGTGGAACCTTTCGGGAGGCCGACCTTCGAACCCCTGACCAGTAGTGGGTGTCGGGCCCACGCGATCTGAGGCGGCTATTGAACCCTTTGGGGGGCCAGCCTTCGAACCCCTGATCAGTAAGGAGGCTCGGAGCCTAGTTCCTTCACGGGGAAGGATCCTTTTGGGGGTATCCCCTTTCCCGGTCCCTGTTGCAAGAGATAGAGAAAGAGAAAAAAGGAAAAAAGGGTACGAATTTGAACGACGTGTCGTACCTTTTTTGGTGTGGTCGTTTTGGTGAAGGCGAAACGTCGCCAGCTGCTCTCGCCAGAAACGTCGCCTGTCCAGCCGCGGAGTTAATGCGCCGGGGCGAGTAGTTGGCGAGGCTGCCGTTGCGCGTGCGCGAGCCGTCCGAGGAACGGGTCACGGGCGCGTTGTCTTCACACCGTGAGAGGGGGTTCTCTCGCTGCCTCCGGATGGGACATGAGCTTGGCCGATGGCGTGACCGCTGCTCCCGCGCGCCTGCCACCGTCATTACTGCCGGCCCACTTTTGACCGCGTTTGACCGCTGCGTCAGGCTGGCGCTGCTGGGTCGCGCGCTGGGTCGCCTCGAATCGCGGTATCGGTTCCGCAATCGAGGAGGTGCGTTGGTGGCGCAAGTGGTACAGCGGCTTGCATGCAGCATCCGGCGCGCCGGTTGCGCGACGCGTGGGCTTGGGCCTCCGTGCTGGCCTGTCAGGAGTCGGAGAGGCGCGTCCACTTGGCATGGTTGCATGCCGCCCGCATGGCTGCCCGCCCCTTTCGCCCGTTGGTCTGGGCAAAAGTGGAGGGTCACTTGTAACCGCTGGGTGGTTGCGCGTGCCGTGCGCGGCGGTCTGGCTTCTTCTGCTCAGAGCCAATCTTGTATGACATGCGGGACCCAGCCCCCGCGCCACAAGGGAGGGCTTTGGAGGCGTGCTGGAGAAGACTCGGCTCGCGACGGTTGGGGGCGCAAGCAGGGAGAGTTGTCTTTAAAAGGAGGGCGACCCCTTTCGTGAGGCGTCCATGTCTTCTTCCTCCCTTATGCATCGTGTCTTTCCACCTTCCAAGCCCCCCGGATGGGGGAAACCGCCGCCTTCGTGCTTCATCGTCGGAGGACACCACTCCGTGGGAGTGGGTACCTTTCAGCCATCGTTCGGCTTCAAGGATTTTCATCACACAGCCCGGTTGCCCCCCCCCCGCTGGTGATCACCCAAGGTGGTGACCTCCAGCTCCCGGAGGGGGAGAGGCAATCCGGGCTGTGGTCCCGGCCCCGCCCTCAGTGTTGAGGGTGTTCGTCATCCTCGCCGGGGCGGGGGGCGAGGCGAGCCGGGGCTCCACCTCCTGCGCGGGTCGGCGGACCACCTCATCCTCCAGCTTCTGGTGGTGGCAATCGCCCCTTAGCCCTACGGCGGAGACATCCTCCAGCCATGCCGAGGAAGGCGAACTGCTGCTGCCCAGCTAGGATGCAACATTCCGTCTTCCTCCTCGCATTCGCGGCGAGGACGGCTGCGAGGATCTGCCGGGGTGCTTAGGGGCGTCCCGCGTTTGCTAGTGATTCGCCCAGAGCTCGTCGCTCCACGGGCTTCTCTGGCGGGGAGGTCGTCCGTACCTGCGGGGACGGAACCGGAGTTTCGTTTGTAATGGCACTTCGAGTGCCAGGTTTTTTGTTCATTTCGGCTGTCGGGGCCTGAACATGTATGTTACTTCGGCACAGAGCCGTGTTTTTTCCTCATTTTCGAGCACTAAGGCTCGTCTGCTGATTATCTGAACCGCTTCACCAAGCATGAGTCGCCCCGTGTCAAGGTGACGAGTGAGGTATCCGTATCCCGGAGGCGTAGGAATCCCTCGGCTCGGTCGGCCCTGTTGTCCGAGGCTCCTCTAGCTCAGTTAAAGAGACCCCTCGGCCGCTCTTCGACGAGCCGAGGCCGGGGGTAGCGATATCAGCATGAGTAGAGGCGGAGTTGGCTCGAAAATAAAACCCGTTTGGCCGGAGCCTAGCCGAGTTGTCCGTTGGCAGGATTGACGCCGGAGTAGGTCAGCCGAGGCTTCGGACCAGGCTGGTGCCCTCGGAAGGTGGTTGGCCGAGGCCCCGGAGGTGGCCGGCCGAGCCGCCCGCTCGGGCCGGATCCCGGAGAAGTTCCTGACAGCGATCGCTCGGGCGTGGTGATGACGTCGTCCTTCGGAACGGAGGCCCTCGGACCGCGTCGCCGTCCGAGGCTAGGTCGGGCCTCGCCGAAGGTGCCGTCGATGCCGAGGTTGTCGCCGCTCCCTTCCATCGTCAAGACCCGAGCCTGTAGGACCAAATTGTCTTGTAGCGTGGGCCTTGTGCGGCCGTCGGGGCTAGAACACACACCCTCGCTGCGTTGTAAAGCTGCGTCTCTTTTCCTCTTGTTTCGAGTATCTGGACTTTTTGTCGGTAACAGGGATGTTAGTGCGAGCGAGAGTTGCTTCTCGCGGAAGGTGATGAGTGAGGTATCCGTATCCCGGAGGCGTGGGAGTCCCTCGGCTCGGTCGGCCTCGCCGCTTACGCGTACTTTCACCCGTCCATGAGGCCCTGTCACCGACTCGGTCGAGAAGGCTCGAAGAATCGCTTCGACAGAAGGGCTTCCGAACGCAGAGACTTGTTCGATCCGCGGAGTCACCTTATCCGAACGCGAGTTGCTTATCGCAGAAGGTGATGAGTGAGGTATCCGTATCCCGGAGGCGTAGGAGTCCCTCGGCTCGGTCAGCCTTGACTGCTTACGCGTACCCCGTCGTTTCCGGGACCCACTTTTCGAAGTAGTCAGAAAGCACGAAAGATATTCTGGTAAAAGAGATTTTCTGTTCGAGGAAAATTTTGACGTAGAGGGGGTTTCCCCCCTTTTAGCCCCCGAGGGAGGGTTGGGCCTTGCCGAGGCGAGGCCGACCCTTCCTTGTTGACTAAACTTTGCGTGGGTGCGAGGTATATGAACAACTTGGAAACATCTTAAGGGTAGAAGCGACGTAGCTGTTGGATGTTCCAAGCGTTGCCGTAGACCTCGCCTTGACTGTTGGCCAGCTTGTACGTTCCAGGCTTCAGAACTTTGGCGATGACGAATGGCCCCTCCCAGGGGGGTGTGAGCTTGTGCCTCCCTCGGGCGTCTTGCCGCAGCCGAAGCACCAGGTCGCCCACCTGGAGGTCTCGGGGTCGGACCCCTCGGGCGTGGTAGCGTCGCAGGGACTGCTGATACCGCGCCGAGTGTAGTAAGGCCCTGTCCCGAGCCTCGTCCAGCTGGTCCAGCGAGTCTTCTCGGCTAGCTTGGTTGCTTTGATCGTCGTAGGCTCTCGTCCTCGGGGAGCCGTATTCCAGGTCCGTGAGTAAGACGGCCTCGGCCCCGTAGACCAGGAAGAACGGCGTGAAACCCGTGGCTCGGCTCGGCGTCGTCCTCAGGCTCCAGACCACCGAGGGGAGTTCCTTCATCCATCGCTTGCCGAACTTGTTGAGGTCGTTGTAAATCCGAGGCTTGAGCCCTTGTAGAATCATGCCATTGGCGCGCTCTACTTGCCCATTCGACATGGGATGAGCTACGGCGACCCAGTCTACCCGGATGTTGTGATCCTCGCAAAAATCCAAGAATTTTTTGCCGGTGAACTGGGTGCCATTGTCGGTGATGATGGAGTTCGGGACCCCGAAGCGATGGATGATGTTGGTGAAGAACGCCACCGCCTGCTCGGACCTGATGCTGTTCAGGGGTCGGACCTCGATCCACTTGGAGAATTTGTCGACGGCGACCAGCAGGTGCGTGTAGCCCCCGGGCGCCTTCTGCAGAGGGCCGACGAGGTCCAGACCCCACACAGCGAAGGGCCAGGTGATGGGTATCGTCTGCAGAGCCTGAGCGGGCAGGTGGGTCTGTTTCGCATAGAATTGGCACCCTTCGCAGGCGCGGACAATTCTAGTGGCGTCAGCCACCGCCGTCGGCCAGTAGAAGCCTTGGCGGAAAGCGTTCCCGACGAGGGTTCGAGGTGCTGCATGATGGCCGCAAGCCCCTGAGTGTATTTCCCGCAGGAGTTCCTGACCTTCGGCGATGGAGATGCATCGCTGGAGGATGCCCGAGGGGCTACGGTGGTAGAGCTCCTTCTCATCGCCCAGCAAGACGAACGACTTGGCGCGTCGCGCTATCCGCCGAGCCTCGACTCGGTCGAGGGGCAGTTCTCCTTGGCGGAGATATTGCAGGTATGGGGTCTGCCAATCTTGATCTGGCGTGGCCCCGCTTCGCTCCTCCTCGACGCGCAGTGCTTCGCCCTCGGGGGCCGAGGGCTCCTCGGGCTGAGCCGAGGATGGCTCGGGCTGGGCCGAGGTCCCCTCGGACGGGGCCGAGGGCGCCTCGGGCTCGGACGTGTCGCCGATCTTGACGGAGGGTTGGTGCAGATCCCGGGAGAAGACGTCCGGGGGGACCGTCGTTCGCCCCGAGGCTATCTTTGCCAGCTCGTCCGCAGTCTCGTTGTAGCGCCGGGCGATGTGGTTAAGCTCGAGCCCGTAGAACTTGTCTTCTAGGCGTCGAACTTCATCACAATAGGCCTCCATCTTTGGGTCGCGGCAGTGGGAGTTCTTCATGACTTGGTCGATGACGAGCTGCGAGTCGCCACGGGCATCGAGGCGTCGGACCCCTAGCTCGATGGCGATTCGCAATCCGTTGATCAGAGCCTCGTACTCAGCCACATTGTTGGACGCCGGGAAATGGAGGCGCAGCACGTAGCGCAGGTGTTTCCCGAGGGGCGAGACGAAGAGCAGGCCCGCGCCGGCTCCCGTCTTCATCAGCGACCCGTCGAAAAACATGGTCCAGAGCTCCGGTTGGATTGGAGCCGTCGGCAACTGGGTGTCGACCCATTCGGCTACGAAGTCCGCCAGTACCTGGGACTTGATGGCCTTCCGAGGGGCGAACGAGATTGTCTCGCCCATGATTTCCACCGCCCACTTTGCGATCCGTCCCGAGGCTTCTCGGCACTGGATGATCTCCCCCAGGGGGAATGATGACACCACAGTCACCGGATGAGACTCGAAGTAATGTCGCAGCTTTCGCCTCGTCAGGATCACTGCATACAGCAGCTTCTGAACTTGTGGGTAGCGGATCTTGGTTTCGGACAGCACCTCGCTGATGAAGTAAACCGGCCTCTGAATGGGCAATGCATGCCCCTCTTCTTGCCTTTCGACCACGATCGCGGCGCTAACCACCTGAGTGGTGGCGGCGACGTAGACCAAGAGGGCTTCTCCATCAGCCGGGGGTACCAAGATGGGCGCCTGGGTGAGGAGCGCCTTCAGGTTCCCGAGGGCTTCCTCGGCCTCGGGAGTCCAAGTGAAGCACTCGGCCTTCCTTAAGAGACGGTACAGGGGCAGGCCTCTTTCGCCGAGGCGCGAGATGAAACGGCTCAAAGCCGCGAGACATCCCATGACCCTCTGTACGCCTTTTAAGTCCTTGATGGGCCCCATGCCGATGATGGCAGCGATTTTCTCCGGGTTGGCTTCGATGCCCCGCTCGGAGACGATGAATCCCAGGAGCATGCCTCGGGGCACCCCGAAGACGCACTTCTCGGGATTGAGCTTGACGCCCTTCGCCTTGAGACACCGGAATGTCACTTCAAGGTCGGAGGCTTTCCAGGTCAGCGATGAGGGCCTCGGACTCGGCGAGGGCCTCAGCGTACTCCACGCACTCCACATCGCATTCGAACGCGTGTTTGTACGTGGGGCCGACGGTGATGACCCCGTTGGGGCCCGGCATCTTGAGCTTCAGGTAGGTGTAGTTGGGGATGGCCATGAACTTCGCGTAGCATGGCCTTCCCAGCACTGCGTGGTAGGTTCCTCGGAACCCGACCACCTCGAACGTCAAAGTCTCCCTTCGGAAGTTGGAGGGTGTTCCGAAGCAGACAGGAAGGTCGAGCTGTCCGAGGGGCTGGACGCGCTTCCCAGGAATGATCCCGTGGAAGGGCGCAGCGCCTGCTCGGACGGATGACAGATCGACGCGCAGGAGCCTGAGGGTCTCGGCGTAGATGATATTGAGGCAGCTGCCCCCATCCATCAGGACCTTGGTGAGCCTGACGTCGCCGACGACGGGGTCGATGACGAGCGGGTACTTCCCTGGGCTCGGCACGTGGTCGGGGTGGTCGTCCCGGTCGAAGGTGATGGGCTTGTCGGACCAGTCTAGGTAGACTGGTGCCGCCACCTTCACCGAGCAGACCTCCCGACGCTCTTGCTTACGATGCCAAGCCGAGGCATTCGCCGCATGCCCCTTGTAGATCATGAAGTAGTCGCGGACCTCGGGGAACTCTCCTGCTTGGTGATCTTCCTTTTTGTCGTCGTCGCGGGCCCTGCCACCCTCCGCGGGTGGCCCGGCCCGGTGGAAGTGGCGCCGAAGCATGACGCACTCCTCGAGGGTGTGCCTGACGGGCCCCTGATGGTAGGGGCACGTCTCCTTGAGTGCCTTGTCGAAGAGGTTAGCACCTCCGGGGGGCTTCCGAGGGTTCTTATGCTCGGTGGCGGCGACAAGGTCTGCGTCGGGAGCGTCGCGTTTCGCTTGCGACTTCCTCCTGCCTTTCTTCTTGGCGCCGCGCGGAGTAGACGCCTCGGGAGCATCTTCCGACGGGCGGCCCTGGGGCTGCTTGTCCTTTCGGAAGATGGCCTCGACCGCCTCCTGGCCGGAGGCGAACTTGGTGGCGATGTCCATCAGCTCGCTCGCCCTGGTGGGGGTCTTGCGACCCAACTTGCTCACCAGGTCACGGCAGGTGGTGCCAGCAAGGAACGCGCCGATGACATCGGAGTCGGTGATGTTGGGCAGCTCGGTGCGCTGCTTTGAGAACCGCCGGATGTAGTCCCGAAGAGACTCTCCCGGCAGTTGCCGACAGCTTCGGAGGTCCCAGGAATTCCCGGGGCGCACGTACGTGCCCTGGAAATTGCCGGCGAAAGCTTGGACCAAATCCTCCCAGTTGGAAATCTGCCCCGGAGGCAGGTGCTCCAACCAAGCGCGAGCAGTGTCGGAGAGGAACAGGGGGAGGTTGCGGATGATGAGGTTGTCGTCGTCTGTTCCACCCAGTTGACAGGCCAGGCGGTAGTCCGCGAGCCACAATTCCGGCCTTGTTTCCCCCGAGTACTTTGTGATAGTGGTCGGGGGTCGGAATCGGGTCGGAAACGGCGCCCGCCGAATGGCCCGGCTAAAGACCTGCGGACCGGGTGGTTCAGGCGAGGGACTCCGATCCTCCCCGCTGTCGTAGCGTCCCCCACGCCTGGGGTGATAGCCTCGGTGCACCCTTTCGTTGAGGCGTGCCCGACGGTCGCGATGAGGGTGCTCGTCGCCGAGGTGACCCGGGGCCGCAGGCGCGGCGTTGCGCGTGCGCCCGGTGTAGACCGAGGCTTCCCGCATGAGTCGGGAAGTCGCGGCACGAGGTTCCGAGGGGTACCCCTGCCTTCGGGAGGCAGAGCTTTCGGCCCGCCGGGCCGCAGCGCCTTCCAGGAGATGCCTGAGCTCTCCCTGGATCCACCGACCCTCGGTGGTTGATGACTCCGGCATCGCGCGGAGAAGCATCGCCGCGGCTGCCAGGTCCTGACCGGTCCCGCCGGATGCGGGTGGCGGCCTGTCCCTGGCCTCGTGGGCGACGCGGTGCTGGAGACCCTAGGGCAGGTGACGTATTTCTCCGGCCGGGGGCTGGCCCGCCCATACCTGCCCGACGTCTCGGCGGATTGCCTCGAGCGCTCCTGCTCCCTCATCGAGCCCGGCCTGCGCCCCGCGGACTTGCTCGAGCTGTGGGTCGTGACCCCCCGCCGGAACGGGGACCACAGCTAGCTCCCGCGGGATGTCGGCGCGAGGCGCTGGCCTAGGGGGATCACCATCCTCCGGCATGCCGAGACAGCTGCCTCCGGAGGGATCCCCTAGCTCGACGTGGAAACATTCGCGGCTCGGGCCGCAGTCCTCGTCGTCAAGGCTGCGGCTACCGTCGGAACAGTCGGAGAGGCAGTAGTCGCATGCAGTCATGAAGTCCCGCATGGCACTGGGTTTGCCAGATCCGGAGAAATCCCAGCAGATGCTGGGGTCGTCATCTTCCTCGGACCCAGAGGGCTCGTAGGTCGAGACGCCCGCCAATCGGTCCCAAGGCGACCGCACATAAAACCCCAGAGGGGTTGCACTCGCCTCAACGTGAGTGCCCGCCAGGACGAGGTCGCTAGGCGGGTTGAGGTCGAGTCGAAATGACGAAGGATGGGAAGCAGTCGGTACCTTTTGGTCGACGAAGAGCGACGAAGTCACGTCGGGGGCTGATCGCGCCGTCGTCTTGGGTACGAGGGCGACGTCCTGCAGGCCCTTCGTGAGCGTGCTGGCGTCGTCCACCTGCTCGGAGTCGACGTGTTGCGGGGGGATGGCGCTCGCCTTCGCCTCGAACGCGAGGGTGACGCCTAGCGTGTCCTCCGTTGGGGCGCTGGGGATGTCGATTTGCTCGACAGCCGTCGGAGCGCAGCCTCCCGCTCGGCCCTGGTTGCCCCGCCTCCTCCTCCTCCGATGGCGAGGGAGAGGATGGGGCGAGCTCGAATATTGTTCTTCCCCCACGCGGGAAAGACGTCGTCGATTCCGCCGCCGGTGGGCGGGCTGTCGACCGCCATTGTCGCCGCCGCACGGCGGTGGAAGGAGTACCATGTCGTAGCCGCTGTCGAGAGACATGAACTCGAGGCTCCCGAAACGGAGCACCGTCCCGGGTTGGAGAGGTCGTTGGAGACTGCCCATCTGGAGCTTGACGGGAAACTGCTCGTCAACACGCAGCGTGCCCCTACCTGGCGCGCCAACTGTCGGCGTTTCGAGACCGGGGGGTCCCCGAGCCGACGAGTGAGTGTGCCGCGTGCCCCAGCCCAGATGGGTCGAGCGCGTGGGCGAGCGCGAAGGGGGGAGAGAGCGAGGTCGGTGGCCGGAGCCGGGTCGTGACGAGGGAGACGGAGATCCCGCGGCCTTCGTGTTCGTCCCGCGCCCAGGTCGGGTGCGCTTGCAGTAGGGGGTTACGAGCGTCCGCGCGGGTGAGGGGAGCGAGCGGCCCCAAGAGAGCGCCTGCCCCTGCCCTCGTTCCCGCGAGGCCAACCTTTTCTAAGAAGGCCCTGGTCCTTCCTTTTATAGGCGTAAGGAGAAGGTCCCAGGTGTACAAAATGGGGGTGTAGCAAGGTGCTACGTGTCTAGCGGGGGAGAGCTAGTGCCCTAAGTACATGCCAAGGTGGCAGCCGGAGAGATCTTGGCACCCAGCTGGTGTGGCGTCGTGGCTGTCGGAGGAGTAACGGAGCCTGGCGGAGGGACAGCTGTTGGAACAGCTGTGCTCTTGCTGACGTCTCCCTGCTTCCGTAAGGGAGCCGAGAGCCGCCGTCATCATGGGCTAGCGGGGCGCCATCATTGCCTATCTGGCGGAGCTGGCCAGATGGGACGCCGGTCTTGTTCTCTGCGACCCAAGTCGGCTCGGGGCAGGGTGATGATGACGCTTCCTGTTGACGTGGCAGACTTGCGTCCTACGTCGGGCGACGTGGAGGCTCCTCCGAAGCCGAGGTCGAGTCTGTCCTACATGGCCAAGGCCGAGCCCGAACTCCTGGGTCGGGCGAGGCGGAGGTCGTTCGGCAGAGGCCAGGGCGGAGCGAAGTTCGCCGTCTTCCGGGGCCTTAGCCCGAGTCCGAGCCCTGAGTCGGGCGGAGCGGAGTTCGCCGTCTTCCGGGGCCTTAGCCCGAGTCCGAGCCCTGGGTCGGGCGGAGCGGAGTTCGCCATCTTCCGGGGCCTTAGCCCGAGTCCGAGCCCTGGGTCGGGCGGAGCGGAGTTCGCCGTCTTCCGGGGCCTTAGCCCGAGTCCGAGCCCTGGGTCGGGCGGAGCGGAGTTCGCCGTCTTCCGGGGCCTTAGCCCGAGTCCGAGCCCTGGGTCGGGCGGAGCGGAGTTCGCCGTCTTCCGGGGCCTTAGCCCGAGTCCGAGCCCTGGGTCGGGCAGAGCCTCCTATGGCGCTCCTGGCAAAGCCTGGTCGCTCGTCGGTCTCACTCTTTGCGTTAAATCCCCCAGTGACTTGGTCGGTTGGCGCGATGATTTAGTCAGGGTTGCTTCTCAACGGAGGCAAGGCCTCGGGCGAGCCGGAGATGCGTCTGCCGAAAAAGGGGGGCCTCGGGCGAGACGGAAACACCTCAGGGTCGGCTGCCCTTGCCCGAGGCTAGGCTCGGGCGAGGCGTGATCGAGTCGCTCGTATGGACTGATCCCTGACTTAATCAAACCCATCAGGCCTCTGCAGCTTTATGCTGATGGGGGTTACCAGCTGAGAATTAGGCGTCTCGAGGGTACCCCTAATTATGGTCCCCAACAATGGGAGACTGTTACTTCAGCCCCAAGCATATTTCTATGCCCATCATAGAGATCACAAGGTCAAGGATCAACATCTGATTAGATACAGAGGGAAAACAATCATAAGATTAAGTTGGTAGGCCTTCAATAGAGATGGGGAATCCAAAGGCATCAAACTTTAAGAAAATGGTCGGACAAGCTTTTCCTAGGTTAGGTTAATAAGGCGACAAGATGATCCACAAGGAGAGGCCGAATACAATACGGACCTCAACCTGCATCAACTGAACAAGGGAATGGTTCTAAAAGGAGACATGACTTGAGATCCTTGTTTTAAGCTTAGGTACATTTTATGTCTAATAAGGAAATTGTCTACGCATTTATTTGTATGGGCTTTGTCATGGAGTGATAATGGACCATTCAAATTTTGGGGCATGGTTCACTAAATAAGAACATGGCCTAATTTTTGGTTTAAACAAACAGGTCACAACCTTCTATCATCACCTCAAGTACAAGGGCAACACATATAACACCTAAATAGATTACCTAAAGAACGGAGGACAACTATTTCATTGAAGTTCATACTATAGCATTACTCCACATTATCTACAATCAATGGTTACTGGAATAAAGATGAGAAAAGCATTTTGGATGTATAGGTGACAAACATGATGCAACAATCAGGATGCATGCTCGTCCTATTCGTCCTCACAAATTTTTACCAACATAACGCGGCAATAGCGTTCTATCTCGGTGGCATACGACTCTCTCGATATTTTGCTAGTCGTCAGCTACACATACGTTTTCGAGGTTAGTGTACCTGCAGAAAAGTTTCATCACAGCCTAATTCCCAATGATGCAATTCACACATGGCAGTTTATCACAGTTTATACTCCATATATTGCTATATGGAGGCCAGCTCATCATTAAGCGCCGAGCCATGCATAGGCGCTGTTGCCACACTTTAACCATAGGGCAACTCATTATGGTAACTCACCTTCTTACCTGAGCATAGGTGCGTCGTTACAAGTACATTACATTTCTCAGTACTATGTCTGTATACCCATACACATCCATGGGGTACTGAATTCCTAGAAAAGTAAATACTCCACATTGCAGCCTTCATATATACATATGTAGAACATGTATATAATCAAGCACCACAATTAAGCACTTCCCTAGACCGACGGTTGTTCGGTCATGCTCTCACATCTCACCTTACCTGAGCGTCGATCCATTCAAAACTGAATGGCCTCAAAAATAACAATACACATGTATGCAATACCCACCCGGTTATGGGTTATAGTTTTCAACTAAGCCACCTGATAGTCCTTAGTTTAAGGCTTAACAGAGGATGTCGCTAGCATTATAGTTTTTCAAAATTATTTTTCAAAGCCAAACAATGTGTTTAGTTGAAAATAGGTTTTTCGAAATCAAAACTTTTGTTTTGAAAATACGTATGTGACCGTATATACTTAATCCAGCTCCGATACCAGCCTGTGGCAGAACCTCCTAAGTTATTGGGCCCACATGCACCTGTCCTTGTCTCAAAGACCTCAGACGGCTATGCATGTGCACTAAATAACTTAACAGGATCCGTCCGATTGCCCCAAGGACATCGGATAAACCACTTACAACCAGAACCGCGGGATTAAGCAACACAAATCACACACACCAATATTTTTGCAGTGGAAATCTTACTACCAAATTTTACAAGTTACAAAAATTTT
Source organism: Zea luxurians (assembly GCA_029449295.1). Classification (NCBI taxonomy): domain Eukaryota; kingdom Viridiplantae; phylum Streptophyta; class Magnoliopsida; order Poales; family Poaceae; genus Zea; species Zea luxurians. Next base: position 203,433 of record JAOPSE010000594.1, on the reverse strand, counting down.
ATATCATTTTATCGGAGTGATTATAAGTTTGAAATATATGCTAGCTCAAGTGACCATCCTCAATAAGAAGTATAGAAGAAGTACTTAGACTTATAAGAAGGCCGAGCTCACCGGCACTTAACACCATCAACAGCATCACAAAGTTAGGACCTGAAAAACAACAGGGAATAAAACCCTGAGTATGGAATTACTCAGCAAGACTTACCCGACTAAAGAAAAGACTCTCAAGGGTATGCTGGAATTGGGAATCAAGGAGAGGCTTTAGCAAGAGTCAACTTAGATACTTTTGCAGAAATAGCTTACTAAAGTGAGTCCTTACTTTCAATATTTTAACGCCAAATTAAGTATTAATAGACCTTGTTTGCATCTAGTCTAATTTCACCATCACATTAATCAATCCAACATGATTTTTGCTCATTAAGATTCCATCCATGACTTAGATTGCAGGGCAGTGACCAAGTCTTCATAACCGCGAAGGTACGGCGATCCGAATCGATTATACTCAGCTGAGGATCTCCAATCACACGACATATGTAGCACTTAACCCTTGCATATGTCAACCCGCCACCGGGGTTCTTAAGACCAGATCAGGTTCACGCAAACCGAGAGCACAGATACACCACCGTCCAGCCTCTTGCTACGGAGGGTACACGCTACTCTCGCCACCGCTCCACGCCCATTTCGTGTTATCTTATTCTGGCCTTAGTCTGCCCGAGGCAAGGCTTACCCATGACGAGGCATGTGACCAGCTAAAGGGTCCTCGGTCATCCAAGCCTACATTCAGTATAATCCTTAATCAACCTGGGTAGAACATCACTTGTTCCTAGCCCAAGTCCCGATTTAAGTACTTCCACCCTTAGGATTGTTTGTATTCCTTAGGATGAAAAGAGCATCACAGGAAACTTTGCAGTAAGATCCCACCATGCTCCCAATGAAAATATATTCTTGCAGGTAGAAGTCATCTTTCCTCAGGATAACCCCTGAGCAAGGCCTTAACGCAAAAGACAACCTCTATCCACAAGATCTGAGCAGGGCTAAGCATTTTTGTAAATCATATTTTGATACTTCACCAGAAGTATCTAATAAGGTATGGATATCAAGGAAGACAATGCATCAAAGGGTTTCAAGCAACTCCTATAAACCTAATGCACATTTCACTAGACTTAAAGTGTGCGAAAATTATTTGAAAACACAAGGAAGGGGTTGCATGCACCGGGGCTTGCCTGGGTAACACTAGGTTAGTGTTGTTAGGTGACGTCCACTTGACGATCATCCTTGTCCTAGCACTTGATCAGGCAGGTTCGTTCATCAGCATCTCCATGCGGAGTAGCTCGCGCTTGGGGTCGACTTGGCTCGTCTTCCGCAACACACGATTAATTAACGTACCTGAATGGAATGCATTATGCACATGAATGCATATCGACGGAAATATTATAAACCTAAATAGTGTTACGTGATAGCGGATTTAAACACCTAGCGGCGAGGCGTTGTACAATTTTATACGATAATTCTGGTTATCGACCTATGACTAAGCGCAATATTTACGCTTCTCTAAATTAAACGAACCTAACGTAAGCATCACGAAATAACAAACTATACACATTAATACAACTAGCCTAAACACAACTTATCAATTAATTAATTAAGTTCTAAACTTATCCCTTGCTTTATAAATTATACTACATCTTTATAAGTGATTAAAATATTTCATCAACACACATGCCTACTAAAATTCTACTCGGTCCACTAATTCAGCTAAGTGACCGGAATAGTGAAATAACTCGCCATACTGAACCTGGCTTGATAATTGCAAAGACCGCGAAGTCACGAGAGTTCTGTGACTCACGCAATTTACCGAGCACCTTAATGCGCCTCGCACTAGCACATTAATTTATTCAACGATCGAACTATTTTGAATAATTTATCAGCTTACCGCTTCAACAGCTGACACGAATCCGCGAGATCGGTAGCGATTTTCCGATCCAGGCAATTTGTCGAGCGCTTGGGAAATATCGCGCTGCTAACTTCGTCTTCACCCGATTCTTGAGATTGCTTGATGACGCACGGATTGACGACGACCTTCGATTGTAGTCTTGAGCGAGCTGGTAAGGTGGGGTTGAGCAGGAGATGACGGGTTTGACGACTGGACTGTGAATGACACAACGACGAGCTGGGACAGGATCCGAGCTAATAGGCACAATATGGAATAGTGACCAGCACGACGGACGAACTAAGTCGTGGCGAGGTCGACGACGAGATAGGGATTTTAAAGCCGAGCGAGCCGAGAGGGCACGCTGGCGAGCTAGAAAAAGATTCGGCGCGCGAGCCCGACGCGCACGGATTTTTGTTTCATTGCTCTACACACGACGCGTGGACAGACAGCAAGCAAGGACGCGCGGCAAAATCCCGGGCACGACGCGCGAGCATAGGGACACGGCTGCGCGTGGCAAACGGAGGGCAACGCCGGTGACCTGCGCGACAACAAAGCTGGAGCGAGCTGGGCCGAAAATCGAGATCCGAGCAGGACGTGGCTGGGACGAACTTGGGCACGGACCGCACGCAGAGACAGAGAGACGCGTAGGAACTTGGGCGCGCGGCGCAGAGAAGCAGGGGAGCAGAGCTCCGGCCAAGCGCGCTATGGGGACGAGCCAGAGCGCCGCGGCGTGCAGAGGAACAAGCCAGGCACACGCATCCATGGGAGAACAGGAGCTGGGCGCATGGCGCCATGGCGGCAACAGGGAGGAGCAGCGATGCCGCGGCTGGGAGACGGCACGCGCAGAGGAGCTGGGATAGTGCGCGCAAGTCCGAGCTGGAAGAAGATCCGGCAAGCAGGGAGCTGCGCGGGCCAGGCGACCACACGAAGCTCGACCCTGGAGTATGGGGCGCGACGGTTGCCAGGGAGCCAGGGAGGATGGAGGGACGCCGGGAATCACGAGCTACAGGAGGAGAAACTCGGCACAGCGGCAGAGGAAGACGTCGAGCTGCAGCAAGCGACGCAGAGAGAGATGGAGGGAGAGAGAGAAGCCAGGGAGGAGCACGCTGGGCGCGCTGGAGTAGCAACGCGCGGTCGAACAGGAAGCTCCGGCGAGTTGCAGCCGAGCACGCCATTCTCCAGTGCAGCCCTCACCATCCCCCGTTTTGGCGTTCTCCGGCAGGCAGAAACGCCGCACGAACAGGCCGCTGCAGGAGAGAGGGAGGGAGGAGAGAGAGAGAGAAGCCTGCGCGTAGGGAGATGCATGTTGGGCGAGCTCGGAAGGGAGGAGGAAGAAGACCACGGCTTGCGCAGGGACACTGCAGCACGCGCGAGGAAGAAGGACACAGCCTGGGCGGTGCCAAAAAAAATCCCACCGTGGAGGATAAGAAGCTGACGATGGATAAGAAGAAAAATCAGGAGATGAACGGCAGGAGATAAGGCTGAACGGCTGTAGGATATTTCCATTTTTTTAATTTTTTTTTTCATTTTTCTTTACAGAAAATTACAGATATTTCTGAGTTCAGATTTTTAACAATGCACACGGGTCGATACACTATTCCACTACTCATCCCATTCTCCGAATCTCAAAACAGAAATTCGAAGGCTAACGATTTAATTTGGCAAATTCTCTGAACTCAGACAAAATCGTACTGTTACTTCATTTTTAAAGATTTAGACCGAAGCGAGAAACAATAGACTGAAGTATTATCGGTTTACGATTTATCTGAACAGCCTGTCCCTAGTAGTGTCTCTACTGAATTCGTACAGATGGCTTGAACAAGAGCGAAATAATTAGGTGATGTTTCTAATCCGCCTTATTTGATTAATTTTAAACTGGCACCAGACCACGTCACTATCTTTGATGTTTTAGACTGTGCTAAATTTTATTCGAAATTGGAGAATTCTATCCGCAATCTGAATAGGGAAACATATTAATTATGAATACTCAATATCGGCTCTAATTATCTCGCTCCAATTTAATTTTGCGTTAATACTTTTGTCCATGAGTTCTACTTAATCTGTTTGAGTGGAATTCGGAGGACTGGACAAAATTTCCAAATCCATATATGCGCGAGCGAATGAATTTTAAATAATCTCCGGACGCACCGATTTTCGGAACAACTATGTTCCGAACATCACGAAAATTTAGGAAGAGCCCGGATAAATAAAAACGATGTCGAACTCGCGACAGATGAAACAGACGCGATATTAAAATCACGATAGGCGAAGATGATTAGAATTTAGCATCTGTTTTATCCACTGATATTATGTGCTTAAATCCGTACTCGTTGTCGGGCGGAATAAAAACACCAGGGGTGTTACACTCCTAATCACCCATCAATGATTATGAAAGAAAAGACCCTTCATTCTCGAACTAATTAGAAATTAGAGGCTAAAATCATAAACCAATTCTTTTATATCCCTTTTCTTACAAATCTCGAAGACGAGATTTCTGTTAAGGGGGGTAAGATTTGTAAAGCCCTAAAATTTGTATAAGGAAAAAATAATAAAATAAATAAATACATGGATTTACAGAAAAGAGTTTTGGGAATTATGTGTTTTCCCTTTTCTTTGTGCATACTCACTTAAGAGAAATAAAGCAGTTAAATAACAAATAAATAAATATAGAAATAGGCATCTCATGCTAAAGTTTTCTTGTATGTTGCATTGTATCCAAATGTATGAGACAAGTTAGGTTTGAAAAGTAGAGTTTGAAAATAGAAAGGGAAATAAGAAAAGAGAAGAAAAGGAAAAAGAATATACACTATAAAATATATATATATAAATGAATATATATTTCGGACTAATACTTTTATTTGAGTACTTGATCCCTGTATGAAACTCATAAACAAATTTGAAATTCAAATTATGAATTGAAGTGGGAAAAACAAAACTAGAATAAAAAAAAGATTTCCTGGCGCTTGGCCGCTCCCCTCTTCCACTCGGCCCATCTCCCTGTTACCACACTCCCGCATGGCCCACCTCTACATGCGCCCGCACGCTCATGGGCATGCTTGTGACGCTGACACGTGGGTTCCGTTGTTCGGCTCCACTGGGCTCTTGCACGCGACCTCCTTCGGTCACCTACAGATGGGCGCCACCTGGCGGGTTCGGCACCAACCTCGCAAAATGATCGCAATAGCTTTGCGCGCATCTCCTCCATACCGAGTGTTGGGGACTTGTTCTCAAATGCTATGAGTTAAGAACAAGGCAACACAAAAAATGCTAAGTGATAAAATCCTTCGTCCTTCGAAGCATTATTTCCCTTAGGATATAATGATTCTCGGACGAAGGTTATGAAGGACATACCTTCATCAACACAACATATAATAATGAAGAAGGAATCATATAAAATATAAAGAATTAACATAAACAATTATGTATAATCATCAACTCATTTTTTATATTATTATTATGGAAAAATAGAAATGATATCCAATAACAAATGTACCTTCGGCTTGAAGGAAGATGTAAGTACAAGCGTGAGACAAAAGTAAAATGCCAAGTCAGCGTGAACAGTACGGGGGCACTGTTCACCTATTTATAGGCACGGGACACAGCCCATGTAAAATTACATCCATGCCCTTTACATTTGGCAGTGATTCTATAGTAATCCACCGAGGCCTAAATAGCATTTTCATCTTTAAGTCGGTTTTCTTTTCTGCTATCATGCTGAAGCTTTCCTGCCCACAGCTTCGGCGCTGTATCAACCTTCGTATTCTTCTCCCACTGTGATGCTGATTCGAGTCCGAAGATACCTGTTCACACATTATACTCCAGAAACACTGTTAAATCATATTTTTGAGGACCTTCGGAAGCCGAAGGCCCCAACAGTAGCCCCTCGCAATATTAATTTGTTAGAATGATAAATTTAGATTGCGACATGGACGAAGGCCTTAAGCCGAAGGTCCGAAAAAACACCTTCCCTTTGCTAGAATAGCAACATTCACTGACAAGTAGGGCCTCCCAATTTTCAATGTACTGGGCATATAAATAGGAGCTGTTGGGGTCATGCTTCGTTGCGCCGAAGGTCTTGCACGAAGAAGCAGCTTCGGCTGAAGTTGTCCCCAGGAGATGGCCGAAGGTTCCTTTTCATGGAGCTTCGGCGTTACAAACCGACATAGAGATAGAATGACCTTTTTATCCATAGAGGTCTGAGTTAATGTTGTAAACTTTTGTAAGGGGCATAATTGTAATTTGTCACAGGCTGTGACCTGAATCTATAAATAGATGAACAGTACCTCTGTACTGTTCACGCGAACCTGCCATTTGCTTTCGCATCACACCTGTACTTTTGCTTTTTTCAGGACTAAAGGTACATTTTTAATTCGAATTTATTTATATTCGTTCATGATGATGAAAATGGAGATGATTCTATGATAATATTTAAATGTTTATTTCATACCTTATGATCTGTATGAATACTTCGTTCCTTGTTATTAAGTTTACGAAGGTACGTCCTTCGTAACCTTCGTCCGAAATTCCTTATATCCCGAAAGGATATAATGTCTCGGAGGACGAAGGACTTTAACCCTTAACATTTTCTATGTTGCCTTGTTCTTAACTCTTAGCATTTGAGAACAAGCCCCCAACATTGGCGCCCACCTCCGGTGAACTCACTTCCACTTTTCTGAGCTGATGGCTTCGTTCAACAATCAAGCTGGAGCTGCTTCGGCTTCGAAGCTGGTGCTCCCGATAACAGGCGGTTCTTGCTCAGAGCCGGCTAACAAGAAGCAGAAGAAGGAGGCTCAGAGAAGGGTGCAGCATGTCGGAGTGCAAGGACCCTTCATCAAGTCAAAATGGTCCCACATTCCAATCACTTTCTCTCAGGAAGACCTTCAGCTTAAGGATTATCCTCACAATGATGCCATGGTTATCTCTTGCGTGATCAAAGGATTTCTGGTTCACAATGTCTTGGTTGATACAGGCAGTGCAGCTGATATTATATTTGCTAAAGCCTTCAGACAAATGCAAGAGCCCGAGGACAAGATTCATGATGCTTCGCACCCTCTTTGTGGCTTCGGAGGGCGGCAGATTATAGCACTTGGGAAGATTACCATGCCGGTAACATTCGGATTTGTTAACAACACAAGGACTGAGCAAATTGTGTTTGATATTGTTGACATGGAGTATCCTTACAATGCTATCGTTGGCCGTGGTACTCTTAATGCCTTCGAAGCAATTCTCCACCCAGCTTATCTCTGCATGAAGATACCTTCGGACCAAGGGCCTATTGCTATTCATGGAAGCCAGGAAGCTGCTAGAAGGGCCGAAGGAAGCTGGACTGACTCTAAAGCAATCCATAACATAGATGGAGCTGAAGCTTGTGAACAGTACAAATTCAGAAGGGAGAAGGCAGCTTCAGCGGATCAGCCGAAGCCCATGTTATTGTGTGAGGACATAGCAGAGCAGAAGGTGCTGTTGGGCTCGCAATTATCTGAATACCAGGAGAAAACCTTGATAAGGTTTTTATTCAACAACAAAGATGTTTTTGCATGGTCAGCTAATGATCTCTGTGGAGTAAATCGGGATGTTATTGAACATTCGCTCAATGTCGACCCATCCTTCAGACCCCGAAAGTAGAGGCTTCGGAAGATGTCTGATGACAAGGCCGAAGGGGCTCGCAATGAAGTAAAAAGACTCCTCAGTGCAGGAGTTATCAGAGAAGTGAAGTATCCAGAGTGGCTAGCTAACACTGTTATGGTGAAGAAGGCCAATGGCAAGTGGAGAATGTGTATCGATTTCACAGATCTCAACAAGGCTTGTCTGAAGGACGAATTCCCGCTGCCAAGGATAGACTCTTTAGTCGATGCAGCAGCTTCTTCAGAGCTCATGAGTCTCCTAGACTGCTACTCAGGCTATCATCAAATTTGGATGAAGAAGGAAGACGAGCCGAAAACTAGCTTCATAACCCCAAGTGGCACATATTGCTATCTTCGGATGCCGGAGGGGCTCAAGAATGCTGGAGGGAGTTTCAGGAGAATGACTGCGAAGGTTCTCCAGTCTCAGATAGGCAGAAATGTGTTGACCTATGTTGATGACATTATCGTAAAAAGCACGAAGCAGGAAAATCATATTGCTGATCTGCAGGAGACCTTCGCTAGCTTCAGACAAGCTGGTCTGAAGCTGAATCCAGAAAAATGTGTCTTTGGAGTAAAGAAGGGTAAATTTCTTGGATGCTTGGTTTCAACAAAGGGAATTGAAGCTAATCCAAATAAAATCGAAGCTATACTTCGAATGGAGCCACCAACCACAAGAAAGGGAGCCCAAAGATTGACAGGAAGGCTGGCATCTCTCAACAGATTTATATCCAGATCAGCAGAAAGAAACTTACCATTTTTCGAGGTGCTGAAGTCAGCTGAAGTCTTTCAATGGGGCCCAAGTCAGCAAAAAGCCTTCGAAGAGCTGAAGCAATACTTGATAGATCTCACAACATTAACTCCACCAACGCCAGGGGCTTCTCTGTTGTTATATGTGGCAGCTTCGCATTCAGCAGTAAGTGCGGCGCTTGTCCAGGAGAAGTTTGATGGACAAACCAAGAAGCATGTTCCAGTGTATTTTGTATCTGAGGTCCTTAGTGTCTCAAAGAAAAATTATACAGAGCTGGAGAAGGTATTGTATGCCGTTTTAATGGCATCCAGGAAGCTTCGGCATTATTTTCAGGCATACAACATTATTGTTCCTTCTTCGCAGCCGCTGAAGGATATCATGAGAAATAGAGAAGCTACTGGACGGATTGGAAAATGGGCTGCGGAGCTCAATGAATTTTACATTGATTATGTGCATAGATCCTCGATCCAGTCTCAAGCATTGGCAGATTTCATTGCAGACTGGACGCCAGGGGCTCAGGATGAAGAAGCAAATAAAGATGCCGAAGTGTGGACAGTGTTTTGTGATGGCTCTTGGGGAACCTTCGGAGCAGGTGCAGCCGCTGTGTTGGTCTCACCATCCAGGGTTAAAACTTGTTATGCAGCAAGGCTTGATTTCAGCTGCACAAATAATATTACTGAGTACGAAGCCCTGCTCCTGGGTCTCCGGAAACTAAAGGCAATGGGAATCAGAAGGGCGATTCTTAAAACTGATTCCCAGGTTGTTTCGGGTCATATTGACAAAAGTTGCAAGGCTAAAGACCCGAAGCTTGAAAAATACTTAGACACGGTCCGAAGGAACGAAGCTTCCTTCGAAGGATTTTCTGTCAAGAATATCCCTCGAGGGCAAAATGAGCATGCTGATTTGCTAGCCAAGTCTGCAGCACAGGGGCTGCCGTTACCTTCGGATGTGTTCTTCGAAACAATAAAGGCACCTTCAGTAGAGCTCCTTGAAAGAGCAGTCCTCAACATTTCTCCTGTTTACAGCGAAGATTGGAGAACTGAAATAATCTCTTACCTTCAGGGTAACTTCCTATCAGATGATGAAGCTTACAATAAAAGAATAGAGGCAAGAGCTCGTCCGTATGTCATGATAGAAGGGGAACTATACAAACATGGAGTTTGTGCCCCGCTGCTCAAGTGCTTGTCTAGAACCGAAGGTATAGAGTTAATGAAAGAGATACATGCAGGCCTGTGTGGATCCCACATCGGATCTAGGCCGTTACTTGGAAAAGTTTTCCGACAAGGGTTTTATTGGCCGAAGGCAGCTTCGGATGCAGCGGAATTAGTTCAAAAGTGCGAAGGTTGCCAGAAATGTGCAAGAGATCAAAAGCAACCTTCGTCTTTGACCCAGCTGATACAACCCATTTGGCCATTGCAAAGGTGGGGCCTTGATTTGTTAGGTCCATTACCACCGGCTCAGGGGAATCTAAAATATGTTATAGTGGCTGTGGAGTACTTTTCTAAATGGATTGAGGCGAGGCCATTAGCCACAATAACTTCGGCCACTGTCCAAAAGTTTTTCTGGCAGAACATTGTCTGTCGCTTCGGAGTACCGAAGGCCATCACTATGGATAATGGAACGCAGTTCGACTCCGAAGCTTTCAGAAATTTCTGTGATCAAATTGGAACGAAGATCCATTTTGCATCAGTCAGGCATCCGGAGTCGAATGGGCTCGTTGAAAGGGCCAACGACATTATAATGACAGGAATAATGAAGTTAATCTTCAATCAACCCAGGGGAAAGTGGCCAGATCAGTTAACCAAAGTGGTGTGGAGCCACAATACAACAACATCAAGGTCTACAGGCTTTACCCCATTCAAATTATTATTCGGTGACGAAGCAATAACTCCGGAAGAAGCTAAAACTGGGTCAATAAGGGTAGTAGCTTCGGCAGAATCAGGTCCCGAAGATGCTTGCCTTGTGGAAAAAGATGCTTTAGAGGGGATCAGGCTTCAGGCCGTGGAGAATATCAATAAATATCAAGCTGAAACAGTCAGGTGGCGAGATAGAAAGGTCCGGTTAAAAAATATTGAGCCGGGTCACTTGGTGCTTCGGAGAGTAGCCAACCCAGACACAGTGGGCAAGCTACAATTGAAATGGGAAGGACCTTTCTTAGTAGTATCTTCGTCAAGGCCTGGATCGTACAGATTGAAGGACATGGATGGCAACGAAATTCCAAGATCTTGGAATGCGGATGAGCTTCGGCGATTTTATGTATAACTTGATGTAATTTTTTATGTTTTTCTTTTCTTTTTTCATGGCACCCTTTTCCTTTCTAAAGAGGGAGAAAGGTTTTTAACGGGGCCATCATATGTAATTTCCTTTTTAGTTTTATAAGAGCAAAATCCCCCAAAGAATGTAAATGTAAAAGCTGAGAACGCACCATCGAGTGCCAAAACTGAAAAAGAGAAGAAGCTCCAAAGACGTCCCTAAGGGGATGCAGAGCTCACAGCGAAAAGTCAATGCTTATACCGCCTAAGTAAAAGGCGAAGAAGCTCCAAAGACGTTCCTAAGGGAATGCAGAGCTTATACCGCCTAAGTAAAAGGCGAAGAAGCTCCAAAGACGTTCCTAAGGGAATGCAGAGCTTATATCGTCTAAGTAAAAGGCGAAGAAGCTCCAAAGTCGTTCCTAAGGGAATGCAGAGCTGATGTGTGGTTGTTTCTAAGGAAATAATGGCTGAGAGTGTGGCTTCGGACATATGCTTTGGACATTCATTCGCACATTACATTACATCATAGCATCTGCATTCATAAACATTCATTCATAGCATTTGTGTTCCTAAGTGGTTGCTTCGGCAAAAAGAAGAAGTGGTCTTTTATGGTTTGTTATGTACGAAAAAGATAAGCTTCGGCAAAAAGAAGAAATGGTCTTTTATGGTTTGTTATGTACGAAAAAGAAAAGCTTCGGCAAAAAGAAGAAGTGGTCTTCTATGCTTCGTTGTGTACGAAAAGAAGGGAAGGTGTTTTTTCACCTTCGGCTCAAAATACTGATTTCGTCCACATCAAAGCGCCTCAATAGAAAGGTAAGAATATGTTACAAGGTATGTACAAAGTTCCTTGAGAATAGTTTAATTGTATTTACAAAAGTTGTTACAAAAGTATCCTGAGTTTTTTCTATAGTACACTTCTACTGATCTTCACTAAGCTTCAGCTTCGGTGACGGCTTCGGCGACATATTTTAAGCATCATCTTCACCTTCGTCATCCTACATGAATCAAGGTATTGCGAGTAAAAATCAAGCGTGAAGGAGAAGGTAAGTACAAAGTATGATTTCTTACTGGATCAAGATGACTTCGAGCTTCGTCTCCAGCCTTCTCTCGCCCGCCTTTTGTCCATATCATTTTTATAAATCTATTTGAGATGCTTCGGGCGAGGTCAGGGATATCGTCCAGGATTGATGGAGACAAGGTGAAGTTGGGCCTGTTGACGATTTTTCCATGCTCGCAGCCGGCCTTCAGGAACGCTGCAGCGGTACCCCGAGAAGCTACCCAGGCACAGAAGTCACCGTGCCCGGCTATAACTTCGTCAAGTTCTTCGATTTCAGCTTCAATATGATCGAAGGCTTGTGGTAAATTTTCCGCTGAAGGGTTAAACTTCCCGCTGCTGGCTCCAACAGAGTAAAATATCTTTTTTAATCGTTCAATACAATTATTGCTAAATCTCAAGCATTTGTCTTGAAGGCTTGTTAATGCTTTCTTCAAGTCTGAGTTGGCCTGGACTTCGGCTTCAAGTTTTGAATTAAGCTCTAGCTTCTCCTGTTCAAATTGTTTTGATTGGCCGATAAGCTTCGAATTCAATTCTGATACTTTAGCCTCAGTCTCTGCCAGCAAGCCTTCGGTTGATTGGAGCTCGAAGTCTTTCTTTTCAATGATAGCTGATTGTTCTTTTATCTTGCTCTCTAAATTTTCAATTATAGCTTCGTGTTTTTTGTCCTCCAAGTCTTGCTGCATCTTCAGAGCTTTGCTCAAAAGCATGCTCTGCAAATAAACAACCTTTGTTAGGAATATTTCCATTATTAAAAACAATAGAAGTCACAGAAAGGTTGTTTACCTTGAAATTGGAATAAAATAAGCTGCCGACGATATGTTGTCGTCGGTAGCGGCTGATATCTGTCTCTAGCTTCGGAAAACCGATACTCTTTGATAGAGTACCGATGACCTTAGCTCCAGTTTGGTCTCGAATGCAGCCCAATTTTTCGTCATCAATGCCTCCAAATAGAAGAGCTCCTGGTTTGTATCCGCAGGATTTGGCATAGTCCTTGAGCTCTCCTATTTCGGCCTTCGTCAGCTTCTGCCCAACTAAATTTTGAAATGTGTAGGCTTCGTCGTCCGAAGTGTCTTCGGCTATCTCTTTCCCCTTCCCAGGCACTGTGGCCATGGTTTCTTCAGCAGCTTCTTCTGCAGCCATGTCTTGCAAAATTTTGTCGATGTCCTCAATGGTAGTTTCTAAGTTCACATCTTCGGCTGTAGCGGCTTCGGTAGCCGCGACCTCCGAAGGTGCAACTTCGACGTTTGTTGTGTCTTCAGCAGCTGCCGTTTTCTGCATTGACGCCCTCGGCGGCGTCTTATCGATAACTTCGGTCACTGCAATAATTCTTTGCCGCTTTGGTTTGGTTATCTTTGTTTGTTCCGGCTCTTCCACCTTTCGAAAAAGCTTCGTCAGTTGAGGCCCTAATGGACTTAGCTTCGTGGGCATGGGTTCAGTCATTACCTTTAAAATTTCCTCCACGTCGCTGGTAGAAGGTGGTGTGGGGGTCCCCTCTTCTTCGGATAATTTTCGCTTCGGAGTTGATATTTTCCTTTTCTTGGGAATTTTCTTCTCTTTTGCTGGTCTTTCTTCATCCTTATTCAGAGTTTCGGTCACTCTTTTTCTCTTTTGGCCCTCAGCACCCTTGCTTAGCTGCTCATAGTCAGGGTATTCGAAGCCCAGAGCATCAAACACTCGGTTCAGCCTTCGCTTCGGACGGGTGCCGAAGGCTGCTGTCATCAGTTGATCTTCTTTTTTCGAATAATTTCCAAGAATTTCATTACACATCACCTCAACTGTGTCCAGCCACTCTTGGCAGGGCTTCTTAAAGTATTTCTTGAATTTGAAGTAATAAGGAAGCCGGACAAGTTCCCCCTCCTTCTTCTCCCCCTTTAATTTTGGCATTTCCCATTCTTTCAGAGTAGGGATGACTCTGAATGCCAAGAATTCTTGAACCAGATCCCTGGTACCGATATGCTCTGCAATAATACTGAATTCATCCATTGCCTGTTGAGTTTGACCCTCTGGTGTCATGTTGCAGCGGGGTCGGGTTTCTCCGAAGATCAGCTCGAGTGGACTTTGCACAAGCTTCTCCTTGTCGTCATCAACCTTGACATAGAACCATTCTGATTTCCAGCCTGCCGGCCATTTGCTTCGGTAGCTGATTACAGGAAACTTTGCGGTTTTCCGGTAGGCAAAATTGTAGCAACCGAAATTATCATGTAGTCCATCTTTTCTGGCCTTTGTTTGATAATGTAACTCATGAACTCGACAGAAACTGTCGGCAAATGGCTCCACTGCTTGGCTTCGGAGGGCCCAAATATAAACGCTAAGCCTAACGATAGCGTTAGGAGTTAGCTGGTGAAGGTAGATACCAAACCTCTTCAATATCTCCGCAATAATCTCGTGAAGAGGGAATCTCAGCCCAGCTTTTAAAAAGCTCTTGAAGATGACAATCTCGTCCTTCTCAGGCTTCGGGGTGGTTTCTACTCCCCTGAAGCGAAGTAGCTTCTTCTGATCTTCACTGAAAAAACCTGCTTTCACCATCTTGGAAAGATCAGCCTTTGAAACAGTCGACTTTCCAAAATCTAGGTGACTGGGCTTGCTGGGCATGGCAATACGGTAGTCATCTTCGGGATCAGTCCCTTCAATGTTTTCTTCTTCTCCTTCGGCAGTTGTCGGGTTTGCTTCAGCAGCAAGCATTTCTTCCGCAGTCACCAGTCCGGAACGCTGCATCGCTTCGGAGATGGGCACAGTATTCGAACCTTCGGCTTCGTCTCCCTCACGTGCAACTCTGGCAGTAGATCGTACTCTGGCCATTTGATTCTGAATTTGGGGAAGTTAGATACTTTTTCTTTTTTCTTTTCTTCCGAAGCTTTTCTTTCTGACGAAGCAGATGTCGAGATGGACCTTCGTTCGATTCTGAGAATCAAGCTTTGGCTATAGTTAAAAATTTTGGCAGCAGAACAGTGCAAATAGCAATGAATGCTGTGGTAACTTCACACCTACTCGTCTGTTTATATAGTGCTGCAGGTAAGAAGGCGAAGCGGCAGGATTTTTACACCAGGCGGGCAGTCACTTGTACTCGCTGTGCAGTGGACCGCAAAGATCAAACAGTAACTCTGCAAGGTGGGCCTGGCACGCGCTCGGAAACCGGATCGTTTCTCAGCAACGAGCTCAGGGAAGGTGTTTTTTGGACCTTCGGCTTCCCGAAGCTGAAGAGGTTTTTTTTTCACGGGTCAAGCTCGTTACGAAAAACGATCTAGCACCGCGAAAGGGGCTACTGTTGGGGTCATGCTTCGTTGCGCCGAAGGTCTTGCACGAAGAAGCAGCTTCGGCTGAAGTTGTCCCCAGGAGATGGCCGAAGGTTCCTTTTCATGGAGCTTCGGCGTTACAAACCGACATAGAGATAGAATGACCTTTTTATCCATAGAGGTCTGAGTTAATGTTGTAAACTTTTGTAAGGGGCATAATTGTAATTTGTCACAGGCTGTGACCTGAATCTATAAATAGATGAACAGTACCTCTGTACTGTTCACGCGAACCTGCCATTTGCTTTCGCATCACACCTGTACTTTTGCTTTTTTCAGGACTAAAGGTACATTTTTAATTCGAATTTATTTATATTCGTTCATGATGATGAAAATGGAGATGATTCTATGATAATATTTAAATGTTTATTTCATACCTTATGATCTGTATGAATACTTCGTTCCTTGTTATTAAGTTTACGAAGGTACGTCCTTCGTAACCTTCGTCCGAAATTCCTTATATCCCGAAAGGATATAATGTCTCGGAGGACGAAGGACTTTAACCCTTAACATTTTCTATGTTGCCTTGTTCTTAACTCTTAGCATTTGAGAACAAGCCCCCAACAGGAGCATACCACAAACTTATTTGGTACGCTTCTTGCCGTCTGCTCTTGCTTAATTTTTTAGCTCTTGCGCACCAACTGCTTAGTTTTTTAAGTTTTTAAGCTTCGGCTCTGAAAACAGTTTTTAGCATTTTTGAAGATGTCTGAAGGTAAAAAGGCTGCTGCCGAGATGAAGCTGAGTCTTTCTGAAGAGAAAAACCTGGGGTTTCTTGAAGCAATGTCGAAGACCAATACAGAAAAAATCACCAAAGAGATTTTAGAAGGTTTATCTGAAGATACTGATGACAGCGACAGTTATGATGTGGATAGTGGTGGTGAAGACTCCGAAGATCGCCCTTGGCGACCAAGCCATGCGGTTTTTGGCAAATCGAGTATCAAAGAAAATCATCTTGTCAATATGAGGGGAAGATATTTCCGGGACTTGTCCGTTGTGAGGGCCGACGAAGGAGAGAAGACTTGTCCGACACCTGAGGAAAACGAAGTCGTAGTGTTCCAAAGCTTTTTGAAAGCTGGACTACGATTTCCCCTGAGCAGGTTTGTCGTAGAGGTACTGAAAATATTTGAAATTTATCTTCACCAACTTACCCCCGAAGCAATCATAAGGATGAATATCTTCGTGTGGGCGGTGAGAAGCCAAGGTCTGGAACCGGATGCGAAAAGTTTCTGCAACATACACGAATTGTTATACGAGACAAAGCCCTGGGGTAAGGAACAGTATCACAATAATTTCGGCTGCTACAGCTTCGTCGCTCGGTCTGGGTCAAGCTGCCCCGTGCCAACCTTTCGGAAGAAATGGCCCGGCGACTGGATGACAGAATGGTTTTATGTGAAGAATGACCTGGAAACACGGGAAGATGTTAAAGGTATAATTATGCGTCCTATTTGGCAACGCTTCGGCCTGCGGAAGCCGAAGGTTGAAATGAATGAAGCTGCCGAAGAATGCCAGAGAGCCTTCGGAGTTGTTTGCTCTTTTATTGGAACGAGGGATTTGGTCCAAGATGAGAGCACCTAGAGGGGGGGGGGTGAATAGGTGATCCTGTGAAACTTTAAAACTTAAGCCACAAAAACTTGTTAAGTGTTAGCACAATTATTGCCAAGTGGCTAGAGAGGAGTCTCAACAAAACACAATACCACAAGAGATCAAACACAGAGATGACATAGTGGTTTATCCCGTGGTTCGGCCAAGACCAACGCTTGCCTACTCCACGTTGTGGCGTCCCAACGGACGAGGGTTGCAATCAACCCCTCTCAAGCGGTCCAAAGACCAACTTGAATACCACGGTGTTTTGTTTTGTCTTTCAATATCCCGTTTGCAAGGAATCTCCACAAATTGGAGTCTCTTGCCCTTACACGTATATGATCACAAAGAAGCACAGAGTAAGGGAGGGAAGCAACACACACAAATCCACAGCGAAATGCGCACACACACGGCCAAGAAACGAGCTCGAATGACTATCTCAAAGTTCTCACTAGAACGGAGCTCGAATCACTTAGAATCACAAACGAATGCGCAAAGAACGAGTGTGGATGATCAAGAATGCTCTAAGGTTGCTTGGGTGACTCCTCCATGCGCCTAGGGGCTCCTTTTATAGCCCCAAGGCAGCTAGGAGCCGTTGAGAGCAAATCTGGAAGGCTATCCTTGCCTTCTGTCGTCGGGGGCACCGGACAGTCCGGTGCACACCGGACACTGTCCGGTGCCCGATTTCTTTCCTTAAACAACGCTGCCGACCATTGCAGACCGTTGCAGATCTGAGAGCCGTTGGCGCACCGGACATGTCCGGTGCACACCGGACAGTCCGGTGCCGTCTTCCGACCGTTGGCTCGGCCACGTGTCCCGCGCAGATTGCGCGGCCGACCGTTGGCCCGGCCGACCGTTGGCTCACCTGACAGTCCGGTGCACACCGGACAGTCCGGTGAATTTTAGCCGTACGCCGTCGGCGAATTCCCGAGAGCAGCCTGTTTACGCCGAGTCAGCCTGGCGCACCGGACACTGTCCGGTGCACACCAGACAGTCCGGTGTGCCAGACCGAGCTGAGTCTTGGCTGTACACAGCCAAGTCTTTTTCTCCCCTTTTCTTTTCTTCTTCTTTCTGTTTCTAACACTTAGACAAGTATATTAGTATACAAAACCAATGTACTAAGGCTTAGAAACATACCTTTACTTCATGATTTGCACCTTGTTCATCCATGGACATAAATTCACAATTAAGCACATGTGTTGGCACTCAATCACCAAAATACTTAGAAATGGCCCAAGAGCACATTTCCCTTTCAATCTCCCCCTTTTTGGTGATTTATGCCAACACAACATAAAGCAACTAGAACAAGTGCAAACTCATTTCAAATAAAACTCAAGTTTATTTTGATTCAATTTTGGCATATATGGATCATCTTTTGCCACCACTTGGTTTGTTTTTGCAAATCAAACTCAAATCTCTATCTCTAAGTCAAACACACATGTTGAGGCATAAAGAGAGTCATTTCAAAAGAGATTGATCAAAGATTTCAAAAACTCCCCCTTTTTCCCATAATTACTACTTCTCCCCACAAGAAGCCAAAAGAGACAATAAAAGGGTTTTGACAAACCAAAAACTCTACTCTACTATTTTCAAATTTCTCAAGTGGTAGCTGATCCATTTATTGCTTTGGGCTTTATTTTCTCCCCCTTTGGCATCAAGCACCAAAACGGGATCAATCTTGGCCCTTTAACCCCATTGCCTCACCAAAATCTTCAATTAAGAGCAAATGGCAATAAGAGTTCATGAGATGGACTTGGAATAAGTTACCCTCTCATCGGAGTGCAGTGGAAGTCTTTCATGGTCCAAGTCCACCTTTTCCCTTTCAATTTTCCTTCGAGACTAAATCAAGCAAACTCAAGCATATGGTTAGTCTCAAAGGGTCAAGTTGTAACACATCTCCCCCTAAACATGTGCATCACTTTGCAACGGACTTGTGAGGTCCAGGGAGTGTTTGTACAACTTGAGCACCATAATAAGCAACAAAATGCAGAATGAACATGATCAAAGGCATAAACACATGTATGCTACATTTCAATCCAAGTTCCGCGAATCTAAGATATTGAGCTCACTACGCAACCTGCAAAAGGTCTTCTCATCTAAAGGCTTGGTAAAGATATCGGCTAGCTGGTTCTCGGTGCTAACATAAAACACTTCGATATCTCCCTTTTGCTGGTGGTCTCTCAAAAAGTGATGCCGGATGTCTATGTGCTTTGTGCGGCTGTGCTCAACAGGATTTTCTGCTATTCGGATAGCACTCTCATTGTCACATAGGAGTGGGACTTTGCTCAGATTGTAGCCAAAGTCCCGGAGGGTTTGCCTCATCCAAAGTAGTTGCGCGCAACACTGTCCTGCGGCAACATACTCGGCCTCAGCGGTGGATAGGGCAACGGAGGTTTGTTTCTTAGAGTTCCATGACACCAGGGACCTTCCTAAGAATTGGCACGTCCCCGATGTACTCTTCCTATCGACCTTACATCCAGCATAGTCGGAATCTGAGTACCCAATCAAGTCAAAGTTAGACCCCTTTGGATACCAGATCCCGAAGCAAGGCGTAGCGACTAAATATCTAAGAATTCGCTTCACCGCCACCAAGTGACACTCTTAGGATCGGATTGAAATCTAGCACACATGCATACGCTAAGCATAATATCTGGTCTACTAGCACATAAATAAAGCAAAGAACCTATCATGGACCGGTATGCTTTTTGATCAACGGACTTACCTCCTTTGTTGAGGTCGGTGTGTCCGTCGGTTCCCATCGGCGTCTTTGCGGGCTTGGCGTCCTTCATCCCAAACCTCTTTAGCAGATCTTGCGTGTACTTCGTTTGGGAGATGAAGGTGCAGTCCTTGAGTTGCTTCACTTGGAACCCAAGGAAGTAGTTCAACTCGCCCATCATCGACATCTCGAATTTCTGCGTCATCACCCTGCTAAACTCTTCACAAGACTTTTGATTAGTAGAACCAAATATTATGTCATCGACATAAATTTGGCATACAAAAAGATCACCATCGCAAGTCTTAGTAAAAAGAGTTGGATCGGCTTTCCCAACCTTGAAAGCGTTAGCAATTAAGAAATCTCTAAGGCATTCATACCATGCTCTTGGGGCTTGTTTAAGTCCATAGAGCGCCTTAGAGAGCTTACACACGTGGTCGGGGTACCGCTCATCCTCGAAGCCAGGGGGTTGCTCCACGTACACCTCCTCCTTGATTGGCCCATTGAGGAAAGCGCTCTTCACATCCATTTGGTACAACTTGGAAGAATGGTGAGCGGCATATGCTAGCAAGATACGAATGGACTCTAGCCTAGCCACAGGAGCAAAAGTCTCCTCAAAGTCCAAACCTGCGACTTGGGCATAACCTTTTGCCACAAGTCGAGCCTTGTTCCTTGTCACCACTCCGTGCTCGTCTTGTTTGTTGCGGAACACCCACTTGGTTCCCACAACATTTTGCTTGGGATGAGGCACCAGCGTCCAAACTTCATTGCGCTTGAAGTTGTTAAGTTCCTCCTGCATGGCTAACACCCAATCCGGATCTAGCAAGGCCTCCTCTACCCTGAAAGGCTCAATAGAGGAGACAAAAGAGTAATGTTCACAAAAATTAACTAGTCGAGACCAAGTAGTTACTCCCTTGCTAATGTCACCCAGAATTTGGTCGACGGGATGATCCCTTTGAATCATCGCTCGAACTTGGGTTGGGGGTGCCGGTTGCGCTTCTTCCTCCATCACATGATCATCTTGTGCTCCCCCTTGATCACACGCCTCCTTTTGATGAACCTGTTCATCGTCTTGAGTTGGGGGATGCACCGTTGTTGAGGAAGAAGGTTGATCTCGTTCATCTTGTTCCTGTGGCCGCACTTCTCCAATCGCCATGGTTCGTATAGCGGCCGTCGGAACATCTTCTTCATCTACATCATCACAATCAACAACTTGCTCTCTTGGAGAGCCATTAGTCTCATAAAATACAACGTCGCTAGAGACTTCAACCAAACCCGATGATTTGTTGAAGACCCTATACGCCTTTGTATTTGAATCATAACCTAATAAACACCCTTCTACAGCTTTGGGAGCAAACTTAGAATTTCTACTCTTCTTCACTAGAATGTAGCACTTGCTCCCAAATACACGAAAGTACGATACATTGGGTTTGTTACCGGTTAGTAGCTCATACGAAGTCTTCTTGAGGAGTCGATGAAGGTAGACCCTGTTGATGGCGTGGCAAGCCGTGTTCACAGCTTCCGACCAAAAGCACTCGGGGGTCTTGAACTCTCCAAGCATCGTCCTTGCCATATCGATTAGCGTCCTGTTCTTCCTCTCTACCACACCATTTTGCTGTGGTGTGTAGGGAGCGGAGAACTCGTGCTTGATCCCTTCCTCCTCAAGAAACTCCTCCACTTGAAGGTTCTTGAACTCGGACCCGTTGTCGCTCCTTATCTTCTTCACTTTGAGCTCAAACTCATTTTGAGCTCTCCTGAGGAAGCGCTTGAGGGTCCCTTGGGTTTCAGACTTATCCTGCAAAAAGAACACCCAAGTGAAGCGGGAAAAGTCATCAACAATAACTAGACCATACTTACTTCCTCCTATGCTCAGATAGGCGACGGGTCCGAAGAGGTCCATATGCAGCAGCTCCAGGGGTCTTGACGTGGTCATCACATTCTTGATGTGATGTGCTCCTCCCACTTGTTTACCTGCTTGACAAGCTGCACAAGGTCTATCTTTTTCGAAATAAACATTGGTTAGACCTATCACGTGTTCTCCCTTTAGAAGCTTGTGGAGGTTCTTCATCCCCACATGTGCTAAGCGGCGATGCCACAGCCAGCCCATGCAAGTCTTAGCCATTAAGCATGCATCTAGACCGGCCTCTTCTTTTGTAAAATCAACTAAGTAAAGCTTGCCGTCTAGTACACCCTTAAAAGCTAGTGAACCATCACATCTTCTAAAGACAGAAACATCTACATTTGTAAATAAACAGTTATATCCCATATTGCATAATTGACTAACAGATAGCAAATTGTAACCAAGAGACTCAACTAAAAACACATTTGAGATTGAGTGCTCATTAGAAATTGCAATTTTACCTAACCCTTTTACCTTGCCTTGATTCCCATCACCGAATATAATTGAATCTTGGGAATCCTTATTTTTGACGTAGGAGGTGAACATCTTCTTCTCCCCCGTCATATGGTTTGTGCATCCGCTGTCGATAATCCAGCTTGATCCCCCGGATGCATAAACCTGCAAGACAAATTTAGGCTTGGGTCTTAGGTACCCAACTCATGTTGGGTCCTGCAAGGTTAGCACAAATATCCTTAGGGACCCAAATGCAAGTTTTATCTCCCTTGCATCTTGCCCCTAACTTCCTAGCAATTACCTTCTTTCCCTTTCTACAAATAGCAAAGGGAGCATTGCAAGCATAATAAATGGTAGAAGGTTTGTTCACAACTTTTCTAGGAACATGAGCAAAATTTCTCCTAGGCATATGCACAACATTCCTACACATATCTCTATCATGCTTATAGGAAGAACTAGAAGCAAACATGGCATGAGAATCATAAACATGTGAATCAAAATCATTATAAGCATTTCTAGCATGTCTCCTATCATTATACATAAAAGCATGGTTCTTTTTAGCGCTACTGGCCATAGGGGCCTTCCCTTTCTCCTTGGCGGGAATGGGAGCCTTATGGCTTGTTAAATTCTTGGCTTCCCTTTTGAAGCCAAGACCATCCTTAATTGAGGGATGTCTTCCAATTGTATAGGCATCCCTTGCAAATTTTAACTTATCAAATTCACTTTTGCTAGTCTTAAGTTGGGCATTAAGACTAGCCAATTCATCACTTAGTTTGGAAATTGTAACTAGGTGTTCACAACAAGTATTAATATCAACATCCTTACACCTAGTACAAATTTCAACATGTTCAACACAAGAGTTAGATTTATTTGCTTCTACTAGTTTAGCATTTAAATCATTGTTGACACCTTTTAAAGTAGAGATAGTTTCATGACAAGTAGATAATTCACTAGAAAGCATCTCATTTCTTTTAATTTCTAGAGCAAGAGAATTTTGTGCACTAACAAATTTATCATGCTCCTCATATAAAAGATCCTCTTGTTTTTCTAGTAATCTATTCTTGTCATTCAAAGCATCAATCAACTCATTAATCTTATTAATTTTATATCTATCTAATCCCTTGAATAAGCATGAGTAATCTATCTCATCATCATCACTAGACTCATCCTCACTTGAAGAAGCATAAGTACTAGTATCATGAGTGCTTACTTTCTTTTCCCTTGCCATGAGGCAAGTGTGACGCTCGTTGGGGAAGAGGGACGACTTGTTGAAGGCGGTGGCGGCGAGTCCTTCATTGTCGGAGTCGGAGGAGGAGCAATCCGAATCCCACTCCTTTCCGATATGTGCCTCGCCCTTGGCCTTCTTGTAATGTTTCTTCTTCTCCCTTTTGTTCCCCTTTTCCTGGTCACTTTCATTATCGGGACAGTTAGCAATGAAATGACCAATCTTACCACATTTGAAGCACGAGCGCTTCTCCTTTGTCTTGGTCTTGCTTGGCTGTCCCTTGCGACCCTTAAGCGCCGTCTTGAAGCGCTTAATGATGAGGGCCATCTCCTCATTATTTAGCCCGGCCGCCTCAACTTGCGCCACCTTGCTCGGTAGTGCCTCCTTGCTCCTCGTTGCCTTGAGAGCAAGAGGTTGCGGCTCGTTGATCGGTCCATTCAAGGCGTCGTCCACGTACCTCGCCTCCTTGATCATCATTCGCCCGCTAACGAATTTCCCAAGAACTTCTTCGGGCGACATCTTGGTGTACCTGGGATTTTCACGTATATTGTTCACCAAATGAGGATCAAGAACGGTAAATGACCTTAGCATTAGGCGGACGACGTCGTGGTCCGTCCATCGCGTGCTCCCGTAGCTCCTTATCTTGTTGATAAGGGTCTTGAGCCGGTTGTATGTTTGCGTCGGCTCCTCGCCTCTTATCATCGCGAACCGTCCAAGCTCTCCCTCCACCAACTCCATCTTGGTGAGCAAGGTGACGTCGTTCCCCTCATGAGAATTCTTGAGGGTGTCCCAGATCTGCTTGGCGTTATCCAAGCCGCTTACTTTATGGTATTCATCCCTGCACAAAGAAGCTAGAAGAACAGTAGTAGCTTGTGCATTCTTATGAATTTGTTCATTAATGAACATGGGACTATCCGAACTATCAAAGTGCATTCCACTCTCTACAATCTCCCATATACTAGGATGGAGAGAGAATAGGTGACTACGCATTTTGTGGCTCCAAAATCCGTAGTCCTCTCCATCAAAGTGTGGGGGCTTGCCGAGTGGAATGGAGAGCAAATGTGAATTTGAACTTTGCGGAATACGAGAGTAGTCAAAAGAAAAGTTTGAATTAACCGGTTTCCTTCTCTCGTAGTCGTTGTGGTCCTCGTCCTTTTGGGAAGAAGTAGATTCATCGCTGTCGTCGTAGTAGACGATCTCCTTGATGCGCCTTGTCTTCTTCTTCTTCTTCCCTTCCTTCCGTCTATGACCCGAGCCGGAGTCGGTAGGCTTGTCGTCCTTCGGCTCGTTGATGAAGGATTCCTTCTCTTTGTCGTTGATCACGATACCCTTCCCCTTAGGATCCATCTCTTCGGGCGGTTAGTCCCTTTGTGAAGAGAACGGCTCTGATACCAATTGAGAGCACCTAGAGGGGGGGTGAATAGGTGATCCTGTGAAACTTTAAAACTTAAGCCACAAAAACTTGTTAAGTGTTAGCACAATTATTGCCAAGTGGCTAGAGAGGAGTCTCAACAAAACACAATACCACAAGAGATCAAACACAGAGATGACACAGTGGTTTATCCCGTGGTTCGGCCAAGACCAACGCTTGCCTACTCCACGTTGTGGCGTCCCAACGGACGAGGGTTGCAATCAACCCCTCTCAAGCGGTCCAAAGACCAACTTGAATACCATGGTGTTTTGTTTTGTCTTTCAATATCCCGTTTGCAAGGAATCTCCACAAATTGGAGTCTCTTGCCCTTACACGTATATGATCACAAAGAAGCACAGAGTAAGGGAGGGAAGCAACACACACAAATCCACAGCGAAATGCGCACACACACGGCCAAGAAACGAGCTCGAATGACTATCTCAAAGTTCTCACTAGAACGGAGCTCGAATCACTTAGAATCACAAACGAATGCGCAAAGAACGAGTGTGGATGATCAAGAATGCTCTAAGGTTGCTTGGGTGACTCCTCCATGCGCCTAGGGGCTCCTTTTATAGCCCCAAGGCAGCTAGGAGCCGTTGAGAGCAAATCTGGAAGGCTATCCTTGCCTTCTGTCGTCGGGGGCACCGGACAGTCCGGTGCACACCGGACACTGTCCGGTGCCCGATTTCTTTCCTTAAACAGCGCTGCCGACCGTTGCAGATCTGAGAGCCGTTGGCGCACCGGACATGTCCAGTGCACACCGGACAGTCCGGTGCCGTCTTCCGACCGTTGGCTCGGCCACGTGTCCCGCGCAGATTGCGCGGCCGACCGTTGGCCCGGCCGACCGTTGGCTCACCGGACAGTCCGGTGAATTTTAGCCGTACGCCGTCGGCGAATTCCCGAGAGCAGCCTGTTTACGCCGAGTCAGCCTGGCGCACCGGACACTGTCCGGTGCACACCGGACAGTCCGGTGTGCCAGACCGAGCTGAGTCTTGGCTGTACACAGCCAAGTCTTTTTCTCCCCTTTTCTTTTCTTCTTCTTTCTATTTCTAACACTTAGACAAGTATATTAGTATACAAAACCAATGTACTAAGGCTTAGAAACATACCTTTACTTCATGATTTGCACCTTGTTCATCCATGGACATAAATTCACAATTAAGCACATGTGTTGGCACTCAATCACCAAAATACTTAGAAATGGCCCAAGAGCACATTTCCCTTTCACAAGAGCATATTGCCTTCAGAGTATGGCCGCTCGCGGAAAAATGGGAAATGCCGCAGGAAACCATAAAGGAGGCTGACGAAGGTGGACTTATCAGGCTGAAGTATACTGCCAAGTTTGGAGATAAATTCGTTGAGCCAGATGATGACTGGCTAAAAAGCATTGAAAATTTAAGTGATGAACTACTTGGGGTTTATTCAAAGGCCGAAGATACTGCATTGTCAGCAGCCTTCGGAGGCCGGAAAAAGAAAAGACTGAACCGAGTGTTTGACGCAATTGGGTTCGTGTACCCCGACTACCACTATCCAGCGCGGGGCCAAAAAAGAAAAAGCGCAACCTCTGCACAAGAAACTGCTTCAGCCGCTCCCAGCGAGCCAATGCTGAAGAGACAAAGGGTAAAGGTTCTCACACACCGGCCACGCTACATTGAACTAGCTACAGTGCCTGAGTTCGGCGGTGAAACCTCTTCGGCCACCGTAACTAAAGAACCAACTTCAGTGTCGAAGGTCGAAGAAAAAACTGAAGCACCCTCAGCAGAGAAAGTAGAAAAACCGAGAACTGAAGGAACGAAAAAATTGGAAATTTTAAGTCCTTCAGCAAGTGTTGAGACAATAAAAAACCAAAAAGGCCCAGCAATGACCCCGAAAAGAAAAAGAATGGTCAATGTGCTAGATGTACTGGAGACAATTAAGTCTTCAAGCACGACTCCGAAGAAGACTGTTGAAACTTCCGAAGTGGAAACTGAAATCTCTGACAGTAAAGTTCCAAAGCAACAAACTGAGACTGAGGCTGGGCCTTCAGAGCCCACAAAGGTAAAATCCTTGGAAACCGAGGAAGAAAAAATGACAGAGCCAATTCTTGTTGAAGAAGTCAGTGTTGTTGCCCCCGAAGCATCCTCCAAAGTCCTTGATTATATTGTTCGGCACGCTTCGGGGAAAAAGTTATCAGAAGAAGAAGTTTTTGAAGCTAATCACTATGCCAAAGAATTGAAATATCCGAAGGGGGCACTAGTGTTCAATTGTACAGATGAAGAAGATTTCCTATACTGCCTCCCGGATAACAAAGAATTACTTGTCTGCCGAGAAATGGCCCGAAGCATGGGGTTTCCTAAGCTGGAGGCTGGCCTCTGTGCTATGACAAAGGACAATCTTGCAGACAGCCTTGCGTATAATAGCCTGAAGGTACGAGATCTGCGCATTTGGAAACTTTATGATTTGAAATTTATTGTTTTATTCTTATACTAACTCTTTTTCGTATAGGGTTTAATACTTAGCAACGCGCTGAGAGCGCAAAAGAATGCCGAAGACGAGAGCTATGAAATTGCTTTCAACAACCTTCGAACAGAGGTTATCAAACTAAGGAATGAAGCCTTGGAAAAGGACAAAATTCTAGTTACATTGGTGGATAAAATAAAGGAGAACGAAGCTGCGTCTAAAGCACAAGTTGCAGCTCAAAAGCACGAGATTGACGATCTTCAGAAGCAATTAGCCCGGGCTAAAGAAGAACGCATACTTGAAGAAACGAAGCGAGAACTTAGCGACCAATGGGCAAATCATTTAGAAGGAACTGTCGAAGAGCTTCGTTCGTCCATGAAAAGATGCTATGACAAATCTATGGATTGTGTTAAGAAAATGAAAGCTAGCTTCGCCAGTGTTGGCGCATTTTCGAGTGAAGAAAACTTCACGAGAGGCAACCCCGAAGGTCCCATTGAATGGATTAATCACGAAGCTGAGGCCTTTGAAGAAATTTTAAATAGTCGCGGAGACATATGCGCTTTTTCGGGTGCCAGGGGGATTGCCACCATTTTAGAAAGGAAAGGCTGAGAACATGTAAAAATTTTAGCACAATCCGAAATTGCCTTGTCCTTCGAAGACGCTAAAGACCCTTCAGCTGAAGCTAGCATAGTTGGTGGAAAATTTTTCACCGATATCTGGGATAATGGTGGCCGAGAAATGGCCCGAGAAATTATCCAAAAAAGCGAAAAAGGCATTCATGATGCTAGAAAAGTGGCCGAGGCTGCTGAGAAAAGCGCAGAGCCCGAAGGGCAAATAGGTATTAACTAATGGTTTTTATTGTGTTGTAATTTTTGATTTCAAACTTCGTTCGCCAATTGTAATAGCAATGTAGCCGTATCCTGTCCTCCCTCAGATCCTGCTAAAACGCCTCCAGGCCCTCACCCGAAGGACGACGATGAAATCAAAAAGATGGCCGAAGCTATCATGGATCAAGTTGTCAATCAACTCCTGAACGAAGCTGCGGAAGTAGTACTTAGGGAAGACTAGGTACTATTGTAAAAACATCTGAAATGTAATATGTGTAATATCTTGTAACCCTGAATGTAATATACTTGTTTTTTATGGTTCAATTCTTTACGATGCATGAAATTTTACATACATACCGTTTTTGAGTCTGACGAAAAAACACCTTCCCTTCTTTTCATGCTTCGTGAAGAAGAATTTTCATTCATCACAACGATATTCATAGTGCTCTGATGAA
This sequence comes from Zea luxurians, assembly GCA_029449295.1. Taxonomy (NCBI): domain Eukaryota; kingdom Viridiplantae; phylum Streptophyta; class Magnoliopsida; order Poales; family Poaceae; genus Zea; species Zea luxurians. The sequence continues at coordinate 175,525 of JAOPSE010000594.1, read as the reverse complement.
GAATTTCCAAGCTTCGTGAAAATATTTTCTGAAGCTACACTCCGAAGATCAATATTGTATCTCCTTGTGACTTTGCATAATTTTCCCTTTTTCAAAGCATTTTTCTGAAGATCGATATTATGTCCCCTTCTTGTGCCATATGCAGCATGATGTATGATGCTTATGCTATGAGAAATGATGTGATGATGTTATGTTATGTAAAATGGTATTTATTCCGAAGATACACTCACATTCCTGCAATAAAACACACAATCTTTTTAAATCAGCATTGACTTTTCGCTGTAAGCCTCCCTTAGGAGCTTCTTCGCCTTTTACTTCAGTAGAATCAGCGTTTATTTTTCGCTGTAAGCCTCCCTTAGGAGCTTCTTCGCCTTTTACTTTCGGCGGTATTCGCGTTGACTTTTCGCGCTTCGCCTTTTACTTAGGCGGTATCAGCGTTTATTTTTCGTTGTAAGCTCTGCATTCCCTTTGGAACGACTTCTGAGCAGAAAACTTACACTGCGCTCCCTTTGGAACGGCTTTTTGTAACTTCAGCAAACTTACTCTGCGTTCCTTAGAACGACTTTTTGATGCTTCGAAGAATTCATGCCGTGCCTTTTAAAATAAATTTTTGACAATTAGAAGATCCTCCTTGCTATCGCAAATCTTTAAGCTTGAACAACTTAAGCCTGTGGAGAAGATATACTTTCCTTGTGGCAATCAACGAAACTATTACATGAGATTTAAAAATTGTCCTTTATTACACAGAAAATAAAATTGAATGGAAAAGACTACTATCAAAGTAGGATATTTGTCAATAAATGTGCTTCGACTCTGGCACAGTGCTATTGACTGTGCGAGCTTCGGACTGTTCTCTGAAGTCCCTTTGCTGTTGAACATATTGGCCCCCTTCTGGCTGCTGGCCTTGTTGCAGCGGTGGTGGAGGCGGAGGCTGTTGCCAGGAAGCTTGAGGTTGACTCGCCGAAGCAACAGAAACTGCAGGGTGATTGCCTACATATTCTGGGATGTAAGGCGAATGATACGAAGCAGTGTGCATAATCTGCTTCGGCTGACCCTGTTGTGCTGCAGCTTCGGCTATCTCCTTTTGCTTCTGGATGGTAACATGGCACATCCTGGTGGTATGGCCCTTGTTTTCACCACAGAACAAGCAAAATGTTCTCCTTGGTTGATCTCCAAATCTTCCGCCGAAGCCCCTGGCGCCTCTGCCTCTTGGAGCTGGCGGCCGAAAGAAGCTTTGCTGTTGCCCCGAAGCTTGTGAGGAGCATTGTGGCCTTTGCTACTGACTCCCCTTATCATCATTTTGAGTAGAGCTGTGAATTGACCTGACGTGCCTCGGATAAAATCTTCCTCCGAAGCCCCTGGTCATTTCGGAAAACCTGAAAGCTTCCTCCCTTCTTTGACGAAAATCATTGTCAGCCCGAATATACTCGTCCATCTTCTGGAGCAGCTTCTCCAAAGTTTGAGGAGGTTTCCTAGCAAAGTACTGAGCTGAAGGTCCCGGCCGAAGTCCCTTGATCATGGCCTCAATTACAATTTCGTTGGGCACTGTTGGCGCCTGTGCCCTTAATCGTAAGAACCTCCGGACATACGCCTGAAGGTATTCTTCGTGATCCTGGGTGCACTGGAATAGAGCTTGAGCAGTGACCGGCTTCGTCTGAAACCCCTGGAAGCTGGTTAACAACATGTCCTTCAGCTTTTGCCATGAAGTGATCGTTCCTGGTCGAAGGGAGGAATACCAGGTTTGAGCAACACTCCTGACAGCCATAACAAAAGATTTTGCCATGACTGCAGTATTGCCACCATACGAAGATACTGTTGCTTCGTAGCTCATCAAAAACTGCTTCGGGTCTGAATGGCCGTCGAACATGGGAAGCTGGGGCGGCTTGTAGGATGAAGGCCAAGGTGTAGCCTGCAGCTCAGCGGACAGAGGAGAAGCATCATCAAAAGCAAAATTTCCATGGTGGAAATTCTCATACCAGTCATCTTCATTGAAGAAACCCTCCTGATGAAGATCCTTGTGCTGAGACCTTCGGTTCGGCTCATCCTGAGTAAGATGACGAACTTCTTCAGAGGCTTCGTCTATCTGCCTTTGCAGTTCTGCTAGCCTGGCCATCTTTTCCTTCTTCCTCTGCACCTGCTGATGAAGCACCTCCATGTCTCTGATTTCTTGGTCTAGCTCATCCTCTTGCGGTGTCGGGCTGACAGCCTTCCTCTTCTGGCTTCGGGCCTCCCGAAGAGAGAGAGTCTCCTGATTGGGGTCCAGCGGTTGCAGAACTGCAGCCCCAGTTGCTGAAGCTTTCTTCGGCGCCATAGCGAAGGTTTATGGTTGCCGAAGATGTTCAAAACTTAGAGTGGAAGTGAGTTCACCGGAGGTGGGCGCCAATGTTGGGGACTTGTTCTCAAATGCTATGAGTTAAGAACAAGGCAACACAAAAAATGCTAAGTGATAAAATCCTTCGTCCTTCGAAGCATTATTTCCCTTAGGATATAATGATTCTCGGACGAAGGTTATGAAGGACATACCTTCATCAACACAACATATAATAATGAAGAAGGAATCATATAAAATATAAAGAATTAACGTAAACAATTATGTATAATCATCAACTCATTTTTTATATTATTATTATGGAAAAATAGAAATGATATCCAATAACAAATGTACCTTCGGCTTCAAGGAAGATGTAAGTACAAGCGTGACGCAAAAGTAAAATGCCAAGTCAGCGTGAACAGTACGGGGGCACTGTTCACCTATTTATAGGCACGGGACACAGCCCATGTAAAATTACATCCATGCCCTTTACATTTGGTAGTGATTCTATAGTAATCCACCGAGGCCTAAATAGCATTTTCATCTTTAAGTCGATTTTCTTTTCTGCTATCATGCCGAAGCTTTCCTGCCCACAGCTTCGGCGCTGTATCAACCTTCGTATTCTTCTCCCACTATGATGCTGATTCGAGTCCGAAGATACTTGTTCACACATTATACTCCAGAAACACTGTTAAATCATATTTTTGAGGACCTTCGGAAGCCGAAGGCCCCCAACACCGAGATCTTCGGACACCAAACCACTCGCGCGAGTTTTGGGCTCGGACTCCGATTTCTCCGGTCGTGCTCCTCGGTGTATAAAAGCGGAGCCGCTCCACCCCAAACAACGGTGCGCAGAAACAAAGGGAGAGCAAGGGAGAAAGAAGAAGGTTGTCGCCGCCATGGCAATCGGTCGGGCTTGTGTCTCTATGTAACACCCGGATTTTAGGGGTCCAAAACCCGGGCGCTAACATAATCACCAGGTGTGCTGGGACCAAGTCTCACACATATGATGAATCATGGCACAGGATCGAATGTCACAACTTTATATATAACAGGAGTTCTATACAAAATAAATAGTTACATTATAAGGAGACAACGGTCCAGCAACCCAAAGTTGACTGGGAGATGATGACCTAGACTTCTCACGAACACTTCGAAGCATCCACCATGAGCATCATCCTGCGGTACCTGTTCTTGACCTGTGGGGGTGTGAGACAGCAAGAGTGAGCTCACATACGTTCATCGCTCAACAAGTTGTGGGGAATAATGTGCATGAACTCGCCAAAGGTGGGAGCTCACGTGAAGTGTAAGGCTTACCAAAGAAGATGGTTAGAGCTGAGCATTGCTTTTAAAGTTGGTCAAAATTTTATTAGCAATTACTAAGTATAAGTACATACCAACCCAATTAAGTAATAGAGCAAAAGTAACAACCTCACCTGCGATGCAATGCATATGACGAATTGAATTTAGTTCCATAATTTAATCATGTGAGGGTCCGAGCTGCTCTTGACTGTGAGCACGGCTAGTATACCAGTTTTACACTCTGCAGAGGTTGCGCATCTTTACCCACAAGTCGTGTATCCCATGTCGCCAGGGTTTGCAAGGCCCTTAGACACTACCGAGGTGAATGGCTAGGGATCCACTACGAGGCCTTTACAAAGTTCCACTAGCTTCCGAAAACCCGCTACAGTTTATAGGAAGATCCAGTGCAGGAATCCCTTGCAGGACCGCCATCGCAGCAAAATCCTCCCGAGGGCCTCCCTACACTGACCTCTCCCCTACTGCCCTTGCCCCTTTCGGGTAAGGTAGTCTTCCACTAGCTTTCCTAATTAATCAGCCAAGGGGTCCCATTCCTCCCTTGTGGTAGCACTGTTTTCCCGGGTGGTTCTCCATGTTCCAATTAACATAATGATCTTAACATGAACCATAAATAACAACTGATAACAAAAGTATAATCATGAATAGTGTAATCTTCATACCCAAAACCTCATATAGCACTAGCAAGTACTACCCAGAAAGTTCAGTGGTAAACAAGGTATAAAGATAGACAAACTAGGGTAACCTATTGGGTCCCATCAAAATTAACCTATGCAGATCATTATGATTAATCAGAACATGGCTGGGTAAAGAGAAGTGATCAAGGGCACAACTTGCCTGGGACTTGAGATTCCAGGTACCAGGATGATCTTCAGATTCTCGTGACCTCACCGCTAGTCGTAGCAATACAAACAAACAGTGTATAGGCAAAATTAACATTACACCAAACATGTATGCCAAAATACATATTAATAATCTACATATTGAAATAAGATCACAGGAACAAGAATTATTAATTTTTGAGTTATAGAATTCAAGTTATGAATTTCCTAAGATTTAAGGTGATTATAATAGGATTAGATGATAAATTAATTTCCTAACAGAGTTCATGTCAAAACAGTGATTCTAAATGATAGAGAATGATATTACAAAATTTTAGAAATTGGAATGACTCAATTTGGAACTAAAATGAATTTTCTATGCATTTTACAAGTTTCTAGATTTGTTTTTGTATTAAAAATGAATTTCTAATATTAATTTCTCTGTTTTTAATACTCTCGGGACTGGGCGTCATTTACCAGAAAGCGCAGGGACTCTTTCGCAAGATTACCGAGACTCAGTCAACAGTGCACATGGACGGCGGGTTTATTATGTGAAAACCGAGGGGCTCTTTTGCAATTATCACAAACCGAACGGGTATCAAATATTCTCAGCCGTCCGATCCGTTCCCAACGGATCAGATTAGACGGAGCCATCCGCGAAGCGGTATGCGCTCGGATCCCTCAGATCATAAATGAACGGTTCGGATTTAATGAAGCCGGATCAGCTCCGGGCCACACGATCTTGATCCAAAGGTTCCGCACAGAACACCCCCCTTCGGGACCTACACCTAATCGCAGCCACCGACCCCAGATCCAACGGCCGAGGCACCTTCTTCATCCCCTCGCTAACACCCGATCCCCAGGAACACGCGCGCGGCGGCGACGACCCCGCCGGAGGGAGCTCAATCCGGCGCACCACCGCCCCAAATTCAAATTAAACGGCGCTAGACAATGTCCGGGCCCTAACGAACAAAAAGGAGTTGACGTACCAGTGATTGAAGCGATGACCGCGGCTGGCCACGGTGTCGCGCGGCCCACGGCGGAGAATCGAAGTGCGACGAGCGATTGCTCGAGTCTTGGCGGCGTTCGACCCAAATCGAGGGCACAGACGGCTTCCCCAGGTGAAGGCGACACTCCACGACTCGATTTCGAGAGCCGAGACCCCCCAACGACGGCTATCCTCGGCGGCGGCGCTCCTCGGTGCTTTTCGCTCGGCGATGACTACGCGATTTCTCACCTTGGTGTCCGGCTTGCAAAGGCTATGGCTCAGGGTCACGGGCGCTCAAGTTTTATAGCCCGGAGGGAGGGATAAGTCCGCGCGAGAGGAGGCCGAGACCGTCGGCGGAATTGGTGCGATTCTCCCCCGCGTGCGCAAGTCTGTTGCGAAATTCCAGGCCATGGAGTCCTTGGTGCGGACGCGAGCGTGGTGAGCAGGGGCTGGGGCGAGTCCGAGCTCAAGAATCGCACGGATCCGCAACGACCCGATCTCCACGGCGATGGACGCGCGACGCGGGTGATTGGACTGATAGTCGTGGGCAGGTGAAGAAGACGAACCTGAGCAGTGGGTCCCGCCACGTCAGCGAGAGAGGGAGTGCTCAGGCGCGGCTGAGCCACCGACGGCTCAGGCCCACCTGTCGGCGTGGAGAGCAAAGCGCAGAGAGCGAGCGGGCTGCGCGGTCACGAAGATAAATGGGCCGAAAACAGGGTTACCGGCCCAGTTAGGTATAGTGTTCCTTTTTCTTTTTTTCTTTCTTATTTTTCCTTTTCTATTTTCCTTTCCATTTGAATTTCAAATCAACACAAGTTTAAAGTTCAAACCCTTAATTTGGATACACATATAGAACTTCAGCATAATGTGCAAAAACATATTTTATATACTTCTTTATTTATTTTAGTTCTTTTGGACAAGCTTTTAATCATAGTAGAGAATAATCCATACCTTATTAATTCTAGGGAAATAAAATTTATATTGTAGACTATATATTTTAAGAAATAGTTTAATCATAATTCTTCTGTATAACCTAATCCAAAGGCAATTTAGATTATCTAAGTATCTTTAATTATATATATTTTTAACATATTCATTTCGGGACTAGAAACTTCTAAGTTATGATTATCTTTAAGGAAAGGTGTTTTGATTTAAAATTTTTTTTGAGAAATTTTTTTCTTGTCTTCACAAAATTGAACTTTAGGGTGTTACAAATCCTACCCCCCTTAAAAATAATCTCGTCCTCGAGATTTGTAAGGAAAGGATGTATACTCATATTGTTCTCGGGACATATGCACAAACAAAGAAATCTCGGCATGATGCAAAATCCTTTAACAAAACATAGGTTTAATAGACCTTACTATTATCACTAAAATAGTAATAATACTAACTAATAGCTAAACTAATATTTAGGTCTTACAAATAGTAAATATATATATATATATATATGTATCTATATCTATGTTTATCTCTCTATTCTTGTTGCTCGTTGACTTCTTCACCGACTACTTCATCTCCAACTGGCTCTTCCTCTTGAATTTCAAGTTCACCGGGTTCAGCTTCTATTTCTGCATGATGGGCATATCCCCGGTTGATAGATAGGGGCTGACTCTTTCCTGCCGAGGCTTGTCCTTGCTTCATCGGAGCCGGTGTAGTGTAGGCAGCTCTGTTGGGACAGTAGTTGGCGTAGTGTCCCGGTTGTCCACACTTGAAGCATGTCCTGATGGCGGTTGTGTTAGGAGCAACGGTTCCTACTGGAGTGCTTGCCTTTGGAGGAGCAGTTGGTGTCTGATGAGTTTGTTGTCCAGAACTGCCACTAGCTGGTGTACTTGGAGTGGTAGTATAGCGAGGACGGGAACTACTTCCAGCCTGCCCTGGGTTGACAGCCTTTCTTTTCTCTCCAAATATACTCCTCTTGTTTTCCACAGCAATAGCTTTGTCAAGTAGCCTTTGGAAGGATGGGAATGTGTGCGATACCAGTTGATATTGCAAGGGTCCAATCAATCCGTCCAGAAAGCTCCTGCTTTTGCTCATCATCCTCAACATCTCTGGGAGCATATCGAGATAACTGGATGAATTTGTCCCTATATTCACTCACGGACATACTTCCTTGCTTGAGGGATAGAAACTCCTTCCTCTTAATCTTCATGAGTCCAGCAGGAATATGGTAATTCCTGAATTGTGTGGAGAATTCTTCCCAGGTAATTGTATCGGCAGCAGCATGAGCTGCACAGTACGCATCCCACCAATCCGCAGCGGGACCAGCAAGACGACCCGATGCATAGAGTACTTTCTCTCGGTCCGAGCACTGGGCTATGTTGAGCATCTTTTCTATGGACTTTAACCAGTCATCTGCTTGCAGCGGATCTGCGGAGTTGGAGAAGGTTGGTGGTTTGTGGCTCATGAATTCCCGGTGCTTGTCCCGGGGTGGAACTGGTGGTGGAGGTGGAGGCAATGGCACTTGTTGTTGTTGCTGCTGTTGTTGAAGTTGTTGCTGCAGCTGCTGTTGTTGTACCCTTCTCTCCTGGCGTATCTCTTCCCGTTCTTGGCGCATTTCCCGACGTGCATCCTCTCTTTCCTGGTGCATTTCTTGGCGTTCTTGCTGCATTTGGGTGCGCATATCTGCCATAGTGTCAGCCATTTGCTGCATCATTCTCATTTGAGCTGCGACTAGTGGATCAATTCCACCTTGTGGAGGATTAGGAGGATTCATCTCTGCTGACTGTGGTTGAGGTTGTTGATTAGCAGGTAAATCAATTCCACCACCCTGCCTGGTATTGACCATCTAAGTTAGAAGCATATGGTAAGATAGCTTTGCAAGGGAATCATTTAGTAGACAGAATGAATAAGCTAATAGTTGGTTATGTACTGGAATTTCTTTGGCAGGGCTGGGCCAGATATTCTATGTCAAGACTAGGGTAATTAGTTGTACGAGGTGAATGTCCAAAGGTAAGATAGAATATGTTAAGATGAGATAGATACGGAATACTACATATATTTTCTAAGGGGATAATCTAGTTTGTCTAGTTATCTTACAAATGCTATCCTTTATACCTAGATGTATATGCAGATGTAATTGTGGACATTACTCCACAACCCATCACACTCAATCAAAGATCCAAATCAAACAAGTATCATAAGAACAAACATTCAAGTTCATAGATATCTATAAAAATAGTTTTGTTTTTGTTCCTAAGAATAGGTCTCCTATTCCTAAAGGTCACTTTAGGCATGGGATTTCAAAGTGTAAAATCCACATTTGTCTTTTAGAAAGAAAAGATAAGAATAATCAGAGTAAGCGGAAATAGATGAGAAAAAGATTAAGATAAGTTTAGAAAAGAATCAGAGTAGCAAAGGTAAGTAAATGAAGGTTGTCCAGTTCTATCTAGGTTTCGTCCTACAGTCAACACTCCTCTGATACCACTTCTGTAACACCCGGATTTTAGGGGTCCAAAACCCGGGCGCTAACATAATCACCAGGTGTGCTGGGACCAAGTCTCACACATATGATGAATCATGGCACAGGATCGAATGTCACAACTTTATATATAACAGGAGTTCTATACAAAATAAATAGTTACATTATAAGGAGACAACGGTCCAGCAACCCAAAGTTGACTGGGAGATGACGACCTAGACTTCTCACGAACACTTCGAAGCATCCACCATGAGCATCATCCTGCGGTACCTGTTCTTGACCTGTGGGGGTGTGAGACAGCAAGAGTGAGCTCACATACGTTCATCGCTCAACAAGTTGTGGGGAATAATGTGCATGAACTCGCCAAAGGTGGGAGCTCACGTGAAGTGTAAGGCTTACCAAAGAAGATGGTTAGAGCTGAGCATTGCTTTTAAAGTTGGTCAAAATTTTATTAGCAATTACTAAGTATAAGTACATACCAACCCAATTAAGTAATAGAGCAAAAGTAACAACCTCACCTGCGATGCAATGCATATGACGAATTGAATTTAGTTCCATAATTTAATCATGTGAGGGTCCGAGCTGCTCTTGACCGTGAGCACGGCTAGTATACTAGTTTTACACTCTGCAGAGGTTGCGCATCTTTACCCACAAGTCGTGTATCCCATGTCGCCAGGGTTTGCAAGGCCCTTAGACACTACCGAGGTGAATGGCTAGGGATCCACTACGAGGCCTTTACAAAGTTCCACTAGCTTCCGAAAACCCGCTACAGTTTATAGGAAGATCCAGTGCAGGAATCCCTTGCAGGACCGCCATCGCAGCAAAATCCTCCCGAGGGCCTCCCTACACTGACCTCTCCCCTACTGCCCTTGCCCCTTTCGGGTAAGGTAGTCTTCCACTAGCTTTCCTAATTAATCAGCCAAGGGGTCCCATTCCTCCCTTGTGGTAGCACTGTTTTCCCGGGTGGTTCTCCATGTTCCAATTAACATAATGATCTTAACATGAACCATAAATAACAACTGATAACAAAAGTATAATCATGAATAGTGTAATCTTCATACCCAAAACCTCATATAGCACTAGCAAGTACTACCCAGAAAGTTCAGTGGTAAACAAGGTATAAAGATAGACAAACTAGGGTAACCTATTGGGTCCCATCAAAATTAACCTATGCAGATCATTATGATTAATCAGAACATGGCTGGGTAAAGAGAAGTGATCAAGGGCACAACTTGCCTGGGACTTGAGATTCCAGGTACCAGGATGATCTTCAGATTCTCGTGACCTCACCGCTAGTCGTAGCAATACAAACAAACAGTGTATAGGCAAAATTAACATTACACCAAACATGTATGCCAAAATACATATTAATAATCTACATATTGAAATAAGATCACAGGAACAAGAATTATTAATTTTTGAGTTATAGAATTCAAGTTATGAATTTCCTAAGATTTAAGGTGATTATAATAGGATTAGATGATAAATTAATTTCCTAACAGAGTTCATGTCAAAACAGTGATTCTAAATGATAGAGAATGATATTACAAAATTTTAGAAATTGGAATGACTCAATTTGGAACTAAAATGAATTTTCTATGCATTTTACATGTTTCTAGATTTGTTTTTGTATTAAAAATGAATTTCTAATATTAATTTCTCTGTTTTTAATACTCTCGGGACTGGGCGTCATTTACCAGAAAGCGCAGGGACACTTTCGCAAGATTACCGAGACTCAGTCAACAGTGCACATGGACGGCGGGTTTATTATGTGAAAACCGAGGGGCTCTTTTGCAATTATCACAAACCGAACGGGTATCAAATATTCTCAGCCGTCCGATCCGTTCCCAACGGATCAGATTAGACGGAGCCATCCGCGAAGCGGTATGCGCTCGGATCCCTCAGATCATAAATGAACGGTTCGGATTTAATGAAGCCGGATCAGCTCCGGGCCACACGATCTTGATCCAAAGGTTCCGCACAGAACACCCCCCTTCGGGACCTACACCTAATCGCAGCCACCGACCCCAGATCCAACGGCCGAGGCACCTTCTTCATCCCCTCGCTAACACCCGATCCCCAGGAACACGCGCGCGGCGGCGACGACCCCGCCGGAGGGAGCTCAATCCGGCGCACCACCGCCCCAAATTCAAATTAAACGGCGCTAGACAATGTCCGGGCCCTAACGAACAAAAAGGAGTTGACGTACCAGTGATTGAAGCGATGACCGCGGCTGGCCACGGTGTCGCGCGGCCCACGGCGGAGAATCGAAGTGCGACGAGCGATTGCTCGAGTCTTGGCGGCGTTCGACCCAAATCGAGGGCACAGACGGCTTCCCCAGGTGAAGGCGACACTCCACGACTCGATTTCGAGAGCCGAGACCCCCCAACGACGGCTATCCTCGGCGGCGGCGCTCCTCGGTGCTTTTCGCTCGGCGATGACTACGCGATTTCTCACCTTGGTGTCCGGCTTGCAAAGGCTATGGCTCAGGGTCACGGGCGCTCAAGTTTTATAGCCCGGAGGGAGGGATAAGTCCGCGCGAGAGGAGGCCGAGACCGTCGGCGGAATTGGTGCGATTCTCCCCCGCGCGCGCAAGTCTGTTGCGAAATTCCAGGCCATGGAGTCCTTGGTGCGGACGCGAGCGTGGTGAGCAGGGGCTGGGGCGAGTCCGAGCTCAAGAATCGCACGGATCCGCAACGACCCGATCTCCACGGCGATGGACGCGCGACGCGGGTGATTGGACTGATAGTCGTGGGCAGGTGAAGAAGACGAACCTGAGCAGTGGGTCCCGCCACGTCAGCGAGAGAGGGAGTTCTCAGGCGCGGCTGAGCCACCGACGGCTCAGGCCCACCTGTCGGCGTGGAGAGCAAAGCGCAGAGAGCGAGCGGGCCGCGCGGTCACGAAGATAAATGGGCCGAAAACAGGGTTACCGGCCCAGTTAGGTATAGTGTTCCTTTTTCTTTTTTTCTTTCTTATTTTTCCTTTTCTATTTTCCTTTCCATTTGAATTTCAAATCAACACAAGTTTAAAGTTCAAACCCTTAATTTGGATACACATATAGAACTTCAGCATAATGTGCAAAAACATATTTTATATACTTCTTTATTTATTTTAGTTCTTTTGGACAAGCTTTTAATCATAGTAGAGAATAATCCATACCTTATTAATTCTAGGGAAATAAAATTTATATTGTAGACTATATATTTTAAGAAATAGTTTAATCATAATTCTTCTGTATAACCTAATCCAAAGGCAATTTAGATTATCTAAGTATCTTTAATTATATATATTTTTAACATATTCATTTCGGGACTAGAAACTTCTAAGTTATGATTATCTTTAAGGAAAGGTGTTTTGATTTAAAATTTTTTTTGAGAAATTTTTTTCTTGTCTTCACAAAATTGAACTTTAGGGTGTTACACTCTAGCCATGGAAGGGAGACTTGGAGCATCGCCGGGACGCGTGGAAACTGTACCAGTCACTGAATCAATGAATGGACGGTTGGTGCTCGGGCAATTGCTCACCGGAGCAATGGCGACCACCGTGGGTCACATCTTACCGTGGGCAGCGCCTATGTGCCACAGCCTTGGTATGGCCCTCTCACCTTTCATTGCGGCTCCACCCTCCGGTCGTTATGCGCCCTTCAAATTGGTTTTTGGGTCACCAGGGCCACAGTTTGGCGACCATCGACAAGAACTCCGCCACGGTGACCTGCGGCACCACCGTGCTCGGGGTCGGAGAGAGCAAGTAGTGTGCTGGCCGTAGAACGGTGAATAAATGGCTAGGATTAGTTGCTGGATAACCTTTCGTCGTGTTGAATCCATGCCGTAGAAACTAGATCGGACGGGTTTGGGTGAAGTTGAATTTTGACCGTAGATCTCGGATCTGGCGACTATGATGGTGTACCGTTTTAGGGTATGACCGGACTGATCTGTGTCGTAGGCCTCCAATCCAACGACCCAAATAGCACGATACCCCTTTAACGTGATAGATTTTCTAAAGAGCCCCTCCGCTTTTTCGTATTCAACCTGTAGTCCTGTCTGAGGGAATCTTGAGTCTTATGAACTTTTGCGTGATAACCCCTGTGTCTCTCTATTATTGGCGCCCAGTCTAAAGAGTTGGAAAAATCAGAAAATAAATATAGAAATGGATTTTAATATAGAAATGAATGCTAGAATTGGTTTAATTCATAGAAAATTCATATGAAGTCCAAATTAATCCATTCCAATTTATAATTTTGTAATATTATTGTTTATCATTTAATACCACTGTTTTGACATGAATATCACAATAAAATTTATATCCTATTTAATCTTGTACAAAACACATAAAACCTTCAGAAATTCATAACTTAAAATCCATAACTCCAAAATTAATGATTCCTATTCCTAGAATCTTATTTTAATGTGTAGATTATTATTATGTATTTTGTTTACATGTTTGGTGTGATGTTAATTTTGCATATACCATGTTTGTCTGTATTGCTACGTTTAGCAGTGAGGACACGTGTCATCTAAAGAGCAAGTTGGTACCTAGAATCTCAAGTGCCAGGCAAGTTGTGCCCTTGATCATTTCTTTTTACCCAGTCATGTTCTGATTAATCATAATGATCTACATAGGTTAATTTTGATGGGACCCAATAGGTTACCCTAGTTTGACTATCTTTATACCTTGTTCACCACTGAATTTTTGGGTAGTACCTGCTATCGCTTTATGTGGTTTTGGGTATAGAGATACATATTATTTATGATATATTTTATTATCAGTTGTTATTTACTGTTCATGTTAAGATCATTATGTTAATTGGAACATGGAGAACCACCCAGGAAAATAGTGCTACCACAAGGGAGGAATGGGACCCTTGGCTGATTAATTAGGAAAGCTAGTGGATGACTACCTTACCCAAAAGGGGCAAGGGCAGTAGGGGAGTGGTCAGTGTAGGGAGGTCCTCGGGTTGATTTTGCTGCGATGGCGGTCAGGCGAGGGATTCCTGCACTGGAGCTTCCTATAAAATATAGCGGGTTTTCTGAAGCTAGTGGAACTTTGTAAAGGCCTCATAGTGTTACCCTGCCTCGCCTCCTCGGTAGAGGTGTATGGGATCGGCCCTCTCTTGGCAGATGGGTAACATGACTTGTGGATAAAGATGCGCAACCTCTGGATAGTGTAAAACTGGTATACTAGCCGTGCTCACTGTCATGAGCAGCTCGGAAACTCACATGATTAATTTATGAAATTAAATTCAATTTGTCATATGCATTGCATTGAGGGTGCTGTTATTACTTTTGTTTTACTACTTAATTGGGTTGGTATTTACTTATACTTAGTAATTGCTAATAAAATTTTGACCAACTTTAAAAGCAATGCTCAGCTTCAACCATCCTCTTTGGTAAGCCTTACACTTCACATGAGCTCTCCCCTTTGGCGAGTTCATGCACATTATTCCCCACAACTTGTTGAGCGATGAACGTATGTGAGCTCCCTTTTGCTGTTCCACACCCCCATAGGTCAAGAACAGGTACCGCAGGATGAGGCGCATGGAGGATGTTGTGATGAGTTCGTGAGAGGTCTAGGCTGTTGTCTCTCAGTCAACTTTGGGTTGCTAGACCGTTGCCTTTATATAATGTAATTATTTATTTATTTGATATAGAACTCCTATTATATAGTAAAGATGTGACATTCGTTTCTGTACTACTATTCATCATATGTGTGAGACTTGGTTCCAACACACCTGGTGATTATTTCGTGCCTCGGTTTTGGACCCTAAAACCTAGGTGTGACAAGGACCCTCTCAAGGGAGTCCAACAACAAACACAAGGAGGAATCCTCTTCCTCCATCAAGTCCCATCAGAGAGGTGACAAGAACAAGAAGATGAAGAAAGTGGTCTACTACGAGACTGACTCTTCGTCACCCTCCACCTCCGGCTCCGAGTCGTTGACTACTTCTAAGCGTCATGAGCGCAAGAAGTATAGTAAGATGTCCCTACGCTATCCCCGTATTTCAAAGCACGCTCCATTACTTTCTGTACCCCTAGGCAAACCACCATATTTTGATGGTGAAGTTTATTGTATGTGGAGTGATAAAATGAGGCACCATCTAACCTCACTCCACGAAAGCATTTGGGATATTGTTGAGTATGGAGCGCAGGTACCTAAAGTGGGGAACAAAGACTACGACTCGGACGAGGCCGCCCAAATTAGGCACTTTAACTCCCAAGCCACGTCTATACTCCTCGCCTCCTTGTGTCGGGAGGAGTATAACAAGGTGCAAGGGTTGAAGAACGCCAAAGAAATTTGGGGCGTCCTCAAAACCGTGCACGAAGGGGACGAGGTGACCAAGATCACTAGGCGTGAAACGATTGAGGGAGAGTTCGATCGATTCGTCCTCAACAAAGGGATAGAGCCATAAGCCATGTATAACTGGCTCAAGACGATGGTCAATCAAGTGCGCAACCTCGGGAGCACCAAGTGCGATGACCATGAAATGGTTAAGGTTATTCTTAGATCTCTTGTTTTTCGTAATCCCACTTAAGTGCAACTAATTCATGGAGATCCAAGATATAAAACAGATGTCTCCCGAGGAAGTCATTGGCAAGTTTGTGAGCTTTGAACTTATGATCAAAGACTCCAAACACAATGTCAACTTGGAGCAAGGCACCACCTCCACACCTGAGGTGCAACCCGTCGCATTCAAAGCGGCGGAAGAAGAAAAGAGGGAGTCTACACCAAGTAGGCTTCCAATCGATGCCTCCAAGCTCGACAACAAGGAGATGGCACTCATCATCAAAAGCTTCTGTCAAATCCTCAAGCAAAGGAGGGGGAAGGATAACAAACCCCGCTCCAAAAGGGTATGCTACCAATGTGGTAAGCCCAGTCATTTCATAGCAAAATGTCCAATCTCTAGTGGAAGTGACAGGAACGACAACAAGAAAGGGAAGAAGAAGGAGAAGAAGAGATACTACAAGAAGAAGGGCGGCGATGCCCACATATGTCGGGAATGGGACTCCGATGAGAGCTCCACCAACACCTCCTCCGACGAGGACGCCGCCAACATCACCGTCAACAAGGGACTTCTCTTCCCCAACATCGGCCACAAGTGTCTAATGGCTAAGGACGGCAAGAAGAAGAAGGTACATTCTAGAGCCACCCCCAAATATACAACATCTAGTGATGAGGGTAGCTCTAGTGATGATGAAGATAATTTAATGTCTCTCTTCGCCAACCTTAGCATGGACCAAAAGAAAATTGAATGAATTAATAGAAGCCATTAATGAGAAGGATGAACTCTTGGAAAGCCAAGAGGACTTCCTCATTAAAGAAAACAAAAAATTTGTTAATCCGAAAAATGCTTATGCTCAGGAAGTAGAAAAATGTGAAAACTTAACTAAGGAGCTTAGCATTTGTCATGATTTAATTTCAAGTCTTAGAACTGAGAATGCTAATTTAATTTCTAAGATTGAAAAATTAAATGTTTGCAATGATTCTATTTCCTGTCTTAGAGATGAGAATGTCATTCTGAATGCTAAAATAGAAGAATTAAAAACTTGCAAACCCTCTACATCTACTGTTGAGCATGTTACTATTTGTACTAGATGTAGAGATGTTAATGTTGAAGCTATTGATGATCAACTTGCTATGATTAAAAAACAAAATGATCACATAGCTAAATTAACTGCTAAATTACCGAGCATGAACTTGAAAATGAAAAGTTTAAATTTGCTAGAAGCATGCTCTATAATGGGAGACACCCTGGCATTAAGGATGGCATTGGTTTACAACAGGGAAGCAATGTCAAGCTTAATGCCCCTAAAAATTGTCTAACTTTGTGAAAGGCAAAGCTCCCATGGTTCAGGATAATGAAGGTTACATTTTATACCCTGCAAACTATCCTGAGCACAAAATTAGGAAGATTCATGCTAGAAAACCTCATAATGTTTCTCATCATGCATTTATCTACAAAAATGAGGCTACTAGCTCTAGGCATACCACACATGTTAAAATGCCTAGAAAGAAAATTCCTGTTGCATCAAATGAGCATAATGTTTCTTTTAAAACTTTTGAAGCATCTTATATTTTGACTAACAAATCAGGCAAAGTAGTTGCCAAATATGTTGGGGGCAAACACAAGAGTCCGAAGACTTGTGTTTGGGTACCCAAGATGCTTATTTCTAACGTGAAAGGACCCAAGACTGTTTGGGTACCTAAGAACAAGGCATAAATTGTTTTGCAGGTTTATGCATCCGGAGGTTCAAGTTGGATAATCGATAGCGGATGCACAAACCACATGATAGGGGAGAAGAGAATGTTCTCTTCCTATGAGAAAAATCAAGATCCCCAACGAGCTATCACATTCGGGGATGGAAATCAAGGTTTGGTCAAAGGTTTGGATAAAATTGCTATATCTCCTGATAATTCCATTTCCAATGTTTTTCTTGTAGATTCATTAGATACAATTTGCTTTCAGTTTCTCAATTATGCAAAATGGGTTACAACTGTCTTTTTACTGATATAGGTGTTACTGTCTTTAGAAGAAGTGATGATTCAATAGCATTTAAGGGAGTGTTAGAGGGTCAACTATATTTAGTTGATTTTAATGATAACAAAGCTGAACTTGACACTTGCTTAATTGCTAAGACTAATATGGGTTGGCTCTGGCATCGCCGACTTGCCCATGTTGGGATGAAGAATCTTCACAAGCTTCTAAAGGGAGAGCATATTTTAGGACTAACCAATGTTCATTTTGAGAAAGACATGATTTGTAGCGCATGTCAAGTAGGGAAGCAAGTTGGAGTCCATCATCCACACAAGAACATAATGACAATTGACAGGCCACTCGAGTTACTCCACATGGATCTATTCGGCCCGATCGCTTACATAAGCATCGACGGGAGTAAGTACTGTCTAGTTATTGTGGATGACTATTCTCGCTTCACTTGGGTATTCTTTTTGCAGGAAAAATCACAAACCCAAGATACACTAAAAGGATTTCTTGAGACGGGTTCAAAATGACTTCGGATTGAGAATCAAAAAGATTAGAAGCGACAATGGGATGGAGTTCAAGAACTCTCAAACCGAAGGCTTTCTTGAGGAGGAGGGCATCAAGCATGAGTTTTCTTCTCCCTACACACCTCAACAAAATGGTGTAGTGGAGAGGAAAAATAGAACTCTACTGGACATGGCAAGAACCATGCTTGATGAGTACAAGACTCCGGACCAGTTTTGGGCGGAAGCAATCAACACTACTTGCTACTCCATCAACCGGCTATATCTTCACCGAATCCTTAAGAAGACATCATACGAACTCCTCACCGGTAAAAAGCCCAATGTTTCATATTTTAGAGTCTTTGGGGGAAAATGTTTTATTCTTATTAAGAGAGGTAGAAAATCTAAATTTGCTCCTAAAGCTGTAGAAGGCTTTTTACTTGGTTATGATTCAAACACAAGGGCATATAGCCTTTAATAAGCCCACTGGACTAGTTGAAGTTTCTTGTGACATTGTGTTTGATGAGACTAATGGCTCCCAAGTGGAGCAAGTTGATCTTGATGAATTAGATGATGAAGAGTCTCCATGCGTCTCGCTAAGGAACATGTCCATTGGGGATGTGTGTCCTAAGGAATCCGAAGATCCTAGACAAGCACAAGATCAACCGTCATCTTCCATTCAAGCATCTCCACCCACCCAAGATGAGGATCAGGCTCAAGATGACGAAGATGAAGATCAAGCGGATGAGCCACCTCATGAGGAGGGCAATGATCAAGGGGGAGATGAAGATAATGAAGACAAGGAAGATGAGCAAGAAATACAGGGTAAAAGACCACCACACCCAAGAGTCCACCATGCAATTCAACGAGATCACTCTATCAACTCCATTCTTGGTGACATTCATAAGGGGGTAACCACTAGATCTCAAGTTGCACATTTTTATGAACATTACTCTTTTGTTTCCTCTATTGAGCCATACAGGGTAGAGGATGCACTAAGAGATCCGGATTGGGTGATGGCTATGCAAGAGGAGCTCAACAACTTCACAAGGAATGAGGTATGGCATTTAGTTCCACGTCCTAATCAAAATGTTGTAGGTACCAAATGGGTATTCCGCAACAAGCAAGATGAGCATGGTGTGGTGACAAGAAACAAAGCCCGACTTGTAGCCAAAGGTTATTCACAAGTTGAAGGTTTGGATTTTTGATGAAACTTATGCACCTGTAGCTAGGCTTGAGTCAATTCGTATATTACTTGCCTATGCTACTTACCATGGCTTCAAGCTTTATCAAATGGACGTGAAGAGTGCCTTCCTCAATGGACCTATTAAGGAAGAGGTCTATGTTGAGCAGCCTCCCGACTTTGAAGATAGTGAGTATCCTAACCATGTATATAACCTCTCAAAGGCACTTTATGGGCTCAAGCAAGCCCCAAGAGCATGGTATGAATGCCTGCGAGATTTTCTTATCACTAATGGCTTCAAAGTCGGTAAAGCCGATCCTACCCTCTTCACAAAAACTATTGAAAAAGACTTGTTTATATGCCAAATTTATGTTGATGATATCATATTTGGGTCTACTAACAAGTCCTCATGTGAAGAGTTTAGTAGGATCATGGTACAGAAATTTGAGATGTCAATGATGGGGAGTTGAGATATTTCTTAGGATTTCAAATCAAGCAACTCCAAGAGGTCACCTTCATCAGCCAAACAAAATACATTCAAGACATACTTAAGAAGTTTGGAATGAAGGATGGCAAACCCATCAAGACACCCATGGGAACAAATGGGCATCTCGACCTCGACACGGGAGGTAAATCCGTAGATCAAAAGGTATATCGGTCGATGATAGTATCTTTACTCTATTTATGTGCATTTCGACCGAACATTATGCTTTCTGTATGCGTGTGTGCAAGATTTTAGGTAAATCCTAAGGAAGTTCACCTTAGGGCCACAAAGAGAATCATGAGATACTTAGTTTACACTCCTAAGTTTGGGCTTTGGTATCCTAGGGGATCCACATTTGATTTAATAGGATATTCCGATGCCGATTGGGCAGGGTGTAAAATTGATAGGAAGAGCACATCAGGGACTTGTCAGTTTCTGGGGAGATCCCTGGTGTCTTGGGCTTCAAAGAAACAAAACTCCGTAGCTCTTTCCACCGCCAAAGCCGAGTACATTGCCGCAGACCATTGTTGTGCACAATTACTCTGGATGAGGCAAACCCTTAGGGACTATGGCTACAAAATGAGCAAAGTCCCTCTCCTATGTGATAATGAGAGTGCAATCCGTATGGCGGATAATCCCGTTGAACACAGCCGCACTAAGCACAAATACATTCGGTATCACTTTCTGAGGGATCACGAACAAAAGGGAGATATCGAAATAGATTATGTAAACACCAAAAACCAATTACACGATATCCTTACCAAGCCACTAGATGAGAAAACCTTTAGCAAACTTAGGAATGAGCTAAATATACTTGATTCTCGAAATTTTGATTGAAACTTTGCACACATAGCTCATTTATATACCTTTGATCATATCTCTTTCATTTGGTACAAATGCATCTTTCTTATTCTTCTTGTGCCAAAGGCTAAGACTAATGTGTTTCCATGAGTATCTCTTGTATTAGTCTTAGATTGAAAGGGAAATGGAGTATTCGACAAAGATAACGCTTTCACTCAACTCTAATGGTATTATCTACTCTTTGCTAGTATTCCGCAAACTCTCAAGGGTATGACCTTTCACTCGTATTTATTTCACCATTTGGGAGAAATTGTTAGACCCCAAAGGGGGAGGAAATGCAGAAGGGCTCTCACGTTCTCCGGTTTTGGCAATTAATGCCAAAGGGGGAGAAAATATTAAGCCCAAAGCAAAAGGACCGCACCACCATTTCAAATTTCAAAATATTCACAAATGTTTGTTTTTCAATTGGTATTCAAGGCAATTTTAAATTAGTATGAATTTTCAAAATGGTATCCTCAAAAGTCAAAATTTCAAATTGGTATCCATTTTAAAACCCTCTTGAAAACTAAGAGGAGAATTTCATTCAGGGGGAGTTGTTATTTAGTCAAAGGAAAAGCATTTGAAACAGGGGGAGAAATTTCAAAATCCTTTTCCTATACCTTTGACTATTTGCAAAAAGACTTTGAAAAGATTTTACAAAAGATTTGCAAAAACAAACAAGTGGTGCAAATGTGGTCCAAAATGTTAAATAAAAGAAAGCCAATCCATTCACTCTTATTCTTAGTAAGACTTTCATATTGGTTTAACTCCAAGTAACCTATGCATATTCATCATAAATGCAAACTAGTTACAATTCTGCACTTTATATTTGCTTTGGTTTGTGTTGGCATCAATCACCAAAAAGGGGGATATTGAAAGGGAAATAGAGTTAACCATTTCCTATAATTAATTTTGGTGGTTGATGACCAACGCAAACACGTGGACTAACTAGTTTGTTCTAGAATTTATCTATTACAGGTGCATAAGGTTCAATGCAAACCAAGAAAGAAATCAAGTTAGGGACACAATTTTAAAGGAGCAAAAGGACTTGAGTGTGCTGAAGAATGGCACACTGGACCGTCCGGTGTGCCACCGGACAGTGTCCGGTGCACCAGGACCGTACAAAGATCAACCAGCCACTCTCGGGAATTTCAGGCCGCGCTTCGCTATAATTCACTGAACTATCCAGTGTGCCACCGGACTGTCTGGTGAGCCAGCGAAGCAACACTGGCTCCCTACGTCAATGAACTGTGTGTGTCTGCTGGTGCACCGGACTGTCCGGTGCGCCCATCGCCAGCAGCCTTGGCCAACGGCTACCAAGTGGTTGGGGGCTATAAATACCCTCTAACCACCACAATATTTGGCATCCAAGTTTTCTGAAGATCACATTCAATACAAGAGCTCTAGCATTCACTCCAAGGCACAAATCAATAGATCAAATCCTCTCCAAGTCCCAAATTCATCTCAAACACTTAGTGACTTGTGAGAGAGAGATTTTGTGTTCATTTGCGCTCTTGTTGCTTGGATTGCCTTCTTCCTTTCTCATTTCTTTTCTCAAGTGATTTGTAATCGAAGCAAGAGACAACTAAGTGTGTGGTGGTCCTTGTGGGGTCTAAGTGACCCAAGAGATTAAGGAAAAGGCTCACTCGGTCTAAGTGACCGTTTGAGAGAGGGAAAGGATTCAAATAGACTCGGTCTTTGTGACCTCCTCAACGGGGACTAGGTTCTTTGGAATCGAACCTCGGTAAAACAAATCACCGTGTATACTCGCTTGATTCTTGTTTGATTTGTTTCCCCTCTCTCTCGGACTTGAATTTAATTCTAACGCTAACTCCGACTTGTAGTGTGTGTTTAAAGTTGTAAATTTTAGGTTTCACCTATTCACCCCCCTCTAGGCGACTTTCAATTCTTCCTCTCTAAGTTCTTCTATTCACTTGCAATATTGCTCTAAGTCTATTTAATATCTTGTAAGAGCAATCAAGTGAAGAGAACTTCTCTACTTCTTCTCACTCTCTTGGATCTTAATTCACACTAACTCTCCATTTATGATCCAAGTTTTCTTTTAAGTTGTGTTTTTTAGGCATCACCTATTCACCCCCTCAAGGTGACTCTTAGTATTTTAGTAATGATCCATTCCATACCCATCTACCTAACGGGTAGGGGTTCTTGCCCGTTGATATATCCACGGGTAGTGAAATCATCTCATACAAAACCTGTCGGGTATTCGAGTTTCGAGTATCCATTGTCATCTCTAGGGATGGCCTATCTGAAAGGGAAATAGGGTCAAACCTTTTCCTATATGAATTTTGGTGATTGAATTGCCCAACACAAACAATTGGACTAACTAGTTTGCTCTAGATTATGAGTTCTACAGGTGCCAAAGGTTCACAACAAACCAATACAAGTCAAAAGAAAGCGTTCAAAACAAAGGAGCAAAATATACCGAATACAGCCCTAGTCTGGCGCACCGGACTGTCCAGTGTGCCACCGGACAGTGTCCGGTGCACCAGGGAGATCGACTCTGAACTTGCCAGCTTCGGGAATTTGGAAGGCCGCTCCGCTATAATTCATCGGACTGTCTGGTGTAACACCGGACTATCCGGTGTGCCAGTGGAGCAATGGCTACTTCGCGCCAACGGTCGTCTGCAGAGAACATTAAATGCGCTACAGTGCGCGCCTGCGCGCGCAGAAGTCAGAGCAGGCGCCAGAAGGCGCACCGGATAGTCTACAGGACCTGTCTGGTGCACCACCGGATTGTCCGGTGGCCCAGTTGTCAGAAGCTCCAACGGTCAAACCCTAACGGTTGGGTGACGTGGCTGGCGCACCGGACAGTGTCCGGTGGTGCACCGGACTGTCCGGTGCGCCCATCGACAGAAGCCATCCCCAACGGCCATTTTGGTGGTTGGGGCTATAAATACCCCAACCACCCCACTCTTCAAGGGATCCAAGCATTCACTACATCTCATTCAATACAAGAGCAATACACAACACTCCAAGACACAAATCAAAGCCTCCGATCGAATCAAAGTCCCCAATTCAACTCTAGTTTTTAGGACTTGTGAGGAGATCGACTTGTGTTCTTTTGTTGCTCTTGTTGCTTGGTTTGCTTTCTTCTTTCTCTCATTCTTACTCTCAAAACCTTGTAAGCGAAGCAAGAGACACCAATTGTGTGGTGGTCCTTGCGGGGTCTAAGTGACCCGGGAAATCAAGGAAGGAAGTTCACTCGGTCTAAGTGACCGTTTGAGAGAGGGAAAGGGTTGAAAGAGACCCGGTCTTTGTGACCACCTCAACGGGGAGTAGGTTTGCAAGAACCGAACCTCGGTAAAACAAATCACCGCGTCTCACTTTTCATTTGCTTGTGATTTGTTTTCACCCTCTCTTTCAAACTCGATTATATTTCTAACGCTAACCCCGGCTTGTAGTTGTGCTTAAGTTTATAATTTTCAGATTCCGCCTATTCACCCCCCCTCTAGGCGACTTTCAATTGGTATCAAAGCCCGGTGCTTCATTAGAGCCTAACCGCTCGAAGTGATGTCGGGAGAACATGCCAAGAAGGAAATGGTGACCGGCGAGAAGCCC
Source organism: Zea luxurians (assembly GCA_029449295.1). Taxonomy (NCBI): domain Eukaryota; kingdom Viridiplantae; phylum Streptophyta; class Magnoliopsida; order Poales; family Poaceae; genus Zea; species Zea luxurians. The sequence continues at coordinate 151,605 of JAOPSE010000594.1, read as the reverse complement.
GCTACAAGCCATGGAAAGGCTCCATCGGGAGAGTCCAACAACAAGAAGAAGGAGGAATCACCTCCTCACAAGTCGCATCGGAGTGGCAACAAGAAAAAGAAGATGAAGAAGGTGGTCTACTAGGAGACCGATTCTTCGTCGCCATCCACCTCCGGCTCCGATGCGTCGTCCATAACTTCTAAGTGCCATGAGCGCAAGAAGTTTAGTAAGATCCCCCTACGCTACCCTCGCATTTCTAAACGTACTCCATTACTTTCCGTTCCATTAGGCAAACCACCGGTGTTTGAGGGTGAAGATTATAATATGTGGAGTGATAAAATGAGGCATCACCTAACCTCACTTCACACTAGTATTTGGGATGTTGTTGAGTTTGGTGTGCAGGTACCATCCGTAGGGGATAAGGACTATGATTCGGATGAAGTTGCCCAAATCCGGCACTTCAACTCACAAGCCACCACTATACTCCTCGCCTCTCTAAGTCGAGAGAAGTATAACAAGGTGCAAGGATTGAAGAGCGCCAAGGAGATTTGGGACGTGCTCAAAACGGCGCACGAAGGAGACGAGGTGACGAAGATCACCAAGAGGGAAACGATCGAGGGGGAGCTTGGTCGCTTCATGCTCAACCAAGGAGAAGACCCGCAAGCCATGTACAACCGGCTAAAAATCTTGGTGAACCAAGTGTGCAACCTCGTGAGCACCAAGTGGGATGACCATGAAATGGTCAAGGTTATTCTTAGATCACTCGTATTTCTTAATCCCACTCAAGTTCAATTAATTCGTGGTGATCCAAGATATAAACTAATATCTCCCGAGGAAGTGATAGGCAAATTTGTGAGCTTTGAATTGATGATCAAAGGCTCCAAGAAGATCATCGAGCAAGACGCCTCCTCCTTCGTACCCGAAGCACAACTCGTTGCATTCAAGGCAACGGAGGAGAAAAAAGAAGACTCTACACCGAGTAGGGTCCCCATCGACGCCTCCAAGCTCGACAATGAGGAGATGGCGCTCATCATCAAGAGCTTCCGCCAAATCCTCAAGCAAAGGAGGGGGGAAGATTACAAGCCCCGTTCCAAGAAGGTTTGCTACAAATGTGGTAAGCCCGGTCATTTTATCGCTAAATGTCCATTGTCTAGTGATAGTGACAGGGAAAACGACAAGAAGGGAAAGAGGAAGGAGAAGAAGAAGTACTACAAGAAGAAGGGCGGTGATGCCCATGTTTGCCGGGAGTGGGACTCCGACGAGAGCTCCACTGACTCCTCCGTCGACGAGGATGCCGCCAACATCGCCATCAACAAAGGACTCCTCTTCCCAAACGTCGGCCACAAGTGTCTTATAGCGAAGGACGACAAGAAGAAGAAGGTAAAATCAAGTCCTCCACTAAGTATGCCACTTCTAGTGATGAGGAAAATTCTAGTGATAATGAAGATAACTTGCTTACTCTTTTTGCCAATCTTAACATGCAACAAAAAGAAAAGTTGAATGAATTGATTAGTGCTATTCATGAGAAGGATGAACTCTTGGATAGCCAAGAGGACTTCCTTATTAAGGAAAATAAGAAGCATGTTAAGACTAAAAATGCTTATGCTCAGGAGGTAGAGAAAAATGAAAAATTAACTAGTGAGCTAAGTACTTGCCATGACACTATTTCCAACCTTAGAATTGAGAATGATAATTTGATTGCTAAGGTTGAGAAGTCAAATATTTATGATGATTCAATTGCCAATCTTAGAAATGATAATACTAGTTTAATTGCTAAGATTGATCAATTGAATGCCTCTCTTGCTAGCCTTAGGAATGAGAATGAAAAATTAATTGCTAAGGCTAGAGACTTACATATTTGCAATGTTTCTATTTCCAATCTTAGAGATGAGAATGCCATTTTACATGCTAAGGTTGTTGAATTAAATGATTGCAAACCCTCTACATCTACCGTTGAGCATGTTTCTATTTGCACTAAATGTAGAGATATTAACATTGATGCTATTCATGATCACCTTGCTTTAATTAAACAACAAAATGATCATATAGCTACATTAACTACTAAAATCAATGAGCATGACTTGGAAAATGAGAAATTTAAATTTGCTAGAAGTATGCTCTATAGTGGGAGACACCCTGGCATTAAGGATGGAATTGGCTTCCAACAGGGAGACAATGTCAAGCTTAATGCCCCTCCTAAAAGATTGTCTAATTTTGTTAAGGGCAAGGCTCTCATGCCTCAGGATAACGAGGGTTATATTTTGTATCCTGCTGGTTATCCTGAGGATAAGATTAAGAGAATTCATGCAAAGAAGACTCATTCTCACCATGCTTTTATTTATAAGAATGAGGCTTCTAGCTCTAGGCGTTCTACACATGTTAAAATGCCTAAGAAGAAATCTCCTACTGCATCAAATGATCATAATGTTTCATTCAAAACTTTTGATGCTTCTTATGTGCTTACTAACAAATCAGGCAAGGTAGTTGCCAAATATGTTGGGGGCAAACACAAGGGATCAAAGACTTGTGTTTGGGTACCCAAAGTTCTTGTATCTAATGTCAAAGGACCAAAAAATGTTTGGGTACCTAAAATCAAGAACTAAATTTGTTTTGTAGGTTTATGCATCCGGGGGCTCAAGTTGGATCATCGACAGCGGGTGCACAAACCACATGACTGGGGAGAAAAGAATGTTCTCCTCCTATGAGAAAAACTAAGATCCCCAACGAGCTATCACATTAGGGGATGGAAATCAAGGTTTGATCAAAGGATTGGGTAAAATTGCTATATCACCAGACCATTCTATTTCCAATGTTTTTCTTGTAGATTCTTTAGATTACAACTTGCTTTCTGTTTCACAATTATGTAAAATGGGTTACAACTGTCTTTTTACGGATACAGGTGTTACTGTCTTTAGAAGAAGTGATGATTCAGTAGCTTTTAAGGGAGTATTAGAGGGTCAGCTATACTTAGTTGATTTCAATAGAGCTGAACTCGATACTTGCTTAATTGTTAAGACTAACATGGGTTGGCTCTGGCACCGCCGACTAGCCCATGTTGGGATGAAGAATCTTCACAAGCTTCTGAAGGGAGAGCACATTTTGGGACTAACCAATGTTCACTTTGAGAAAGATAGGATTTGTAGCGCATGCCAAGCAGGGAAGCAAGTTGGTGTTCATCATCCACATAAGAACATCATGACAACTGACAGGCCACTCGAGCTCCTCCACAAGGACCTATTCGGCCTGATAGCTTACATAAGCATCGGCGGGAGTAAGTACTGTCTAGTTATTGTGGTTGATTATTCTCGCTTCACTTGGGTATTCTTTTTACAGGATAAATCTCAAACCCAAGAGACTTCGAAAGGATTCTTGAGACGGGCTCAAAATGAGTTCGGCTTGAGGATCAAGAAAATAAGAAGCGACAACGGGATGGAGTTCAAGAACTCACTAATTGAAGGTTTTCTTGAGGAGGAGGGCATCAAGCATGAGTTCTCTTCTCCCTACACGCCACAACAAAATAGTGTAGTGGAGAGGAAGAATAGAACTCTACTGGACATGGCAAGGTCCATGCGTGATGAATACAAGACTTCGGATCGATTTTGGGCCGAGGCGGTCAACACCGCTTGCTACGCCATCAACCGGTTATATCTCCACCGAATCCTCAAGAAGACATCTTATGAACTCCTCACCGGTAAAAAGCCCAATGTTTCATATTTTAGAGTCTTTAGTAGCAAATGCTTTATTCTTGTTAAAAGAGGTAGAAAATCTAAATTTTCTCCTAAGGCTGTAGAAGGCTTTTTACTTGGTTATGATTCAAACACAAGGGCATATAGAGTCTTTAACAAGTCCACTGGACTAGTTAAAGTTTCTTGTGACATTGTGTTTGATGAGACTAACGGCTCTCAAGTAGAGCAAGTTGATCTTGATGAGCTAGACGATGAAGAGGCTCCGTGCATCACGCTAAGGAACATGTCCATTGGGGATGTATGTCCTAAGGAATCCGAAGAGCCTCCACAAGCACAAGATCAACCATCTTCCTCCATGCAAGCATCTCCACCAACTCAAGATGAGGATGTGGCTCAAGATGATGAAGGAGAAGATCAAGAAGATGAGCCACCCCAAGAGGAGGACAATGATCAAGGGGGAGATGCCAATGATCAAGACAAGGAGAATGAGCAAGATCTAAGGCCACCACACCTAAGAGTCCACCAAGCAATCCAACGAGATCACCCCGTGAACACCATCCTAGGAGACATTCATAAGGGGGTAACTACTCGATCTCGTGTTGCTCATTTTTGTGAACATTACTCTTTTGTTTCCTCTATTGAGCCACACAGGGTAGAGGAAGCACTTCAAGATTCGGATTGGGTGCTGGTGATGCAAGAGGAGCTCAACAATTTCAAAAGGAATGAGGTATGGCATTTAGTTCCATGTCCTAACCAAAATGTTGTAGGAACCAAGTGGGTCTTCCACAACAAACAAGATGAGCATGGCGTGGTGACAAGGAACAAGGCACGACTTGTGGCCACGGGGTATTCACAAGTCGAAGGTTTGGATTTTGGTGAAACCTATGCACCCGTAGCTAGGCTTGAGTCAATTCGTATATTACTTGCCTATGCTACTTATCATGGCTTTAAGTTATATCAAATGGACGTGAAGAGTGCCTTCCTCAATGGACCGATCAAGGAAGAAGTCTATGTTGATCAACCTCCCGGCTTTGAAGATAGTGAGTACCCTAACCATGTCTACAAACTCTCTAAGGCGCTTTATGGGCTCAAGCAAGCCCCAAGAGCATGGTATGAATGCCTAAGAGATTTTCTTATCACTAATGGATTCAAAGCCGGTAAAGCCAATCCTACTTTATTCACTAAAACCATTGAAAATGATTTGTTTGTATGCCAAATTTATGTTGATGATATCATATTTGGGTCTACTAACAAATATATTTGTGAAGAGTTTAGTAGGATCATGATTCAAAAATTCGAGATGTCAATGATGGGGGAGTTGAAGTATTTTCTAGGATTTCAAGTAAAGCAACTCCAAGAGGGCACCTTCATTAGCCAAACGAAGTACATTCAAGACATACTCACCAAGTTTGGAATGAGGGATGCCAAGCCCATCAAGACATCCATGGGAACCAATGGGCATCTTGACCTCGACACGGAAGGTAAATCTGTAGATCAAAAGGTATACCGGTCGATGATAGGACCTTTACTTTATTTATGTGCATCTTGACCGAACATTATGCTTTCTGTATGCATGTGTGCAAGGTTCCAAGCCGACCCTAAGGAAGTTCACCTTAGGGCCGTGAAGAGAATCTTGAGATATTTAGTTCAAACACCTAAGTTTGGTCTTTGGCACCCCAAGGGATCCTCTTTTGATTTACTAGGATATTCCGATGCTGATTGGGCAGGGTGTAAGATTGATAGGAAGAGCACATCAGGGACTTGTCAGTTTCTAGGGAGATCCCTGGTGTCTTGGGCGTCAAAGAAACAAAACTCCGTAGCTCTTTCTTCCGCCAAAGCCGAGTATATTGTCGCAGGCCATTGTTGCGCGCAATTGCTTTGGATGAGGCAAACCCTTAGGGACTATGGCTACAAATTTAGCAAAGTCCCTCTCCTATGTGATAATGAGAGTGCAATCCGCATGGCGGATAATCCCGTTGAACACAGCCGCACTAAGCACATAGCCATTTGGTATCACTTTTTGAGAGATCACCAACAAAAGGGGGATATCGAGATAGCCTATATAAACACCAAAGATCAATTGGCCGATATCTTTACCAAGCCTTTAGATGAGAAAACCTTTACCAAACTTAGAAATGAGCTAAATTTTCTTGATTCTAGGAATTTTGATTGATTCTTTGCACACATAGCTCATTTATATACCTTTGATCAAATATCTTTCATGTCTATGACTAATGTGTTTTCAAGTGTACTATTATGCTTAGTCATAGCATTGAAAGGGAAATGGAGTGATCGGCAAAGAATGCGCTTCCACTCAACTCCATTGATATTTGCCGGTACTCCGCATCGTTCTCCACTTTGGTATAATCTTCACTCATATTTATTTGTTTACCATTGGGAGAAAGTGTTAGGGCTTATATTTCACTCATAAGTATCCGTTTTTGGCGATTCATGCCAAAGGGGGAGAAAGTATGAGCCCCAAAGCAAAAGGACCGCACCACCACCAAATTTTTAAAAAAGAAGTTTTCAAATTGATATCTTATTGTGTTCAAAAGGGGGGGAGAAAGTAGTATCTTCAAAACTTGCAAAAACCTCTTGAACACTAAGAGGAGAATTTTATCTAGGGGGAGTTTATGTTTAAGTCAAAGGAAAAGCAATTGAAACAGGGGGAGAAAATTTCAAATCTTGGAAATGCTTCTTTCAATCTTATTCATGTACCTTTGACTATTTGCAAAAACAAAATCCGTGGTGCAAATGTGGTCCAAAATTTTAAATAAGAAGAAAACCATCCATGCACATCTATTGAAATAAGTATATTAGTTTCAATTCCAAGCAACCTTTGCACTTACCTTATGCAAACTAGTTCAATTCTGCACTTTTATATTTGCTTTGGTTTGTGTTGGCATCAATCACCAAAAAGGGGGAGATTGAAAGGGAAATAGGGTCAAACCTTTTCCTATATGAATTTTGGTGGTTGAATTGCCCAACACAAATAATTGGACTAACTAGTTTGCTCTAGATTATGAGTTCTACAGGTGCCAAAGGTTCACAACAAACCAATACAAGTCAAAAGAAAGGGTTCAAAACAAAGGAGCAAAATATACCGAAGGCAGCCCTGGTCTGGCGCACCGGACTGTCCGGTGTGCCAACGGACAGTGTCCGGTGCACTAGGGAGATCGACTCTGAACTTGCCAGCTTTAGGAATTTGGAAAGCCGCTCCGCTATAATTCACCGGACTGTCCGGTGTGCCAGCGGAGCAACGGCTACTTCACGCCAACGGTCATCTGCAGAGAACATTAAATGCGCTACAGTGCGTGCCTGCGCGCGTAGAAGTCAGAGCAGGCGCCAGTAGGCGCACCGGACAGTCTACAGGACCTGTCCGGTGCACCACCAGATTGTCCGGTGGCCCAGTTGTCAGAAGCTCCAACGGTCGAACCCTAACGGTTGGGTGACGTGGCTGGCGCACCGGACAGTGTCCGGTGGCGCACCGGACTGTCCGATGTGCCCATCGACAGAAGCCATCCCCAACGACCATTTTGGTGGTTGGGGCTATAAATACCCCAACCACCCCACTCTTCAAGGGATCCAAGCATTCACTACATCTCATTCAATACAAGAGCAATACACAACACTCCAAGACACAAATCAAAGCCTCCGATCGAATCAAAGTCCCTAATTCAACTCTAGTTTTTAGGACTTGTGAGGAGATCGACTTGTGTTCTTTTGTTGCTCTTGTTGCTTGGTTTGCTTTCTTATTTCTCTCATTCTTACTCTCAAAACCTTATAAGCGAAGCAAGAGACACCAATTGTGTGGTGGTCCTTGCGGGGTCTAAGTGACCCGGGAAATCAAGGAAGGAAGCTCACTCGGTCTAAGTGACCGTTTGAGAGAGGGAAAGGGTTGAAAGAGACCCGGTCTTTGTGACCACCTCAACGGGGAGTAGGTTTGCAAGAACCGAACCTCGGTAAAACAAATCACCGCGTCTCACTTTTCATTTGCTTATGATTTGTTTTCACCCTCTCTTTCGGACTCGATTATATTTCTAACGCTAACCCCGGCTTGTAGTTGTGCTTAAGTTTATAATTTTTAGATTTCGCCTATTCACCCCCCCTCTAGGCGACTTTCACTATCAGTATAAGGTATAAATGAACATTTGACGTATAAGGAACTTAACGTCTAAAAAAGATGTGAATTACAATCTATTTTTTGTCTTTAAATATTATCATTATTTTTAGTTAGAACCTATGTAATAAATAAATAATATTATACACAATTATGATTTTACTAAGTGTTGTTATCTCTATCGTAAAGTAGTTATGTAACCTAAGTTCCAAAACCCATCCACTAGCTCATAACTAAACTAGGAAGATAAAGAACATAACCAAGATACCATAATATAATTGCAGAAGTTTAAGTATGATAGAGATACAAACTCCTATTGGTGCATCATATTTTTATTGAGGTATTAAGAAGAAGCACGCGAGCTTTTCTATAATCCTCGTTGGAGCCCCATACGAGGAAAAGCCCACCCAAGGTGGCCAAGCTTTCGGTCAGGTGACTCAGTGGATAGTCTTGGACCTTCTCTACGAGCAAGTGGTGCTCCAATTGTAGCCTCTTCTAGATGCTCCCCTATAGTATTCACATGTATCCACTATCGAGTTTTTATAGGCGTCGTTCCCTCCAGTATACAATGGTGGTCATACCATAAATATAGTTAGTGTGATCTCGTAAGAGATACAAGTCTCACTTGGTATAACTATTACAATTATGTGTGTAGGCATCAAAGGGTTAGAGGCGTGTCTAACCTCATTTCTAATCACTAGAACTAAATCTAATACAAACTCTAATGATAGTGATCTAGCTTAAGCACTTCATAAAAGCTAATGTTGCGGAAGACCAAACGCCACATATCTCTTTACCGAAAAGCTAATGCTGGAAGCCAAAGCGACACAAAGGGCGTGTTTGGTTGTCGTGCCCGTCCCGCCCAAGCTCATGCCCTGCGTTGACCACATGCAAACCGGTGATTGGTTACCTGAACGCTTGGATGCCGGCCTGCGCGTGTGGATGCAACTCAGGCGTTTTTTCTTGTGTCTGGCTGCGCGCGTGGAGATGTGGGGAGAGAGCATCCCTAGCCGCCCAGGCCGTCACAAGCCCGGTGCCCCTGAACACCGAATTTTTTACATTTTGGCCCTTCCTCGGAAAAAAATTCACGTTTGGACCCTAGAAAATTTTAATGTCATTTTTGGACCCTTTGCTCGGCGCCATAGCCAATGGCGCCGTGGTAACACAGCTCAGCGCCATAGGCTATGGCGCCGAGGTACGTGCTGCGCTGGCATAAACGAACGTCGTGGCACTGATGTGGCACCGAGCTTGGCGCTATAGATTTTGGCGCCGAGCTCTATTATGTACGCAAAACTTGTCTAGCTTAGTCGGTAGAGCTCAAGGCTTTTAACCTTATGGTCGTGGGTTCAAGCCCTATGGTGGGCGTGTTTTAATACTTTTTTTTGTCTTTGTCACTGATTTTTTTGTTGTCCATATTTTTCGTTTATGTCGCTGATTTGTCCGTCTAGATTTATTTCTTATCCAGATTTTTTGTTTTTGTGACTGATTTGTTTATTCGTCCAGATTTTTTTGTTTATCCAGCGAGCACAGCGACTGTGTGCTACAGTGGCCGCAAGCCGTCAACTTTCCTCCTTGTTTGCTCAGCTAACCACAATAAAAATCAAATGAGAACACTCTTACTTCAATCATGACCACATAAAAATATTATATTTTCATTGAGTTCTTTTGAACATAAATTCTAAAAACATAATAACATATTTCCAGTAAAAAGAAGCACACATATTCATCTTTTTTTCCTCTGCACTAAATAAAAGTATACTCCATTATATATTTATCTTATGGATGATATATTTTAGAATTTAATGCATAAATTACTCCAGTAGGTGATGCCTAATTCCATTCCCTCTATTTACCATGACGTTTTTCAAATAAATTTAAGTTTTTCAAGTGGACAAAATACTTTGTGAGCTTGTGTCTGTGTGTAGAGGTACAATCCCTCACTTTTATATTTAATTTACATACTACTAACTAAACAGTATTTTAATCCGCGGATTTAATTAACCTTTCTATTCAGCAACATAAACGAAAAATCTGGACAACAAAAAAACAAATTAGTGACAAAGACAAAAGGTATTAAAAAAATGCCCATCATGGGGCTCGAACCCACGACCACAAGGTTAAGAGCCTTGTGCTCTACCAAGATCTATGGCGCCGAGCTCGGCGCCAAGTCGACGCCACGACATTCGTTTGTGCCAGCGTAGCACGTACCTCCGCGCCACAGCTCGGCGTCATAGGCTATGGCGCCGAGCAAAGGGTTCAAAAATGACATTAAAATTTTCTAAGGTCCAAACGTGAATTTTTTCCGAGGAAGAGCTAAAATGCAAAAAATTCAGCCCTGAACGCGCCAACCAAACATGCCAAAAATTACAGAATTTGGTGCACTAGTCCGGATGTCTGATCGAGTTCTGAATAGTAACAGGTTGAGTCTATAGATTTGGGGCTGCATGTCGAAGTTAAGGACTTAACTATAAAGCAAAACAAATCAGGAATATCAAACACAACTCTTAGCAGTAATTTGTCTGAGCTAATAACTCAACCAAATAAGACTTTGATGCTACCATTAAAGATATATACTAGGTGTATCCAAGAGTAACTCAAGGAATAAGACCTTGACAGAGGGCTTGGCCATGGCACTGAGGGACTTGGTCCACGTTAGCGAGGACCTAACTCGCCAAGTCGACTATAAAAGAGCGGTCAGCGCCATAAGAAATCAGATCATCTGATCAAGATCTGAAGAGAAACTAACAATGTTCCATACAAGTTAGCAAAAAAAAGTAAAAGACGCATATTCAACATTGTATTGTAACACACCATTGTAACACACCATTGTAACTTCACAGATTCTAAAAAAAAGTTTAACGCTCAGCTCACCCGAATTTTTCCTTTTTCAGCCATACTTTTGAAAAATATTTACGTTTGGACCCCAAAAATTTTATTTGCAAGTTTGGACCCAATGCTCGACGTCATAGGCTGTGGCGCCGAGGTAGCTCGGCGCCACAGCCTATGACGCCGAGGTATGACGTGGCAGCAACAGCTACTTGCGCCTAGGGCTGACCTGGCATCGATGTGGCGGCGACGCGGCCTCGTAGCTCGACGCCACAGATCTTGGCGCCGAGCTACGGAGGCCTATAAAACCGCTGCGCTGCTGACCGAGAGCAGCACAATTTCTCTCATTTCAAAACTTCGTCAAATTTATTTGGATTCAAAGATTCGAGGTGGTTTACTTCGTAGACCAAGGTATGGTGCCCAACTGATTTGTTTTGTATATTGGGTTGTTAGTTTCATAGTTGCTCATAGTTTCATAGTTTGATAGTTTGTGTAAACTTATTATATTATCATTTCGTTTATTAGTTTCATAGTTGCTCATAATATATATAGTATCATTAATATGATGGGTATATTTTATTTGATAGTTTGTGTAAACCTGTTATAAAGCATATTAGGTACAAGTGATAATTATAATTGTTTATTAGATGAAAGATATGTACCGAGAGGCGTTGTGGCAGAAGAGAGGTCGTCCTCGGGAGTTATATCCGGACGTATCTAGTAAGGATGCTCTTGTTCCTCCTAAACTCCCCATGCCTAACTGTGACTATGGCAGACTGGCTTGGGTACATCAATCCCAACATCCAGACACGGCTGCTCACTGCTACTACCTTTGTGGCGGTTTGGACGTACGTAGCTTATGACTTGTCACTTAATTTTGTTCGCATTCATTATTTTGTAGATGTGTAATACTGCTTCGTTCCATTGTTTCAGGGGCACCAGAGGTGTTTCTTTTTCCAGTGGATCGACGGTCCTGATAAATTTGACCATCGATATCTTCTTTTCGTTAATTGGTTGAGTGGAAGGACTAGTCATGAGCGTTTTAAGCGTTGGGTACCTCCTTAGACTGCTAAATTCATGTACTACAGGGTCACGCTCCGGACACAAACGTCTTATGAGTTCAATTTCTTGCTCGGTCATTTCTTGAACCGGACGGTCATCATCAGAATCTAAGGCCCGTGCAGCCTCATATGGCTCCTCCTCATCCTCAATCTGAACATCAACACTATTGGATGCCCTGCATATGTTGTCCATATTATATGACACAGGCACATCAAGATAAACACCATTATCGATTTGTGGAGATCCTGCATCGGGTCGAAGCAAGAAATACCACATTAAAAAGTCTAATCAAACGAAATAACGATGGATATGAACAACGTGTCAAAGACACTTACTAGGATGATCCTGAACTGGATCCTGGGTCAATGGGATCTCTTGGGGGGTACCACCGGATTAGAAGCCCCACAAACGCCATGAAGAGGACGAGAAATCTCATACTCGTGCGGCCCCGATTGAGCATCGGGCACAACAACCACTTCTTCCGGAAGCTCTACCAAAGGAGCTTCAATACGAGATGCATTGGGAATTTGTGGAGTCAACCCGACTGGAGCATCACGATGAGTAACAGATAATGGCTAAACAACCACATCCAAACATGGTGGAAGCATGGTCTTCACGATTCTTACATATCTCACCCAATCATCTTCTGAGGCAATGGAGATCAACCGTCGGACAACTGTTCCATATGTAATATGGGACAACAAACCCTGAATTGATATTCTAGGGTCGTTTATGTCGCAACTAATCTCCTCACAAGCTCGAGCGAAAATCTTGTCAAAAGATGGTCTTTCATCGAACAACATGGTCACGATCTTCATACCATCAAAAGTAACATTCCCATAAGCATCTATCCCCACACTTCCTCCATGGTATAGTGTCACTAGGGTGTCCATCTATTGCAAAAACATATTACTAACTCAATATCCATTTAATATGGTATCTGACTAACACTATATAGTAAAAAAATTGGGAACCACCTCCCCTATATGGTCAGGTTTCTAAAACCTGCAGATAAACCTTCAGCGTGATGGCTGAACATATAAAAGTACTAAATAATGCTAAACAATGTTAATAAACACTAGCTACTACCTTGCAAGTAAACCACAAACCCTAAACTATGTTACAAAATAAATGACTACTCACTAACGACTAACTAATAACTAATACCTAAACCTAACTCATTACTAACCAATAAATACATATATCAAATAAATGGCACATGACGTGAGAACTAATTATAAATAACTAAAAACAAACTAAACAATTAACACAAAAAAATACATATAAAATATTTTAAAATTAGTAAATACATTACCTTGAGCAGAAGGCGGCGGGGCGGGCGGCGCGGCCAGCAGCAGAGGACGGCGGGCCGGGCGGCGCTCGATCAGCAGAGGGCCGGCGGCGCTCGGGTGGCTCGGGCCGGGCGGCACTCGAGCGGCACGGCGAGGGAGCGGCCGGGCCTGAGAGCGCGCGGCGAGGGAGCGGTCGGGCCTGGGAGCGCGCGGCGAGGGGCGCTCGGGCGGTGGCGCTCGGGCGGCGCAGCAGAGGGCTTGGGCGCTCGGGCGGTGGCGCGGCGGCGCTCGGCGAACTCGGCGGCGGCGCGACTGCGGCAAGGCTGGAAAACAGAGTGTAAAGAGAACCGCGGTGAGAAGAGAGCCGCGCGACTTCATCCTAGCTCGGCGCCAAGATCTGTGACGCCGAGCTAGGTGCCACGTGATCTGCCACATCAGCCCTGCCCGCCATCGCAACGTCATAGCTCGGCGCCACAACCTACGGCGCCGACATGTGTTACCTCGGCGCTATAGGCGGTGGCGCCGAGCTAAGGGTCCAAAATTGAGATTAAAATTTCATAGAGTCTAAACATGATTTTATTCCTATTAAAGGGTCAAAATGCAAAAAATTCTGTCGGCTCACACAGCATCAGGCAACTTTGCAAACACGCAAACAGGCCCCCACTGCGTGGTCAACCGGTCTCTGGTCAAGCGGCCACTCATGCTCCAGGCTCCAGCTTCCGCCAACGGCCACCACGCGTCGCCGCTCAGCCGCTAGAAAGTATCCGTAACGCGCCACGTGGACCTCCTCCTCCGCTTCGAGAAGCTCTCCCGATCAGCAGAAGCATTAAACCCCCAAAACCTCTGAGGCTCTGAGAGACGAAACCCCAAGGCGGAGCCGGAGGACCCGATGGAAAAGAAGGATCTGCTCGCCGTCCGGAAGAGACTGCCTGCGGCGGCGGCCAAGCGGAGGCACAAGGTGGTGACGCCCGCTAAGGCCGGCGCCGGGCGTCTCGCGAAGGTGATCGCTGGATACCTCGCGTCCGACTCCTACATGTACGCACCGCTGATCTCCGCTCCGCCATCTCGCCCACCGCCGCCTCCGGCGTCTTCGGTGGCGCCATCCGCGACGCCTCTTATTTCCACTCCTGGTAGGTTAAGCCCTCAATTATCCGTGCGCTCAATTTCCCTTCAGCTGTAATTAGTCCCCGCAATGTTCGGTTGCTATAATCCCTGGTTAATTTATCTTAACTCTGCTAGCCCAAGTTTATAAACTCTGCCAATCCTATGGTGTCAATCCTGAGGGAAGGGTAATGGTTAACAATCTGTTTGGGGATCAACATGATTTATGGAAGGTATCATTTGCAGTGACGAAGATTCATCCTAAACCCCATAGGGGCAAAGCAGCAAAAGACACGGCTAACCTTTTGAAAGCAATAATCGTGTCTTCCAGAGAGAGTCTTGTGCGCCAGCGGCTAAATTTTAGGTGAGGAGGATGAGGCACTGAGCAATGGATTGCAGCAGGATAGGTAAGGGTCACTGCGGAAATTTCCGTTGCTGCACGTCGACAGGGATATTTCGTGGTCACCTCTAGCCGTTTGCGGTCGCCAGTTAGTGTCACATATAATAACTTGTTTCTGTAGTCTTTCTTGGCTTGACAAGCGTGGCTTGCTTTCGTCATAATAATGGAGTTTACACAAGTTCTAGGGGGCCAATAACCCCTATTGACCTGTGAGAATTCCACCACTGGTCATTTAGGCATCCTTTATGTTAGGAAGTGCGTGGTACTTGGTAGTGCCTGAACATAGTTACAGAAGTAGTTTAAGATGCAAATGCAAACCAAACAGCATTGGTTAAGGAAGATATTAATTACTGAAGTTTTAGTTGATTTTCAGAACTCGCTCTTTTTCTAATCGACCAATGCTGATCGGGATTTTCTTATGGAAAACGAAATTACTGATGTGGATATGCGTCGGTGCTCACAAATGTGGAAGGGGAATACATCTGCATTTCCAGAACGAGGCCATCTAGGTGTACATACCCATGATAAACGCTTATGGAGTGCCTTTGGTTAAGGACAATATTGTTAAAAGAGTAAAATTCAGAAATCATTTTTTTATTATGGTCATAGTTGTATAAAACAAGTGTATCTTGGCAAGTTGGAACCAATCCCAAGTTCAACTGATCAGTGTGGCATGTTTAGTAAGGCAGCATGACTTTTGCACTCTTCAAAGCCTTGAATGTAATAATAGACATTGCCTTTGCCTACATATTGGACCTGTAGCTTACAGGAGTACTCCCTCCGGTTTCCTATTAGTTGTCGTTTTGGATAAGGTTCGAAACTTATAAAATTTTGACTACAAATAACTATTTCGTTATTTAGTTTTGGAACCTAATATTTATATGCACCAATTTGTCATAAAAAGTACTTTTATAAAAGTATAAATGTATTAAGAGTTCATTTATATTTTAACAAAAAAAAACTTTGGTCAAAGTTATATTTTAGAGACCGTGTCGTTCTCCTAAACGACAACTAATAGGAAACCGGAGGGAGTATCTCTTTACGTGCACATAAGTAAATTTTACTAATATGTATAGTGTTGACATTACTATGTGTTTCCATTCAAATTGTGCAGAGAAAGAAATCACACTGGTGCAAAAATACAGAGGCTCTTTGCAAGCTACATTCACTGTCTAGAAGTATCTGTGGACATGTTCTTGGAGCTGTGCTTCTAGCATGACCTTTAAGAGCTACAATACAATAGTTGTTTCTATGATCTGTTATGTTAATGACTAGATACTGTGGCTTAGCAATCTACCTTCTTCTGGAGTTCTCATGTGATCGCTCACTATTTAATGTAGATTGTTTAGTTAAGTAGCTTTATCTTGTGGTCTATGTTCACTAATGCATCCAAACTTCTCATATTCCCCAGTATATATCATCTGTTCCTGTCTATTTTTGTTAAGGATTCGATCAGGAGCGAGTGAGCGCTCCCAAAACTGATAAATCCTGCCATCTGTAGCTTGTTGCTTCTCCTTCCTTCATCCATGCTGAATTGTGATATTGTTAGTTTCTTGCATTTGGTGTTTATTATTATGTTATCCATCCCATCATACTTGATTTGATGGTCTTGATTTTCTAACGTGAACCAAATTGGCGTAGAGAATGAGCATTTTGGAAAACATGAATACCGTAGAGCCCTTTTTTCTCTTGAGTCTTGGATTGCAGCTGTTAATCTGTCATGTTGTTCTTGTTTTACTCCCTCCCTTTTATCTATGATGTGCTTTCTGTTCTCTCCTTCAGACTTCTCAGGAATTACAGTGTGTCCACTAAGGTATCCTTCCATGATGTTGAAACATCATTCTAGTGGCTGTTGATGGCACAGAATAGAGAAGTTCTTGGGCCACTTCCATTATTGATCTTCGATGTAGCTTCTGTTTGGGTTTGATAAGGTTGTGTCGAATGATGAGCTCGTGGGGGCAGGGGCAAGGGCAAGCGTGGACAATCATGAGATCTCATCTAACTTAAGCATGGTTGAATATGACCACTTGTAATGTCCGGCCTTATCAGAGAAGTACATCTCCATGACCATGGCTGAGATTTTTGTGGTGCTTAATGTGGGGATAAATGATATTTAATCAGTGGTCCGGAACTGCCTGGCAAATCCATACGGAAAGAAGGAAGGTGGCTTATCTGAATTAGTTGGAACAGAAGCACAGGACAAGTCACATGTGTGCACATGGCTTAGAGACCCACATCTGCATGGACTTCCAACTGGATTTGGCTATATGCATTGCAGGTGCAAACAAAACTTTCTGCAAGAGCTAAAGGACGAACTAGCAGGACCTGATCGCGAGCACCAGCTAAAAGTGAGAAGACAGATTTAACGTAGTTTTTTTCCTTCAGAGTGTTGAGTTTGTTGAGTTTGTGATCTAAATTCTAAAGAAGGCGGCCCATGTTAGCGAGGAGCGCAATTATAAGATCAAGGGCTAATATTGATTTACTTTGTGTGCTATTGATTCATAGCAGTGGAGGATTTCTATCTCATCTACCAGGCTGCTAATAGTTGAGGACTTCGATCTCATCTAATAGCTGAGGACTTCGATCCCATCTACCAGGCTGCTGACAAAAACAACTTCAACCTCAATGTCATCTACCAGGCTAATAGTGGGGGTTTTCAATCTCATCTACCATGCTGCTGACAAAAACAACTTCAACCTTAATAGGAGACTCGTTGGGCTCTTTCAAAGCAAGGTTTGACGTCCTACATTCGTGTCCAGCAGTCTGTTTTGCGCTGTAGACATAGAGTGGAGTTTAAATATGTGTATGGAGATGAGTAAATTGTTTAAGATAGCCTAAAATAGATACGACTAAAATCTAAAAGAGATACGACTAAATGAAAGGTATTTCACTGAGTAACAGTGTCAACAAGGATCGTCAAAATAATCCAACCTTAACAAGGAATGCTGTTCCTATCATTATATTTTTTCACTTGTCCACCATGTTAGACCCGACCGTACCCGACTACTACAAGTAGATCTCAATTGAACTCCGATCAATTTCTTCCGTTCCGAAAACTAATTATTGGGACTGTCTCTCGACAGCAAGGAGATCCAACACGGGTGAATGGAGATGGCAACAGGGCACTCGCGCGTGATGGCAAAAGCTCTGTTAATCTGGCCTCTCACGGGCACTGTGCGGGGGTATTTATAGGTATCCGAGTGCACGGCGCCTTGCGTTAAGGACGCATGTGCCCTCAGGTACCTAGTTTATCCCCAGAATATTCCCATAAAGCGGGGTTACAAGCTGTAATTACAAGTACGCCTTTACAAATTAGGCCCGTAACACAACCGCGGCCACGCAGGGCCCGTTACAATGGGCCCGACCTCATGTGGGCCTCGGAGCTGACCGAGGCCGCGCCGTAGGAAGGCGTTGCCGCAGGCCTTCGTCTGGTGCCGAATCGAGCGAAGGGTCTCCATGTTGTCCCTGGTGTCGATCAAGCGAAGGGCGTCCCTGCCTGCTTTGCCTGTCAGGGCAGGGGCTAAGCGGTGGAGACTTCGGGCGAAGGGTGGCGTTTCTGCCTTCGCTCCAACATTTGCCCTCCGAGGGACCAGTTCGACAAAGTCACCTGGTGCCGAAGACGTCGCTAGATGGCGGAGACGCTGCCCTCGCTCGAAGTGGTTCCGCGGGGGTTTTTGATGTGACCGTTGATGGACGTCGTACTGTTGGACTGCGGGTTTTCCGAAGCGTCGCGCCCTGTGGGATTGCGAGTTTCCCGAGGAGCCGCGCCCTGCCTATAAAAGGGGGGCGGGGGACGGCGCTGTTTGCACTTTGCCTTCCGCGCTCCGTGAAAACCCTAATCGCCCGCCGTCTTTCTGCTCCTCTTCTTCTACTGCTCGCTTTGCTCGTCGGAGATCTGGCTCGAGTGAAGCAGACCGCCCGCCGCCGCCGACGGTACGTAGCAATGCCATCCTCTTCTTCTTCCGCCGACGCCACGCCGCCGGCCGCCGCCTCGTCTGAGGAGACGTTGAGTAGCGTGATGGTGGAGGAGCTGCGCGCCGGCGACTCTGTTGATTTTGGTGTGTCACGGATGACGTCGGCCCGCGTCGAAGAAATGCAGCGCTTGGGCTACTTTGGCGGCGGAGTCGCTCGTGCTCCGGGGACGGAGGAAGTCCCCGAGCCGGAGGGTGAGTTGGTTGTTTTTGAGGCGTTCTTCGTCGCCGGTCTCCGCTTGCCTGCGCACCGGTTTGTTGGCGAAGTCCTGCGTAGATTCAATGTTCAAATTCATCAGCTGACACCGAACGCCGTGGTGGCGCTGGCGAAGTATGTCTGGGCGATGACTTCGTACGGCGGACAGCCGTCGGTTGAAGTTTTTTGCGAAGAATTACTGCTTGCATTGGCAGAAGAGGGTGATTGAGGACGGAGTTGCCCAGTTTGGGTCGTGCACATTCACGCTGAAGACCGGCAAAACCACAATGCCAGTAGTGGAGTTGGTTTCGTGCGCCCGCAACAAGTGGGGCAATTGGAATGAATTTTGGTTTTACGTTGCTGAGGCTACTGTCGAAGGCCATGAAGGACTGCCCGTGTCTGAGATGTGCTCTCACTATTACTCTGCGTATCCGCCTTTTGAAGTGGCGGAAGAGGATGCAGACGAAGGGGCCCTTCGATGCGCCGCCGGCCAGAGCAGTGGTCGTGATTTAGTTGAAGAGTTTGTGGCGTACGGGGTCTGGCCCTTGGCGCACGGCTGGGCGTTGGGCGAAGTGTGCCCTCGCCAGATGCCTTTTCACGGAGGAAGGGTGGTGCGAAGTCCTGCCTTTGCACTGAATTTGCGAAACCGTGACCCGGCCGCCTTTGTGCGTGATGCGGAGGACTTGGCGGTGCGGCTCGTGGGGCGGTACGTGGCGAGGACGGAAGGCCAGCGCAGCTTTGATATCCGCGGGTCAAATGAACGTTTGAACAGGGTCTTCGAATTGAATCAATTGCCGTACGACGGCTACCCTGGTCAAGACGAAGCGGACCGCCGTGGGAAGAAGCCGGCGGTGGAGACTGGAGGCGACCCTGCGCTGACGGCCGCCCCCTCCTCGAAAAAGAGAAAATTAGGTACTGCGATGGGAGGAATCGGGGTGTCTGATAGTTTTGCTAGGGAGTTAATGAGGACGTGTGCGGCCCCGGGGGAGAGGATGTCTTCGCCCGAGCTCCGGGAGTCTTCGGCTCGGATGCTGAGGGTTACCGGGGGCTGCTGGCCTAGAAATGTTCCTGTCCCCTGCGCGGCTGAGGAAGACTGTTTTACATCTCGTATGGTTCGTCAGTGGAGGGTTTTTCCTTACGGGCGAAATATCGGTGCTGTTGTGTGGGCAGTGATGGACAAGGATCGCCAAGGGGCGGCGCAAAAACGCCAGGCGACCGTAAGGATTCACGACGCCCGGCCGAAAAGGCAACGGGGAACGGCGAAGGCTGCGGCCTCCAGTGGAGGCAAGCCGCCGCTGGCGGCGAAGGCGGGCGCCTCTGCGCCCAGCAAGGCGCCGGAGACAGCGGCGGGCGCCGGAGTCTCCAAGCCGACGAAGGTGGTGCCGCCGGCCAGCGGAGTGGCGGAGGCTTCGAAGGCGGCCCGAGCGTTGCCGCCGCCGGGCAAGCGCATCGCCGACTTCGGCACCGACATTAGTGTGGACGATTATCTTGGGGGTAAGTCACCCGGCCGCCTCTTTTTTTTTTGACTGTTGATGCGCTACAGGGTCGGACGAGGGCCGGCTTGCTATAGCTGTGCCTGCCGGGGCAATCGCGACGGCTGCGTTGTCGTCGAAGGCGAAGGGCGGGACCCTTGGCGCCGGAGGCGAGGTGTCGGCCCTCGCGATGGTCAGAGACGAGGCTGGCGCGGCGACCCGCCGGCTGAAGGGAGTGACGGAGGCGCTGAATCAGGCGACGGAGGCGCTGAGTCAGGTCCGCCGAGTTTTTTTTTTTTTACGGCCATGGCCTTACGTGTTCTCCGCAGGTGGCTGACTTCACCAGCCGTACTGCGTCGGGGGCGCTCACGGCAGCCTTATCTGCCGAAGTCGAGAGACTTCGGACGCAACATGCTGACGCTGTCCGTGAGAAGTCTGCCTCCGACAGCAAGTGTCGTAAACTGGCGGACAAGGTGGCCGCCCTGGAGGAGGAAAAGGCTGATCTCCGGCGCCAGCTGGCGGGGGAGAGGAGGGAGGCCAACGAGGCCGTCGCCAAAGAGCAGGCCGCGCAGGCGGAGGCTAGGCTGGCACGGGCGGAGGCCAATCTTGCCAAGGATCTCGCCGAGGACCTGCGGGGGCGGCTCACCGCTCTGGAGAGCCGCACGAAGGGGGCCGAAGCCGCGGCACGAACGGAGGCCGAACGGACGCGCACACAGCTTATGGCCACATACCGCGAGCTGGGTGCACGGACCGGTGACTTCGTGGTGCCGGAGCGAGAGGCCGGGCTTCGCTGCTTGGAATGGGTGCAAGAGGAGCTGCAGGAGCTCCCCACTGTCTTGGGTGGATTAATGTCGTTCGCCTCCCTGGTCACCTGCGAGGGGGCAATGAACGCACTCTCTCGCGAAGGGTGCCGGCACTATGAGGCCTTCGACCAGGCAGATGGAGATTTTGGGCGAGACATCTATAAGGTCGAAGACCCCGTGGTGAAGGAGTCCGCCGGCGCCCTCTATGATCGGATGTGGGGTCTGTATGGTGGTGAAGTGGTCAGGGAGCGGGCCGAGGCTGCGAGGGCTCAGGTAACGTTGTCGTTTGTTTGGCGTTTGCTGGATGTGGTCTGTGCGTGTGTTTGCTGACTTTTTGTACGTTTTGTTTTAGGCGGAGCGAGGCGAGCGGGTGGACGATTTCGGAGCACTGAACGACGCCCTGCCTGACCCGGGGCCGGCCCCGGAGACCACGGAAGACGCACCAGGCGCCCCCACATCTGCTGCGACAGTTGAAGACCTGCCCCTGAAGGTGGCCGAAGGCGCTCCCGATGCCCTCGCAGCAGCTGCGCCGACCGTCGGAGATCCGACGGCGGAGGCGGAGACAACGGCGGAGGCACCCGCCGCGTCAGGGCCCTCGCAGGTGGCGTAGTGGTTGTTTAGGGTTAGGGAATTTTGGATGTTGTACTGAACTTTGGTTGCTGCGCAGGTTCAAGATTTTGGGCCTGCGCACGCAACCACTGCTACTGAGTTTTTGGCGGCCTCGACCGCGGAAGGTGGTAATCAATATAGTGGGTCTGCATCTGAGTTTTTTGACTTTGCTGACTCCGGGAGCTCTGTTGAGTGGACTGAGGAGTCGTCGGAGGAAGGTTTGGATTATTTTGCGGCCTTGGACGTGGCTGCGGCGGAGGCCTCGCCACACGCCGCGGACTCGTCGGACGTGCCAGGCCCTAGCGCCGGGCGCCGTCGACGAAGGGCGGTTGCAAAACGTAGGGTTAGCGCGGAGGAGCGGGCTTTGCTCCATGTGAGTGGGGCCGGTCGGCAGGAACTGTTGTCTCTGCCGACCGCTGAGAGTGTAGGTGAGGGGGAACTGCGAAGGCTTTTTGCGGGTGAGGAGCTCAGGATAATGTTATTTAATTATAGGGAGATGGGAATTATTCCTAAAGTTGAACCGATGTAGAGTGTGGTGCCCTCGCTTGTGTATGTAAAGTCTTGTATGGTGGAATTGTGTGCCCTCGCGTGCATGTGTGTGAAGGCGTTTTGTACTAACTGATTCGTTCGGCTGCGCTGTGCTTGGTTGATTATAATTGGTCTTGGCGTGAATGGTTCGATGTTGTCGTTTCGGCCGTTGTTGTGCTAGTCCAGGTGTACCCTTAAGTGTCTTCTGCACAGATAGTCTTCGGTTTTTTCGCACTTGTTGTGTTAAACCGGTTGCACCCTTAGGCGACTTCCGCGCGGATAGTCTTCGCGATAGACTTAGATTTTTTTCCCGGCTGCACCCTTAGGCGACTTCTGCGCGGATAGTCTTTGCGATAGACTTAGATTTTTTCCCGGCTGCACCCTTAGGCGACTTCTGCGCGGATAGTCTTCGCGATAGACTTAGATTTTTTCCGCACTTGTTGTGCTAATCCGGCTGCACCCGTAGGCGACTTCGGCACGGATAGTCTTCGCGATAGACTTAGATTTTTTCCCGGCTGCACCCTTAGGCGACTTCTGCACGGATAGTCTTCGCGATAGACTTAGATTTTTTCCGCACTTGTTGTGCTAATCCGGCTGCACCCGTAGGCGACTTCGGCACGGATAGTCTTCGCGATAGACTTAGATTTTTTCCCGGCTGCACCCTTAGGCGACTTCTGCACGGATAGTCTTCGCGATAGACTTAGATTTTTTCCGCACTTGTTGTGCTAATCCGGCTGCACCCGTAGGCGACTTCGGCACGGATAGTCTTCGCGATAGACTTAGATTTTTTCCCGGCTGCACCCTTAGGCGACTTCTGCACGGATAGTCTTCGCGATAGACTTAGATTTTTTCCGCACTTGTTGTGCTAATCCGGCTGCACCCGTAGGCGACTTCGGCACGGATAGTCTTCGCGATAGACTTAGATTTTTTTCGCACTTGTTGTGCTAATCCGGCTGCACCCTTAGGCGACTTCTGCGCGGATTTGTCGCACGCGAGGGTAGCTGGCGCTTAGCCTCGCGGTGACCTCGTGGTGGTCGAATGTCAAAGACCGTCATCGCAGTCTTTTTCGACGCATGTCTTTTTGCGGGGGATTTTTTACGCATGTATTACATGGCTCCGCCTCGTTAAAAACCTCACCCCCCGGGAGGACAAGAGTGCGGGCCGGTGCAAGATTGTTTTTGCAAATTACAAGGGCGAAGACAGCCCTGAGGAATCAAACAAAAAATTTGCGGAGGTTGTCAATGTTCCAGGAATGCTCCAGGTCCTCGCCGGTTGGCGTTGTGAGCCTGTATGCGCTGGGGGAAGCCTTCGTCTTGACGATGAAAGGGCCCTCCCACTTGGGCTCCAGCTTGCCCTTTGACTCCGTCCGAGCTGTCCGAATGAGCACGAGGTCCCCCTCGGTGAACTCCCTCGGGGTGACTGAGTGGTCGCGCCATGCTTTGGTCTGGGCTTGATACTTGTTCAGAGCTTGTAGGGCGAAGACACGGTCTCCGTCGATGAGATCCTTTGAAGTCGGCTCGTCCACATCTGGGACGGCTGACGGGACCGTTCGCGGGGACCCGTGCTTTATTTCCTGCGGGGTCATGGCCTCCGATCCGTATAACAGACGGAAGGGAGTAAACCCGGTCGCCCTGCACTCAGTCGTGTTTAGTGCCCAGACTGCCTCAGGTAAGAAATCGCTCCATTTGCCCTTTTTTTCATCGAGGAGCATTTTTTTGATGGCTGTGAAGATTTTTCCGTTGGCGCGCTCCACGACCCCGTTGGACTGCGGATGATAGACTGAGGCGAAGGCAAGCTTGGTGCCAATGGAGAAACAAAAATCCTTGAAGTCTTGGTTATCAAACTGTTTGCCGTTGTCGACCGTTAACTCGGACGGTACTCCGAAACGGCAAACGATGTTCTGCCAGAAGAATTTTTGGGCAGTCTTCGATGTTATTGTGGAGACAGCCCGTGCCTCGATCCATTTGGTGAAGTACTCGACCGCGACGAAGGCGAACTTGAGGTTCCCCTGAGCGGTGGGCAGGGGTCCAACAATGTCGAGACCCCAGCGCTGGAGAGGCCATGTGTGGGCGATCAGCTTTGTGTACTGCGAAGGGCCGCCTGATCGAGGAGAGAACTTCTGGCAGGCTTCGCAGGACCGAGTGACCCGATTCGCGGCGCAAATCATTGCTGGCCAGTAAAAACCCTGGCGGATCACCTTAGCAGCTAGGGCCCTTGGCCCCGCGTGCGAGCCGCACGTGCCACTGTGGACTTCACGTAGGACCTGCATGCCTTCGGCCTCGGTAACGCACTTAAGCATTGGTTGGCTGACTCCTTTTTTGTAGAGTTGGCCTTCAATCAGAGCGAAGTCCCGGCTCCGATGTTTGAGGCGCTTGGCCTCACTGACGTCGGCTGGGTGATAATACCCCTGCAGGAACAGGGTAATGGGTGCTCGCCAGTCTTCGGTCATGATGAGGTTGACTGTACGGTGGCCCTCGCTGTCATTGGTTATTTGGAGCCCTTCGGGGCTCCGGACTGCTGGCGTGCCGATGACGTGGAAGAACACGTCGGAGGGCAGAGTTTCGCCCCTGGCCGCGGCCTTAGCCAATGCGTCGGCCTCCTCATTCTTGGCCCGGTCCACATGCTGCACGGTGAACCCCTT
The DNA here is from genome assembly GCA_029449295.1 of Zea luxurians. Lineage (NCBI taxonomy): Eukaryota > Viridiplantae > Streptophyta > Magnoliopsida > Poales > Poaceae > Zea > Zea luxurians. The sequence goes on along the minus strand of JAOPSE010000594.1, from coordinate 126,919 downwards.
GAACTGCCTCTCGAGACTTCGGATGGCCGCGAGGTACTGCATGAGCGCGGGGTCCTTGGCTGCATAGTCTTTGTCGACCTGGCCGGCAACTACCTTGGAGTCTGTTCTGATGATGCAAGTGGTGACTCCGAGGGCCCTCAGCTTGCGGAGGCCGAGGATGACTGCTTCGTATTCTGCTATATTATTTGTGCACCTGTCGGATTCCAGATTGAAGCTGAGTCGTGCTGCATATCTGTGCTTGACCCCGACTGGTGATGTTATGATTGCAGCGACGCCTGCCCCCGCATGGCACCATGCGCCATCGCAATGGATCGTCCAGACCTTCTCTGTGGTCGGGTCCGGCTGTGTTACTGGCCCGGTCCAGTCGACGACGAAGTCTGCCAGGACTTGCGATTTGATGGCTGTCCTGGGCTCGAAGCTGATGTGGTAGCCGGAGAGTTCGGCTGCCCACTTGGCGATCCTTACCGATGCCTCCGGGTTTCTAAATAGTTCGCCGAGCCCCCTATCTGAGGAGACGCGGACCTTGAATGCTTCAAAATAATGGCGCAGCTTGCGCGAGGACATAACGACTGCGTAGGCGATCTTCTCCAGCTCTGTCATGTTGCATTTGGACGGAGTCAGGACCTCGGAGACGTAATAAACAGGGCACTGTCTGACAGCGCCTTCGACTGTCTGCTCCTGCACCAGTGCCGCGCTGACCGCGTGCGGCGAAGCCGCGACATAGAGCAATAAGGGGAGCGAGGAGTCGGGGCTCGTGAGGGTGGCCAGCTCCGTTAAGTACTGCTTTAATGAGGCGAAGGCCGCTGCTTGCTCCGGCCCCCAAGCGAAGTCTTTTGCGCCGCGGAGAGTTTTGAGGAAAGGAAGACTTCGCTCGGCCGACCTGGAAATGAATCTGTTGAGAGCGGCCAATCTGCCTGTCAGACGCTGGGCATCCCTGGTGGACTGCGGAGGCGACATGTTGATGATGGCCTGGATCTTGGTTGGGTTGGCCTCGATGCCGCGGTGCGACACCAGGTAGCCCAATATCTTGCCCTGGCGAACACCGAAAACGCACTTTTCCGGGTTTAAGCGGAGTCGTGCGTCTCGCATGTTTGCGAATGTCTCGGCCAGGTCGGCGAGGTGGTCCTCCTTATTTTTGCTGGCGACGACGATGTCGTCCACATATGTAAATATATTTCTGCCGACCTGTCCCTCGAGTACTGTTTTGGTGAGTCTGGAGAATGTGGACCCGGCGTTCTTGAGACCCTCCGGCATTCTGATGAAGCAATAAGTGCCGAAGGGTGTTATGAAGCTGGTGCTGGCCTTGTCTTCCTCCTTCATGTATATCTGGTGATAGCCGGAGAAGCAGTCGAGGAGAGACATGACCTCGCAGCCGGCCGCGCTATCGACTATTTTGTCGATCCGTGGCAACGGGAAATTGTCTTTTGGGCAGGCCTTATTGAGACTGGTGAAGTCTATGCACATCCGCCATTTCCCGCTTTTTTTCTGCACCATTACAACATTGGAGAGCCATGTGGGGTAAGCCACTGGCTCAATGAATTTAGCCTCTAGGAGGCGGTGCACCTCCGCCTTGGCGGCCTCTGTCTTTTCATCGGACATCTTGCGAAGCTTTTGCTTTCTTGGTCGCACCGAGGGGTCGATCCCCAGACTGTGCTCGATTATGGATCGGCTGACTCCGACCAGGTCGAGGGCGGACCAGGCGAAGACATCTTTATTCTTGGCCAGGCAGCAGAGAAGCTTCTCTTCTTCATGCGAAGTAAGGTCTTCGCTGATAGTGACTGTCTGCTTGGGCGTGGCCTGATCGAGGGGGACAGTCTTGGTCCCATCCTGACTCTGCAACTGAGCCTTGTCGTGTTGCTTGTCAGTTGGGCTGGCGGGCGCAGGGACCTCGCACTGTGCCGTGAGACAGTGCACGTTCCTCTGACCAGGCACGAAGTCCCGCTCGATGTTGCGCGCAGCTTGCTGGTTACCGCGGACTGTAATTACGCCTAGAGGGCCTGGTATCTTCATGCACAAATACAGTCCGTGGATGGCAGCTTCAAACTTATTGATGGAGCCCCGACCCATGATGGCGTTGTATGGATATACCATATCCACGATGTCAAAAGTCACTTGCTCGCTTCGGGCATTGGGTGCTACACCGAAGGAGAGGGGCAACTCTATTTTGCCGACGGGGAAGGTGCCTTTGCCGCCGAAGCCATACAACGGGTTGTCCGAAGGCTTGAGCAGGCTGTGGCTGATGCCCATGCGATCGAAGGCGTGGAGGAAGATGATGTCCGCCTGGCTGCCGTTGTCAACGAGGACCTTGTGTAGGTCCCAGCCTGCCACGCTGCAATTGATGACCATGGCATCGCAGTGGGGGGCGCTGCGCAAGTCGACGTCCCGTGCGTCGAAGGTGAGCGGTATGTGGGACCACTTCGTCTGCACAACTGGGCCCGTGACAGCGACATGGTTTATGCTGCGGTAGTGGTCCCGCTTCTGCCGCTTGGTGTCGAAGTCGGTGCTGGACCCCCCAGTTATCATATGAATGACTCCGCGATAAGGTTGATCGGCGAAGTCTTCCTGTTTTGGGGCATGGGGGATGTTTTGTTGTTGCTGGTGTGGTGGTGGAGGCGGAGGATGTACGATTTGTACTTCCTGATGATGTTGGTAAGCGTGGTGCGGTGGATGCGGGGCGGGAGCATGGATATATGGTGGAGGGGGTGGCTGGTAATTATGCGCGACAATTCTGGGGTTGTCGGCTGGCTGCGCCCTCGCCATTCTGTCCCTGGTGGCCTTTACTTCCGGGCAGTCTTTAGTTTGGTGGGCGCAGTCTTCGCCATGGAAAAGGCAGTAAAATCGGCGCGGCGGAGGGGGTGGCTGCGCACGCCCTCGGCCCCTGCCGCGAGTTCCACTTCCGCGGCCCTGGGGGGGATATTCCTGGCGACGAAGGGGGTCAGCGGCCGGCTGCTGGTTGGCGATGTTGTGCACTTGCTGCTGACCGCGGCCATCCCGACCGGAGTCTGGTTGCGGAGTCCTTGTCCACGTGCGGCTAGACTGTGGAGCATCTTTTGGCTTCCGCTGGGACTCAATCTTGCGCTGGTGGAGCTCCTCGGATCTGGCGTACTTTTCAAACAGCTGGTATAACTCTTGGATGTTCTTGGGCGGGTCCCTGATGCAATGGCTGTAAAGGACGCCAGCGCGAAGACCACTGATAGCGTAGTGGATGGCAATCTGGTCATCGACTGAGGGTAGCTGTGACTTGAGTGTCAGGAATTTGCGGTAATATTCCCTCAGGGTCTCCTTCTCTAGCTGCTTGCAGAGCGAGAGCTCGGCCAGGGCGTCGGTGTCCGGGCGGTACCCCTGGAAGTTGAGGAGGAACTTGTCCCGGAGACTTCTCCAGGAATCGATGGACAGCGGAGGCAACCTGGTGAACCAGGTGAGCGCGGGGCCCTCGAGGGCGATGATGAAGGACTTCGCCATTGTGGCGTCGTCCCCCCCGGACGATGCGACGGCGACCTGGTAACTCATTATGTATTGAGCCGGGTCGGTGCTGCCGTTGTATTTGGGGTAGGTCCCAGCCCGAAAGTTGGCTGGCCACGGCGTCACTTGCAGGTGAGGCGCCAGGGGGCTTCGCTCATCGAGATAGTTGACCCCTTGGAAAGGCGCGGCGTGCGGGAAAGTGAAGTCGCGCTGGGGGAAACGCGGGTCCTCCGGTTGCGCGCGGTGCTGCAGGGGTGGCCCATGCTGCAGGCCGGGGTGGCCTTCGCGCGTGTCTTCGTTTGGTGCGCGCTGCTGGAGGGATGACTCGTGCCGCGGGCTGAGGTGGCCTTCGCGCTGCATCAGCGCGATCTCCCGCTCGAGTTCCTGGGCCTTGTGCTCTTCGTCGCGGATCATCTGCCGCACTTTGGCGAGTGCGGACACACGCTGGCGCTTGGCCTCCAGTATCTCCTTCTGCCTCTGGAGGTTGCGGTTCTTGAGGCGCAGGGCGCGCAACTGTAGCTGTTCCTCTGCTGAGATGCCGAGGACCTCACCGTCCTCGGCGAGGTCCGCGCCCTCCGGTGGTGCGAAGCCTGAGGGAGGTGCGAAGCCTGGGGGAGGTGCGAAGCCTGAGGGAGGTGCGAAGCCTGAGGGTTGTCCCTCAGGGTCGCAGGTGCGGAGGGTGTCGTCTTCAGTGGCCTCTTGGTGGGTGGATTGGGTGAGGGCGAGGGCCTTGCCCTTTCTTGCGACGAGCAGTGCTGCCTTCGCAGCCTCGTCAGCCTTCGGGTTAGCTCTCTTGGGTGCCATCGCGGGTGGTTGTCTCGTAGCACGAACGGTGGGCGCCAAATGTTGGGACTGTCTCTCGACAGCAAGGAGATCCAACACGGGTGAATGGAGATGGCAACAGGGCACTCGCGCGTGATGGCAAAAGCTCTGTTAATCTGGCCTCTCACGGGCACTGTGCGGGGGTATTTATAGGTATCCGAGTGCACGGCGCCTTGCGTTAAGGACGCATGTGCCCTCAGGTACCTAGTTTATCCCCAGAATATTCCCATAAAGCGGGGTTACAAGCTGTAATTACAAGTACGCCTTTACAAATTAGGCCCGTAACACAACCGCGGCCACGCAGGGCCCGTTACAATGGGCCCGACCTCATGTGGGCCTCGGAGCTGACCGAGGCCGCGCCGTAGGGAGGCGTTGCCGCAGGCCTTCGTCTGGTGCCGAATCGAGCGAAGGGTCTCCATGTTGTCCCTGGTGTCGATCAAGCGAAGGGCGTCCCTGCCTGCTTTGCCTGTCAGGGCAGGGGCTAAGCGGTGGAGACTTCGGGCGAAGGGTGGCGTTTCTGCCTTCGCTCCAACACTAATCGAACGATATAGAAGGATTCCGGCACACCGTTCAGATGGCCTGGAACAAACGCCACATCTCCACTCAATCTCTCAACGAGATTGCATATCAAGATGACCCGCACAGCCAAATCCCTGAAGTTGCGTGGGAAAAAACAAAAATAGGTGACACTGTTGCAACAAGCCATTGTCCATGAGGTAATTCTTCGCCTTGAAACGGCTTAGGAGGAAAGAACCCTTACCCTGGAGGAATTAGAGCTCCTGAAACGCCTAAAAGCACGGTCGGATGGGCTCGCACTCGTTGAAAAATTCAAAATATGACAACTCTCCAGGCTTATCGATCTACGTTTAGGAGATGCGGACACTAGATTTTTCGAGCTCAAGGCAAATGTAAGATCGGGAAAAAGCTGTCCAATGTCTCCAAAAAAATGACAATGGGTTTATTTGATTTTTCTCTGACCATCTTTTCTGAGAATCTTGTTGTGTAGAGAATCTGGCTGTGGAGAGAACCTGAGTATCGTTGGGATTACGTGCGGAGGAAGATAAAGTTGTCCATAGAATTCAAGATCTAAAAAGTGACGGATTCCTACTATTCCAACCACTCAACCGATTATGTGTTTATGTTGATTTTGGATGGTTTTTACCAAATCGACTTTTATAGAAGTTGACTGAAAAGTTGAGCGTTTGGCGGTTCGCAGCAACTTTTGGTGGCCAGAAGCTGAAACAAATGGGGTCATCATTCTTCTCACCTAGGAGGATAAGGAAAACGAAGTTACCCAACTCTTCAGGGAGCACGAGCACCTCAGATCAAATGTAAACATGATAGTCACTTTCAACGGGTCCTCCTTAGGTCATGTCCAGTAGACCATACATGCAAAACACTATTTTGCACTGAAAACAACACTGTTTAAAGAGTGAAGAGTGAAGATTAAAATAGTAGATAGGATGAATAAGACTGCTGAAAATAGCCTTAGGTTACCATCACTATAACCTATCAGCCTTGGATGAAAGAGGAATGGATTACATAAAATGATTTTGCATTGGCCATTAAGGCATATAAATAGAAAAATACAACCATGGAAAGTTATCCTAAGATTACATGTGATTGATTGGAACTACAATCGTAGGAAACAATCCCAGGACTATTTGCCTACATTATAAGCTCATATTTTTGTGCATGACTAACACTCCTCCACGGTCGAACGGTAGTTGGTCGTATGTTGAAACTAGAGCAAAAGTTGGTAAAGACAACATGAAGACTCTTGGTGAAAGTATTTGCATTCTATGACGATGTAGGCACATGAAGCACACAAACTTAGTTCCAACAACACGTTCATATACAAAGTGTTGGTTGATCTCCACATGTTTGCTCCGCTAGTGCTAAATCAGATTGGAGAGATATAGGATGCTAATGTTGTTGTTGTAAAGTGTTGTAGGGTTTGACTCGTAGATACTAGCATGCTCGAGGATCCCAAGAGCGTAGTGGCACTAGGAGAGATGCATACCGCCAGACTGCCGAGTCACTAAGAGCTCAAAAAAAGTATGGAGGGTATATGATGGTGCACTTGATAAGAGCATATAAAGAAGCTATGAGAATGATGTCATTAACATAGAGCAACATATAAACAATCTTGACATTGTAGCAAAAATGAAGAGTGGTAGATCTGACTTAGCATCAACAAAACACAAAGAGAGGAGATGTGTAGCAAACCAACTAAACCTGACAAGGGACATCTATTTGAGACCATAAAGTGACTTGTTGAGGTAGCAAACATAATAAGGATGTGTTGGATTAGCAAAGTTAGAAGGTATGTTTATTTGAAGATTGTTAATGGATTAGTTATTTATTTGCTCCTTTACATTGATGATATGTTAATTGCTGCAAAATAAAAATAAAAAATAGCTAAATTGCAGGCAGAAGTAAGTAAAGAATATGAGATGGACTTAGGTGCAGCTAAAAATTTCTTAGTATGAAATTGTTAAAGATAGAAAATCTAGCAAGTTATACCTCAATCAATGATATTATATTGAAAAGGTTCTTTGTTGTTTTAATATGCATAATGCAAGATTAGCGAATACTCTATTAGCTACACATTTCAGATCATCCTCGGCTTTATGTCTAGAGTCACATGCTTATATTAAGTACATGTCTAGAGTAACATATTTTATGCAGTTGGTTCTTTTATGCAAGCATGGTTTGTTCTTGTATTGATTTATCTCATGCATTAAGTGTTGTGACTAGATTTATGAATCTTAGTAAGTAGTATTAGAATGTTATTTAGTGGATTTTAGACATTTGCAAGATATTTCTAATGCTTGTTTGCAATTTAAGAAATCTGGAGATAGACTTGTTAGTTATGTTGATTCTAATTTTGATGGTGATTGGGATGAGATAAGGTCTCTCATGAGTTATGTTTTCACCATTGGTTGTTGGGGTTTTTTAGCTGGAAAGCAAGTTTGTCGGCTACTGTTGCTCTGCCTACTATAGAAGCTAAATATATTAATATTTCTAAAGCTTGTAAAGAAGATAATTAGTTGAGAGATTTATACTCTAAACTTTACAGGATTACTTCTTTCATTACTATACATTATGATAGCCAGTGTGCTATTTGTCTAACTAAAGATAACATGTTTTAAGAAAACAAAACAAAGCACTATGATGTGGTATCACTTTATTTAAGGTGTCATTACTAAAGGTGATGTTAGGGTATGCAAGATAAGTACTCATGATAAACTTGCTAATATGTTGATAAAGTTTGTTATAAGAGCTAAGCTTGAGCCATGGTGAGGCTTAGTTAGTAATACTGTTTTAGTCCAAGTGATTTTTAGCATCAGTAATTATTTATTATTGAAGTGAGTTGATTGATGATACTTCATATGCTATATGATGTAATTTGTATGGAGTTTGTTGGAATATGATCCAAATTCTAACGTGAGTCTTGCGGGAATGCTAAGAGGGCACGTGGTTTAGGTTATATCAATTAGCGGATTTCATTTTTATTAGACCGCAGTCTGTTTTCCATATACACACATATACATATACTTATATATACATACACACATACATACATACGTACGTATTTTATATATATATATATATATATATATATATATATATATATATATATATATATATATATATATAGAGAGAGAGAGAGAGAGGGATATCGGGAGCCTAGGGCTTCGAATAGTTACCAGAAGCCTCGGCCGGCTCTGTCCCACCACCCCCACTTGCCTCCCTTCCCAAACCACCACTTGATTAAGGGAGTTGATTAGGAAATTTTATTTTTATGACAATTACGATTACGAACACCATAAATCACGGAATTCTCTTTTTTTTGTGCGCGCGAAAATTGGCATACATGATATTGGTGGGCGCACCCTAGGTTTGAGCATTAAATCCTCAAATTTGAGCATAAATAATGTCAGATATAGCGTAAATGGTGTTACAATGTTCAACAGGATGTCATGTACGACCCCCATGTAATAGACCTGCGTGAATGCAGGTAGTTATCATAAATACGGATCCGACACGAGAGATGTAGATATCTCTAGGACATGGTAGTTACCGTAAATACCGTTAGGCACAACCTATTTAGTCATCTATAGTCTAGTATCTCCTCCCTCACTGTTCTGATCTATAAAAAACGAGAGAAAACTTTATCTTGTCCGACCCTACACCACATACCTCGTCTTTCACACTCTACTAATCTATAAGTTGGATCGTGTTTAAATAATTATCTCATTTAATCAATGCTTGTTTACATGATATATAGAAACTGTAGCGATACACGAGCAACTAACTAGTGAACTTTTATACAGTAGTTCCTTGATAATTATTGCGCTGCAATTTCCTGCTGGATTTTGTCTGGACGATAAAATTGCACTATCAACTTGCTTCTGCAAATGCAAGCACGACCCTTTCTACATGTGAAGAAGACCCACATCACCTTTAGGGAAGTTTGGGAGGCATAAAACTGGATGTGATTGGAGGGCATACAATCCCCTTCTTATTCAAAATTGAATAAGAAGGGAATTTTAGCCACTCCAATCCTCTTCGGTTTTGTGGTGTCCAAACTAGCCCTTAATCCATAAAATAAGGTATGTCGTCTTTTCCCTTTTTTTTGTCTTCAAGGGAAATGAGACATGGGGAAGTCATACACACCATCTTCAGTTTTTTTTTCCTCCTATGTCCTGAGGGGCATTCTTAGCATCTCATCAAGCCATATGCATCGTATCTCCTGTTTGATGATTGTCTGTTGCTTTGAGAGGACATCATTTGTCGTAGGTTCTTAAAAGTCCTACTAATCAACATTAGGCAGATCCACAGTATGGAGACCTTGTTGTAATCATGCATGCATCTCTGGTTGATTTCGCATCACGTAACCTCATGACGCGATTATTGAAGCGGTCAGGACTTCATGCATGCTCTCTCCCAGGCTAGCTACCTCAGGTTACATACATTTTGGATTAAGTAATTCTGATCAGTGCTCCAGGTAATATATGCTACCAAGTCATTTAGCGTTGCCATTTTTTTTATTCGACCTTGCATTAGTGTATTGCATGTGCCATTCTACTTTTCAGAAAGATAAATTATGTAGTGTCCTAGTTTCCAGCTTGTCCTGTTTAACACACGTTGATGTTGTAAACATGTTGTGTCACTATTGTTTTGGTAATCTACTACGCTAGCTGTTTTCCGTTGTCTCATGGTTCAGTGGACTACAGCCCTCTTGCTGTCCCTGGCTCTAGCTAATCCGCCATTGTTTCAAGTCACCCTAATCTAGCGTCGTCTTTTCGTTGTGCATGGCTGTCTCATTACAAGCTAATGCCAAGCACATGCTACATGGGCTGCGGACTTGCCTATGGTGGATAGTCCAAATCATGGCATCGTCGCACAGACACATGCTCACACATGGATGGGCTCCAGGTGCTGCAATAAAAGCCGCGCAACCCATTGGGGAGCTGTATCATTAAGGTAAAGGTGCCTTTGATGCCACTATATTATGATGGTCATATCATTGTACGCGCACTTGGTTGTGCGTTGATCCTTGATTACTTCAATGCTTTCTGAGATACTTTAAAATTTTTTTTGGCAAGATTGGTTAGCGCGCGAGCTCGGAAAAGTCAGGAGGAGCAATGTGATTGTCGTACATGCATCTTGGCTGCATCTTTAGCTGCTGCACGGCTGGATATATGCCCCCATGCATTCTTGCTAACAAATTCGTTATTACTCCGGAGCAGAGTTGATTTGGTGCCACCCACTCTGCTTCCCGATGGTTTTAAATTGGTCCTTACCTGATTTTACAGTACAGGTGTACCAAGTTCTGAGACTACTAAAATCCGAGCATCCAACGCTTTCAAAATAAAATCCTAATATCCACAACACATAACCTGACATAGTAACCTAGTGACACACCTGGTAAACTACCAAACAAGCCGAAGTACTAAAACAGGCGACTAGAGAGGAAAAATAGAAGATACTAAAAAAATCTTTATACAGGATAGCCTTGACTTGCTTTTTCAATCTTTATCCAATCTCCCAAAACACCAAAACTTGCAAACGAAATGCTCTCGAGCGAATAAGTGGCTAGATATTCTCGGTGATGACCGACGAACACAATGGAGGACTTGAACCAACAAAAACAGAGTGCACTAGTGTTTCCAAAAATCCAAAAAAATCAAGCACTCTACTTCAATAGGAATAAAAAAGAGCACAAACCAAATACATCACAACCAACTAGTGGTTGGATGCTTTGAAAAGTATTCTAGGGTATATAAGAACCAAAAAAAACAAAATGATCACAAAAACAAACACCTACAACTCTGAAAACACTCAAACCAGTCAGTTGTACAGTAGAACGTGGCAGTGTTGCGCTCATGGCCGTCACCATTGGGCCACGTCAGTGCTGCTCCTGCATGGCAGTGTTGTGTTGTCTACAGCCAGTGACCCGAATCAAAGCCCCAAAAGGTAAAAACGACTCAAAGGAACTTTGATTGAGTTTAGATTATTGCACACCATTACACGAATGTTTCAAAGGTGTCCACAAAAAATTGAGTTATAAAAAGATTAAAGCTTCAACTCCAGATTGAAAAGTACGCATTCAACTTAGGGTTTTGTCAAAATTGGTCAGGACGTTAGATTTTCGTGCTTGAGTTAAATCTAGCCAAATCACTTGGTGGTCTTTGCATGTTTCTATCCAATTCAAAAGTCTCAAAGAACTCGTATTCAAAAGATCCATTAAAGAACAAAGAGATGCTACCGAGAAGGGAATATCCAAAGTGAAAACTTCAAGACCTCAAGGGAGCATGAAAATGAATTTCACTTCACCACGAACCACCATGGTAAGGTCCACTCTTCCTAGATCATAAGTTACATAGATGAACATTTGTCTGCTAAAACATCTATGGATCTTAGCAGAATTCTAGAGGGAGATACCTACAAGAGAGAAAATCGAAAAACTAAACCACTAGATAGATGATATAGAGATGGATGGTTGGTGCAACCCTCCTCTTATTTATAGATGCTATTACACATTCCCGACATATTTCTAAATATTTTAGATGTAAACCACTTAGCTAGCGGCATAATGGTCCAACTCCCAAACCACAGATCTGATGGCCACACATCTTTCACGAACTTGTTTTACCTTGGCACAACCTCTGTGATGGGTCCATGGGCCACCTCTGATTCTGTCAGATCTATGCCCTAAGTTTTGAGGCCAAATCTATGAAATCATTGTTGGGTGGTTTTGTGGATCGACCTCCAAACTACCTGAAAGCTCTCTTGTGGGTTTTGGTGTTTGGATGACAACTCAATTAAAGGACTAACAAGTATGCTAAGTGTTGAACAGGTGCTTAATGTAAAGCTAACAAGGGTCAACACAAGTGAACAAGTGTGACGGTCCAAGGACTAGATTATGGATAGATAATGGACATCACAAGTAAGATGCACATTGCATAAAGTGAGACTCGGGTGCGTAGCTCGGAGATAACTGATCAAGCCAAGGATGGAGGCAAGAAGAGCTTTGAGGTACCAAGTGCATGGGAGAAGGTCAAAGAGGCTGAGGAACCCAAAGCCAAGGGTGAAGAAGAAGACTTGCAAAGTCAAGGGTGATCGAGTTGAGAAGAGCTATGACACATCAAGGATCACTACATAAGGACGTGACTTACAACCAATGAGGAAACATCTATAGTTATGTGGTGTAAGTCATAAGGCTCAAGATCAAGCTCTAAGAAGGAGAACAAAGTCACTAGAAGGAGAACAAATGTCAAAATCAGAACTGGAAGCAGCCCAAAAGAGCTAAGTGCACTTTGACCTTTAGTTCGGGTTGTTCCTATGTTTGGAGATATTCTATGTGACCTATGCAGGATGTTGGAGCTCAAAAATGATAATCTAGATCAAGTCAAGCTGACTTGATGATTTATGAGTCCAACATCAATCTTAAGCATGTCAAGTGCTAGAGAGTGAAAATCCAAGAGAAGGTATGTTTCTAGACTTAGTACATTGGTTTTTGTGTACTAACATATTTGTCTAAGTATTAGAAACAGAGAGAAGAAGAAAAGAAGAGAAAATACAAAAAGAGAAAGACTTGGCTGGTGCAGCCATGACTATACGCAGTCTGGGTGCACCGGACAGTGTCCGGTATGCCAGGCTGGCGTCTGGTTAACCGGCTGCTCTCGGGTCTCGTCGGCGGTGTACGGCTATAAATCACCGGACTGTCCGGTGGTGCACCGAACTGTCGGGTGAGTCGGCTGAGCGAAGTCGCCGCTCTCGGGAATCAAGTCAACAGCGTACGGCTATAATTCACCGGACTGTCCGGTGGTGCACTGGACTGTCCGGTGAGCCAACGGTCGGCCGGGCCAACAGTCGGCCGCAATCCGCGCGTGACGCTTGGTCGAGCCAACGGTCAGATGGGGGCACCGGACTGTCCGGTGCGCCAATGGCTCCTAGTCTGCAATGGTCGACTGCACCAAGTTTGGAAGGAGATCCGCACCGGACCGTGAATAGTGGATGTCCGGTGGTGCACCGGACTGTCCGGTGCGCCACCCGACAGAAGGCAAGATTTGCCTTCCTAGATTGCTTCCAACGGCTCCTTGGCCCCTTGGGCCTATAAAAGGGACCTCTAGGCGCCTCAATCAGCGACACAAGTGCAGCCAACAAGTGTAGACATCACTCAGATCAATTCTCTCTCTCCCTCTCGTGTATATCTCTCTAGTTTGTGTAGAGGCAAAGATATAAGCCTTGAGAGAGTGGAGAGGTGCTGCTAAGGGCTAGAGCAAGGTCTTGAGCATATCGTTACTCTGCCGGAGTGCTGCCAAGAAGATTGTAAGCAGCCGCGGTTTCGTTGTAACCATCTCAACATAGTGGAAGGCTCTACCTGTCAGATTGACAGATTTGAGCAAACGGAGGAAGGAGTTGAAATAGACTCCAAGCCCAGGTGTGGCTAAATCCAACGAGGACTAGGCAAGTATTTCAGGCTTGGCTGAACCTCGAGATAAATTCCTGTGTCCACGTGCTCTGCTCTGTGTTGTGTACTGATTCCCTGTCATATTCAGTTCTTACATCTGCACTTCACTGCTTACTTGTGGTACTAGCTTTCTTTGAAGTGCAGGATATTCTTAAGACAGGAATTTCAAATCCGCTGCAACCTACTCAAAGGGTTCTTCACTCCACTGCGTTCTAGTCTTCGAGTAGAGTAAGAATTTAAGTTTTAAAGTGATAATTTTTATTCACCTATTCACCCCCCCCCTCTAGGCGACATTCAGATCCTGTTCCCGGGCAAAGGGAACTTTCAATTGGTATCAAAGCTAGGCCTCTCCAGTGTGGGCTTAGCCGTCCGGAGATGACGATGTCGTCACAAGAGGTAACTGTAGAACTTCTAGGCAATGGCTCTAATTATAAATCTTGGTCTGTCTCTATTTATAATGCCTTCATGAGTGTTGATCCTGATTTAAGACAAATCTCTAGTAGAAGTATTTTTTCCTCTGATATTAGTAAAAATCCCTCTAATGCTTGTCGGGGACCATAATTAGGGGTACCCTCAAGGCTCCTAATTCTCAGCTGGTAACCCCCATCAGCACGAAGCTGCAAAGGCCTGATGGGTGCAATCAAGTCAGGGATCAGTCCATTCGAGGGACTCGATCACGCCTCGCCCGAGCCTAGCCTCGGACAAGGGCAGCCGACCCCGGGGGATCTCTGCCTCGCCCGAAGCCCCCCTCTAGCGGCGAACACGTTCCCGGCTCGCCCGAGGCCCTGTCTTCGCCAAGAAGCGACCCCGACCAAATCGCAGGAGCATTTAATGCAAAGGTGGCCTAACACCTTTATCCTGACGTGCGCCCCTCAGCTGACAGAGCCGAAGTGACCGCCGTCACTTCGCCGCTCCACTGACTGGTCTGACAGAAAGACAGCGTCGCCTGCGCCGCTCCGACTGCAGTGCCACTTGACAGAGTGAGGCTGACAGGCAGTCAGGCCCGGCCGCGTGCCATAGGAAACTCCGCTCCGCCCGACCCAGGGCTCGGACTCGGGCAAAGCCCCGGAAGACGGTGAAATCCGCTCCGCCCGACCCAGGGCTCGGACTCGGGCAAAGCCCCGGAAGACGGCGAACTCCGCTCCGCCCGACCCAGGGCTCGGACTCGGGCAAAGCCCCGGAAGACGGCGAACTCCGTTCCGCCCGACCCAGGGCTTGGAGTCGGGCAAAGCCCCGGAAGACGGTGAACTCCGCTCCGCCCGACCCAGGGCTCGGACTCGGGCAAAGCCCCGGAAGACGGCGAACTCCGCTCCGCCCGACCCAGGGCTCAGACTCGGGCAAAGCCCCGGAAGACGGCGAACTCCGTTCCACCCGACCCAGGGCTCGGACTTGGGCTAAGCCCCAGAAGACGACGAACTCCGCCTCGCCCGACCCAGAGGCTCGAACTCGGCCTCGGCCACGAAAGACGGACTCGACCTCGACCTCGGAGAAGCCTCCACATCGCCCAACCTTGGGTGCGGACCGGCTACGTCAACAGGAGGCGCCATCATTACCCTACTCCAAGCTGACTCAGGCTACGGGGAACAAGACCGGCGTCCCATCTGGCTCGCTCCACCAGATAGGCGATGATGGCGCCCCGCACGTTCCCTGACGATGGCGGCTCTCGGCCCCCTTACGAAAGCAAGAGGACGTCAGCAAGGACCCGACGGCCCTGACAGCTGTCTCTCCGCCAGGCTCCAGCACTCCTCTGACGGCCATGACATCACACAAATCGGGTGCCAAGATCTCTCCGGCCGCCACGATGGCGTGTACTTAGGGCGCTAGCTCTCCTCCGCTAGACACGTAGCACTCTGCTACACCCCCATTGTACACCTGGACCCTCTCCTTACGCCTATAAAAGGAAGGGCCAGGGCCCTCTTAGAGAGGGTTGGCCGCTCGGGGACGAGGACGAGACGGGCGCTCGCATAAGGCCGCTCGCTCCTTCCCCCGGGTGGACGCTTGTAACCCCCTTCTGCAAGCGCACCCGACCTGGGCGCGGGAAGAACACGAAGGCGGCGGGATTTCCACCTCTCTCTCTCCCATCTCCGGCCTCCTCGCTCTTCCCCCTTCGCGCTCGGCCTCGCGTCGACCCATCTGGGCTGGGGCACGCGGCGACACTTCACTCGTCGGCTCAGGGACCCCCCTGTCTCAAAACGCCGACAGTTGGCGCGCCAGGTAGGGGCCTGCTGCGTGTTGACGAACACCTTCCCGTCAAGCTCCAGATGGGTAGTCTCCAGCAACCTCTCCGGCCCGGGACGGTGCTCCATTTCGGGAGCCTTGAGTTCATGTCCCTCGACGGTAGCTACGACATGATACTCTTTCCACCGCCGGGCGATAGCGACAATGGCGGCCGACAGTCCGCTCGCCGGCGGCGGGATCGACGACGTCTTCCCCGCGTGGTGGAAGAACAACCTTCGAGCTCACCCCGTCTTCTTCCCCGTCGACGGAGGAGGAGGAGGCGGGACAACCAAGGCCAAGCAGGAGGCGGCGCCTCGTCGGCCGTCGAGCGAGTCGACAACGCCAGCACTCTAACGGGGGGCGCGTCGGGCATCGGCCTCGCGCTTGAGACGAAGACGAGCGCTGTCTCCCCGCGACACGTCAATCCCGAGCAAACGGACGACGCTAGCACGCTCGCGAAAGGCTTGCTGGGTGTCGCCCTCGTACCTGAGACGACGGTGCAGTCAGCCCCCGACGTGACCTCATCACCGCCCGTCGACCAAGAGGTACCGACCGATTCCCATCCCACGCCTCTCAGATATAGCCTCGACCCGCCTAGCGGCTCCGCTTTGGCGGACGCTCTTGTAGAGGCGAATCCGAACCCTCTGGGGTTTCGTATGCGGTCACCTTGGGACCGGCTGGCGGACGTCTCGACCTACGGGCCCTCTGGATCCGAGGGAGATGACAAACCCAGCTTCCATTGGGATTTCTTCGGACTTGGCAACCCCAGTGCCATGCGGGGCTTCATGACCGCATGCGACTGCTGCCTTTCCGACTGTTCCGACGGTAGCCGTAGCCTCGGCGACGAGGACTGCGGCCCGAGCCGCGAATGTTTCCACGTCGATCTAGGGGGTCCCCCCGAAGGCAACCATCTCGGCATGCCGGAGGACGGTGATCTCCCTAGGCCGGTGCCTCGCGTCAACATCCCGCGGGAGCTAGCCGTGGTCCCCGTTCCGGCGGGGGGTCACGACCCACAACTCGAGCAAATCCGCGGGGTGCAGGCCAGGCTCGACGAGGGAGCAGGAGCGCTTGAGCCAATCCGCCGGGACGTCGGGCAGGCATGGGCGGGCCAACCTCCGGCCGGAGAAATGCGTCATCTACCCCAGGGCTTCCTGCACCGCATCACCGACGATGTCAGGGTCAGGCCGCCACCCACATCCAGTGGGGTCGGCCAGAACCTGGCTGCAGCAGCAATGCTCCTCCGCGCGATGCCGGAGCCATCAACCACCGAGGGGCGGCGAATCCAGGGAGAGCTCAAGGATCTCCTGGAAGGCGCCACGGTCCGGTGGGCCGAGAGCTCCGCCTCCCGAAGGCAGGGGTACCCCTCGGAACATCATGCCGCGACTTCCCGATTCATGCGGGAAGCCTCGGTCTGCGCCGGGCGCACGCGCAACACAGCGCCTGCGGCCCCGGGTCGCCTCGGCAACGAGCACCATCACCGCGATCGTCGGGCCCACCTCGACGAGAGGGCGCGCCGAGGCTACCACCCCAGGCGTGGGGGACGCTACGACAGCGGGGAAGATCGGAGTCCCTCGCCCGAACCACCTGGTCCGTAGGCCTTCAGCCGGGCCATACGACGGGCACCGTTCCCGACCCGGTTCCGACCCCCGACTACTATCACAAAGTACTCGGGGGAGACGAGACTGGAACTGTGGCTCGCGGACTACCGTCTGGCCTGCCAACTGGGTGGGACGGACGATGACAACCTCATCATCCGCAACCTCCCCCTGTTCCTCTCCGACACCGCTCACGCCTGGTTGGAGCACCTGCCTCCGGGGTAGATCTCCAACTGGGACGACCTAGTCCATGCTTTCACCGGTAATTTCCAGGGCACGTACGTGCGCCCTGAGAATTCCTGGGACCTCCGAAGCTGCCAACAGCAGCCGGGAGAGTCTCTCCGGGACTACATCCGGCGATTCTCGAAGCAGCGCACCGAGCTACCCAACATCACCGACTCGGACGTCATCGGCGCGTTCCTCGCCGGCACCACCTGCCGCGACCTGGTGAGCAAGCTGGGTCGCAAGACCCCCACCAGGGCGAGCGAGCTGATGGACATCGCCACCAAGTTCGCCTCTGGCCAGGAGGCGGTCGAGGCTATCTTCCAGAAGGACAAGCAGCCCAGGGCCGCCCACCGGAGGATGCTCTCGCGGCGTCAACTCAGCGTGGCACCAAGAAGAAGGGCAAGAAGAAGTCACAAGTGAAACGCGACGCTGCCGACGCGGACCTTGTCGCCACCGCCGAGTACAAGAACCCTCGGAAACCCCCCGGAGGTCCCAACCTCTTTGACAAGATGCTCAAGGAGTCGTGCCCCTATCACCAGGGGCCCGTCAAGCACACCCTTGAGGAGTGCGTCATGCTTCGGCGCCACTTCCACAGGGCCGGGCCACCCGCGGAGGGTGGCAGGGCCCGCGACAACAACAAGAAGGAAGATCACCAGGCAGGAGAGTTCCCCGAGGTCCGCGACTGCTTCATGATCTACGGCGGGCAAGCGGCGAACGCCTCGGCTCGGCACCGCAAGCAAGAGCGCCGGGAGGTCTGTTCGGTGAAGGTGGCGGCGCCAGTCTACCTAGACTGGTCCGACAAGCCCATCACCTTCGACCAAGCCGACCACCTCGACCATGTGCCGAGCCCGGGGAAATACCCGCTCATCGTCGACCCTATCATCGGCGACGTCAGGCTCACCAAGGTCCTCATAGACGGAGGCAGCAGCCTCAACATCATCTACGCCGAGACCCTCGGGCTTCTGCGTATTGATCTGTCCTCAGTCCGGGCGGGCGCTGCGCCTTTCCATGGGATCATCCCTGGGAAGCGCGTCCAGCCCCTCGGACGACTCGATCTTCCCGTCTGCTTCGGAACACCCTCCAACTTCCGAAGGGAGACCCTAACGTTCGAGGTGGTCGGGTTCCGAGGAACCTACCACGCGGTATTGGGGAGGCCCTGCTACACGAAGTTCATGGCCGTCTCCAACTACACCTACCTCAAGCTCAAGATGTCGGGCCCCAGCGGGGTCATCACCATCGGCCCCACGTACAAACACGCGTTCGAATACGACGTGGAGTGCGTGGAGTACGCTGAGGCCCTCGCCGGGTCCGAGGCCCTCATCGCCGACCTGGAGAGCCTCTCTAAGGAGGTGCCAGACGAAAAGCGTCATGCCGGCAACTTCGAGCCAGCGGAGACGGTTAAATTCGTCCCCCTCGACCCCAGCAGCGACGCCTCCAAGCAAGTCCGGATCGGTTCCGGGCTCGATCCCAAATAGGAAGCAGTGCTCGTCGACTTCCTCCGTGCGAACGCCGACATCTTCGCGTGGAGTCCCTCGGACATGCCCGACATACCGAGGGATGTCGCCGAGCACTCGCTGGACATCCGAGCCGGAGCCCGACCCGTCAAGCAGCCTCTGCGCCGATTCGACGAGGAGAAGCGCAGAGCCATAGGCGAGGAGATCCACAAGCTAATGGCGGCAGGGTTCATCAAAGAGGTATTCCATCCCGAATGGCTTGCCAACCCTGTACTCGTGAAGAAGAAAGGGGGGAAATGGCGGATGTGTGTAGACTACACTGGTCTGAACAAAGCATGTCCGAAGGTTGCCTACCCTCTGCCTCGCATCGATCAGATCGTGGATTCCACTGCTGGGTGCGAAACCCTGTCTTTCCTCGATGCCTATTTAGGGTATCACCAAATCAGGATGAAAGAGTCCGACCAGCTCGCGACTTCTTTCATCACGCCCTTCGGCATGTACTGCTATGTCACCATGCCGTTCGGCTTGAGGAATGCGGGCGCAACGTACCAGTGGTGCATGAACCATGTGTTCGACGAGCACATTGGCCGCATGGTCGAGGCCTACGTCGATGACATCGTAGTCAAGACAAGGAAAGCCTCTGACCTCCTTTCCGACCTTGAAGTGACATTCCGATGTCTCAAGGCGAAAGGTGTCAAGCTCAATCCCGAAAAGTGTGTCTTCGGGGTGCCCCGAGGCATGCTCTTGGGGTTCATCGTCTCCGAGCGGGGCATCGAAGTCAACCCGGAGAAGATCGCAGCCATCACCAGCATGGGGCCCATCCAGGACTTGAAAGGCGTACAGAGGGTCAAGGGATGTCTCGTGGCTCTGAGCCGCTTCATCTCACGCCTCGGCGAAAGAGGACTACCCCTGTACCGCCTCTTAAGAAAGGCCGAGCGCTTCACTTGGACCCCTGAGGCCGAGGAAGCCCTCGGGAACCTGAAGGCGCTCCTCACGAAGGCGCCTATTTTGGTGCCCCCAGCTGCCGGAGAAGCCCTCTTGGTCTACGTCGCCGCGACCACTCAGGTGGTTAGCGCCGCGATTGTGGTCGAGAGACAAGAAGAGGGGCATGTGTTGCCCGTTCAGAGGCCAGTCTACTTCATCAGCGAGGTACTGTCCGAAACCAAAATCCGCTACCCACAAGTTCAGAAGCTGCTGTACGCGGTGATCCTGACACGGCGGAAGTTGCGACACTACTTCGAGTCTCATCTGGTGACTGTGGTGTCATCCTTCCCCCTGGGGGAGATCATCCATTGCCGAGAGGCCTCGGGTAGGATTGCAAAGTGGGCGGTGGAAATCATGGGCGAAATAATCTCGTTCGCCCCTCGGAAGGCCATCAAATCCCAGGTCTTGGCGGAGTTCGTGGCTGAATGGGTCGACACCCAGCTACCAACAACTCCGATCCAACCGGAGCTCTGGACCATGTTCTTTGATGGGTCACTAATGAAGACAGGAGCCGGCGTAGGCCTACTCTTCATCTCGCCCCTCGGGAAGCACCTACGCTACGTGCTACGCCTCCACTTCCCAGCGTCCAACAATGTAGCTGAGTACGAGGCTCTGGTCAACGGGTTGCGAATCACCGTCGAGCTAGGGGTCCGACGCCTCGACGCTCGCGGTGACTCGCAACTCGTCATTGACCAACTCATGAAGAACTCCCACTGCCGCGACCCGAAGATGGAGGCCTACTGCGATGAGGTTCGGCGCCTGGAAGAGAAGTTCTACGGGCTCGAGCTCAACCACATCGCTCGACGCTACAATGAGACTGTGGACGAGCTGGCTAAAATAGCCTCGGGGCGAACAACGGTTCCCCCGGACGTCTTCTCCCGAGATCTACATCAACCCTCCGTCAAGATCGATGATGCGCCCGAGCCTGAGGCGCCCTCGGCCCAGCCCGAGGCACCCTCGGCATAGTCCGAGGCACCCTCGGCTCGGCCCGAGGCACCCTCGGTTCGGCCCGAGGTACCCTCGGCCCCCGAGGGCGAAACACTGCGCGTCGAGAGGGAGCAGAGCGGGGTCACGCCTGATCAAAACTGGCAGACCCCGTACCTGCAATATCTCCGCCGAGGAGAGCTACCCCCTGACCGAGCCGAAGCTCGGCGGTTGGCGCGGCGCGCCAAGTCGTTCGTCTTGCTGGGAGAAGGGAAGGAGCTCTACCACCGCAGCCCTTCAGGCATCCTCCAGCGATGCATCTCCACCACCGAAGGTCAGGAACTCCTACAAGAAATACACTCGGGGGCTTGCGGCCACCACGCAGCACCTCGAACCCTCGTCGGAAATGCTTTCCGACAAGGTTTCTACTGGCCAACAGCGGTGGCCGACGCCACTAGAATTGTCCGCGCCTGCGAAGGGTGTCAGTTCTATGCAAGGCAGACCCACCTGCCCGCTCAGGCTCTGCAGACGATACCCATCACATGGCCTTTTGCTGTGTGGGGTCTAGACCTCGTCGGCCCCTTGCAGAAGGCACCCGGGGGCTACACGCACCTGTTGGTCGCCATCGACAAATTTTCCAAGTGGATCGAGGTCCGACCCCTGAACAGCACCAGGTCCGAGCAGGCGGTGGCGTTCTTCACCAACATCATCCATCGTTTCGGGGTCCCGAACTCCATCATCACCGACAACGGCACCCAGTTCACCGGCAGAAAGTTCCTGGACTTCTGCGAGGATCACCACATCCAGGTGGACTGGGCCGCCGTGGCTCATCCCATGACGAATGGGCAAGTAGAGCGTGCCAATGGCATGATTCTACAAGGACTCAAGCCTCGGATTTACAACAACCTCAACAAGTTCGGCAAGCGATGGATGAAGGAACTCCCCTCGATGATCTGGAGCCTGAGAACGACACCGAGCCGAGCCACGAGCTTCACGCCGTTCTTTCTGGTCTTTAGGGCCGAAGCCATCTTGCCCACAGACCTGGAATACGGTTCCCCGAGGACGAGGGCCTATGACGACCAAAGCAACCAAGCTGGTCGAGAAGACTCGCTGGACCAGCTGGAAGAGGCTCGGGACAAGGCCTTACTACACTCGGCGCGGTACCAGCAGTCCATGCGACGCTATCACGCCCGAGGGGTCCGGTCCCGAGACCTCCAGGTGGGCGACCTGGTGCTTTGGCTACGACAAGACGCCCGAGGTCGACACAAGCTCACGCCCCCCTGGGAGGGGCCGTTCGTCATCGCCAAAGTTCTAAAACCCGGAACATACAAGCTGGCCAACAGTCAAGGCGAGGTCTACAACAACGCTTGGAACATCCAACAGCTACGTCGCTTCTACCCTTAAGATGTTTTCAAGTTGTTCATATACCTCGCTCTCACGCAAAGTTTAGTCATCAAGGAAGGGTCAGCCTTGCCTCGGCAAAGCCCGACCCTCCCTCGGGGGCTAAAAGGGGGGAACCCCCCCTGCGTCGAAATTTTCCTAGAAAAAAGATCTTTTTCGCCGAAATGTCTTTCGTGCTTTTCGACCACTTCGAAAGTGGATCCTGAAAATGACGGAGTACACATAAGAAGCCAAGGTTGACCGAGCCGAGGGACTCCTACGCCTCCGGGATACGGATACCTCACTCGTCACCTTTACACGGGGCGACTCACGCTTGGTGAAGCGGTTCAGACAACCAACAGGCGAGTCTTAGTGCTCGAAAACGGGAAAAAAACACGGCTCCGTGCCGAATTTACATACATGTTCAGGCCTCGACAGCCACAATGAACAAAAACACTAGCATCCAAGGTGCCATTACAGACGGAACTCCGGTTCCAACCTCACAGCAGCAGCCATGATCCCAGTACGGACGCGGCCACCGGAAGGCTTTCGTTCGCGTCCCTACTCAAGGGACGCGAAACAGACATCAAAGCCAAAGAGCCGGGGGCCGGCCCGTGGGCGGCGCTGACGGCCTCGACAAGGGGGGAGCTTCCTCCGACTGCCACCACAGCAGCACGGACGGCGGCGTCCGCCTCTCCACCAACGCCGACGGTCTGCAAGGGGCGCCGGCAGGTCCTCACTCCCGTCCTCGCCGCGAAAGCGAGGAAGAGGGCGGAATGTTGCATCCTAGCTGGGCAGCAACAGTTCGCCTTCCCCGGCATGGCTGGAGGACGCCTCCTCCGCAGAGCTGGAGGATGGTCTCCACCACCAGAAGCTGGAAGAGGAGGTGGCCAGCCGACCCGCGCAGGAGGTAGAGCCCCGGCTCGCCTCGCTCTCCGCCCCTGCAAGGATGATGAACATCCTTGCTGCTGAGGGCGGAGTCAAGATTGCAGCCTGGCTTGCTCCTCCCCACCCAGAGGCTGGTGATCACCGTCTTGGGTGACCACCGGCGAGGGGATGCAGCCAGGCTACCTGATGAAAATCCTTGAAGCCGAACGACGGCTGAAAGGTACCAACTCCCGCGGAGTTGCGTTCCTCCAACGATGAAGCGGAAAGACGGCGGATATCCCCCATCCGTGGGCTTGGAAGGTGGAAAGACACGATGCATTAGGGGAGCGCGAAGACATGGTTGCCCTCCAAAGGGGTCGCCCCCCCCTTTTTTAAAGGCGGCTCCCCCCACTTGTGCCCTCAACCGTTGCGGGCTGAGTCTTCTCCAACACGCTCTAAGATCCTCCCCCCCCCCCCACGGCGCGGGGGCTGGGTCCCACGCGTCATGCAAGCCGGTCCAGAGCAGAAGAAGCCAAACCGCCGCGCGCGGTGCGTGCAACCGCCCGGCGGTTACAAGCACTTCACCACTTTTGCCCAGACCAGCGGGCGAAAGGGCAGGCAGCCATGCAGGCGGCATGCAACCGCGCCAAGTGGGCGCACCTCTCCGACTTCCAACGCGCCCAGCTTGGAGGACCAGGCCCACGCGTCATGCAACCGGTGTGCCGGTTGCTACGTGCCTGCAACTGCACCGCCACCTGCGCCACCACCGCGCCTCCTCGACTGCGGAACCAATACCGCGACTCGAGGCGACCCAGCGCACGACCCAGCGGCTCCAGCCTGGCGCGACGGTCAATGCGGCCGAAGACGGGCCGGCAGTAATGGCGTTGGCAGGCGGGCGGGAGCAGCGGTCACGTCATCAGCCAAGCTTACGTCCCATCCGGGGGCAGCGAGAGAACCCTCTATCACGGCGTGAAGACAACGCGCCCGTGTCCCGTTCCTCAAACGGCTCGCGCACGCGCAATGGCTGCCCCGCGAACCACTCGCCCCGTCGCTTTAACTCCGCGGCGGGTCAGGCGGCGCCTCTGGCAGGAGAAACGAGCGACGCTTCGCCTTCGCCACAATAACCGCGTCAGAAAAGGTACGTCGCGTCGTTCGATTTCGTATCCTTTTCCTTTTTTCCTCTTTCTCTCTCTTGCAACAGGGACCGGGAAAGGGGGATACCCCGGAAAGGATCCTTCCCCGTGAAGGAACCAGGCTCCGAGCCTCCCTACTGATCAGAGGTTCGAAGGCTGGCCCCTCAGAAGGGCTCAACAGCCGCCTTAGAGCATGTGGGCTCCACACCCACTACTGGTCAGAGGTTCAAAGGCCGGCCCCTCGGAAGGGTTCAACGGCCGCCTCAGGCTACTCGGGCTCCGCGCCCACTACTGATCAGGGGTTCGAAGGCTGGCCCCCGAAGGGTTCACAGTCGCCTCAGACACAGAGCGAGGGATGACCATGGGTACGTTTGATACATAACCAAGGCTCGGGCTGCGCTCCCGAGGTACCCTAGGACATTTCCGAGACCAGCGGGAACGATCTTGTAACAGAATCCCATCAGAGGGAGGCATCGAGCCCTCGGACCCCGTCACCAGGGGACCGGGTCTGGCAGATCACCTGCAGGTACTTTTGGGCGCGCCTCTGGGCCCCTAGCCGACCCCTAACAAATGGGGCACGGACGTCCGCTCGGATCACCCGCCTGCAGCTCACCGGAGACACCATGTTCGGCGTCCATCGAGGGCAACATGGCGCTCTCCCCCCTCCTCCTTGCGGAAAGGCGACGCAGGGGCGTATGTAAAAAAGTCGAGTCTGTCCCTGATCGCCCTCTCGCCCTGTGCAGGGGCTCGGGGGCTGCTCTCGCAAACCCGGCTCCGGCCAAACCGTTGACAGCGTCAACATACCAGCCCGAGAACTTGGGACCCGACCGTACACCCGGGCTACGGCCAACTCGCATGAGGGAACGACCAGACCAGCTGAAGCATTGCGCGAGGCGTTAAGACCTCGGAGGAGTCAAACCACTCCTCCGAGGCCTCGGGGGCTACACCCGGCGGGTGCGCTCACGCGCACCCACCGGAACAAAACGCAACCGAGAAAAGCTGGTCCCCTTGCAAAAAAGCGCGACGAAAGCCTCCAAGCGAGTGCTAACACTCCCTTCGAGGCTCGGGGGCTACTGTCGGGGACCATAATTAGGGGTACCCTCAAGGCTCCTAATTCTCAGCTGGTAACCCCCATCAGCACGAAGCTGCAAAGGCCTGATGGGTGCAATCAAGTCAGGGATCAGTCCATTCGAGGGACTCGATCACGCCTCGCCCGAGCCTAGCCTCGGACAAGGGCAGCCGACCCCAGGGGATCTCCGCCTCGCCCGAAGCCCCCTCTAGCAGCGAACACGTTCCCGGCTCGCCCGAGGCCCTGTCTTCGCCAAGAAGCGACCCCAACCAAATCGCAGGAGCATTTAATGCAAAGGTGGCCTGACACCTTTATCCTGACGTGCGCCCCTCAGCTGACAGAGCCGAAGTGACCGCCGTCACTTCGCCGCTCCACTGACCGGTCTGACAGAAAGACAGCGTCGCCTGCGCCGCTCCGACTGCAGTGCCACTTGACAGAGTGAGGCTGACAGGCAGTCAGGCCCGGCCGCGCGCCATAGGAAACTCTGCTCCGCCCGACCCAGGGCTCGGACTCGGGCAAAGCCCCGGAAGACGGCGAACTCCGCTCCGCCCGACCTAGGGCTCGGACTCGGGCAAAGCCCCGGAAGACGGCGAACTCCGCTTCGCCCGACCCAGGGCTCAGACTCGGGCAAAGCCCCGGAAGACGGCGAACTCCATTCCGCCCGACCCAGGGCTCGGACTCGGGCAAAGCCCTGGAAGACGGCGAACTCCGCTCCGCCCGACCTAGGGCTCGGACTCGGGCAAAGCCCCGGAAGACGGCGAACTCCGCTCCGCCCGACCCAGGGCTCGGACTCGGGCAAAGCCCCGGAAGACGGCGAACTCCGTTCCGCCCGACCCAGGGCACGGACTTGGGCTAAGCCCCGGAAGACGACGAACTCCGCCTCGCCCGACCCAGAGGCTCGGACTCAGCCTCGGCCACGAAAGACGGACTCGACCTCGACCTCGGAGAAGCCTCCACATCGCCCAACCTAGGGCGCGGACCGGCTACGTCAACAGGAGGTGCCATCATTACCCTACTCCAAGCTGACTCAGGCTACGGGGAACAAGACCGGCGTCCCATCTGGCTCGCTCCACCAGATAGGCGATGATGGCGCCCCGCACGTTCCCTGACGATGGCGGCTCTCGGCCCCCTTACGAAAGCAAGAGGACGTCAGCAAGGACCTGACGGCCCCGACAGCTGTCTCTCCGCCAGGCTCCAGTACTCCTCCGACGGCCACGACATCACACAAATCGGGTGCCAAGATCTCTCCGGCCGCCACGATGGCATGTACTTAGGGCGCTAGCTCTCCTCCGCTAGACACGTAGCACTCTGCTACACCCCCCATTGTACACCTGGACCCTCTCCTTACGCCTATAAAAGGAAGGGCCAGGGCCCTCTTAGAGAGGGTTGGCCGCTCGGGGACGAGGACGAGACGGGCGCTCGCATAAGGCCGCTCGCTCCTTCCCCCGGGTGGACGCTTGTAAGCCCCTACTGCAAGCGCACCCGACCTGGGCGCAGGACGAACACGAAGGCGGCAAGATTTCCACCTCTCTCTCTCCCATCTCCGGCCTCCTCGCTCTCCCCCCTTCGCGCTCGGCCTCGCGTCGACCCATCTGGGCTGGGGCACGCGACGACACTTCACTCGTCGGCTCAGGGACCCCCTGTCTCGAAATGCCGACAATGCTGAACTAAGATGTTTATCTCTCAATCACCGTGCGTGCAACATCTTAGTTGACTCTCTGTCTAGAAGTGCTTATTTTGCCATCATGAGTAGTGATAGTGATTTATTTGTTGATGCTCATGACTTATGGAATAGAATTAAAGGAAAATATTCTGTGACAAATTGTGATGCTCCTACTCCCTATATTACTTGTGATACTAACCCTTCAAAGGGAGAAGATAAGTGTTGGGCACCAAACGATGAATCCACCTCATCGACAGGTTTGTCCTCCACTAGTAATAAATGTCTTGTTGCTAACAATGATGGTGGAGACAAAAGCCATGATGAGGAGGAATATGAGGATGATAGCGAGGATGAATCTTCATCACCACAAGGTACATTTTCTTGTATTGCTTCCACTGACATTAATGACAAGGAAAATGAGACCGACGATGTGGAAGAAGAGGAGATTTGCCGTTTCTACATCCATCTCAACAAAGAGGACAAAGCACTCTTGATTAAGCTGTTGAGAATGAACAAGGAACAAGGCAAGACGCTTCTCAGGCTAGAGGAGACACTCATCAAAACAAACAACAACCTGGAGAAGATGACCAAAGAACATGAGGAGCTAAAGTGCTCTCATGATGATTTGGTCCAACGGTATGATTCAATTTTAATTGAGCAAAAAAATAATGATGATACTTTATCTTGTGTTGCTCAACTTAAAACTGAAAATTCTATGCTTAGGAGTCAAGTAGAGATGATAAATCTGGAAAAACTTGCTCTAAATGAAAAGTATGATATGTTGTCAAATTCTCATAGTGAATTGGTTGATGACCATATCATGCTCAATATTGCTAATAAGGTTGTCTTTGCAAACTTAAATTCATGTGAACCTCATTCTTGCAAGTGTACACATTCAAATTGTATATCACCATGTTCTAACCCCCGCTCCTCAAAAGAAAGCCAATCCTTGATTGAGCAACAAGTTGTAGGGTCTAAAAGAAAATTGCTTGGGAACAAGAAACAAAGACAACTAAGGAGAAGACGCCATGCTCGACTTCCTCAAGATATCTACAAACACATGGTGAAGAAACATGAGGAAGGAGAAACCGCAGCAAGGGTCAACCTCCTTGCGAAAGATGTTCCTAAAGCAAAAAGTCAAAAGATAAGAGGAAAAAGGAGATGCTTCAAGTGCAAAGCATTAGGCCACCTCATCGCGTCTTGTCCGTACAACGACAAGGATGAAGGGGCAAAGAGATGTTTTGGATGCAACAACAAGGACCACATGATCATTTCCTGTCCGGTCATGAAGAATCAAAGATGTGCATTCTCCAAGATGACTCTCACCAAGGAAAATGACAAACAACAAGCGTCATGTCAGGTTGAGCGACGCTTTTGCTACAAGTGTGGTGAGAAGGGTCATCTATCAAAGGTATGTAATAAAGGTAAGGTTCCTAAGCAAGTAAATTTGTCTAAATCTCATTCGCTTAGGAGACCCAAATCATACACTTGTGCTAGATCTATAACGAGATCACCTAGAACTAGCACAAAGGCTATTTGGGTACCAAAGGCATTTTTAGTTGAACGTCATGGACCCATCCCGAGATGGGTACCAAACTTTGTCAACTAGACCCTGTAGGTGCCTCGAGATGGAATGGAGACCCTAGGAGAGCTTAAGATGGTTAATTTAAACTCTATGCTTAAGCTGTTGATCTTTATGTCTATTTATTAACTCAAGGGTGGATTATTGTGCAATACTAATCCCATGTTCATCTCGAGTTAAATAAGTTGTAGAAGTCCTTAATCATTATTGGTGAATCAAGCAAAGGACTTCGATGAGAATCTGCATCTGGCTCTCCAAAGGACGGTACCTTGTATCTTCAGTATATTATTGCAAATCAGTATTACTCCTAAGCTTGATTGTTGTGCTACCTGTCCTTGGAGTAATTATGTTTTTGAGACTGCCTGTGTTGAATAGCTTTCAATCAATGGTTCATGATTTCCAAAATCATAATAATGCTTGCTTAATCATGAATGTGCGTTCTAGATGTTATATCTTTTGAATTATTCAATAAGTAGCTTTTCATTTGATATATTCACCATGATTAACTCTCTGTATGTGTCCATGGATAAACCTATATCGTTTTTAAGTCATGCTAAATGGTGTTTAATGATTAACCTATGTATACAAGCATGACATCCTGTTTAGTCCATGTTCACGCAATTACCTGGGTGTATATCAAATCTATGTTGTGTCACTGATGCACCTTCTTGAGTTATGAGGTGAATGAGCAAAAGGAGCACTCATTTAGGTGACAACTGGTGCTCTCATGGCCATTCAGGAAAAAGGCAAAGGTATATGGAACTATGCAATTTCATTAAATATCTTGAAGTTCCAATGATTGTGATCACAGCTATGTGCTTGCATCTGAATTGGTGGTTTCTTGGCATAGGTGCTCCTTATTTTAAAATGTTGTTTCTTTTGGTGTACCTAAGAAACCCTCTTAATCATAGTGTGCTTAGACACTATGCTTTATATGCATGCTCGTGTTGTTTTTCAATTGATAAATATGGTGCAATGATTGTCATGTATGAAGCATGTCTAGGTTGCGTGTAAATTGTTATACTCCTTGAGGCATGCATTGTTTTCTCTAGTCATAAGTTGTATTATGTCATCAATTCATTTGGTATCTCTTTGTGATGAAGTTAATAGAATATGCCTTGACCAAGATATGATGTGATCCCCTCTAGTTCTGAGGAAGCTAGAATGTGCAAAGTGCAAGTCATTCAAATACTTGATGCACAACTTTAGGGGGAGTACACATAACTTGTGTCTTTTGAGACTAATTGTTTCTTGAGTGATCTTGTATAGTCTCAAGGCGGAAAAGAGAAGATGAGCAAGAAATGGAGCAATCAGGACTTGGGTACCTCCGTAAGTCAAGTAATTGGTATCTTAAGTCGTGAGTAATTGCATATTTTTAGATTGCTCGTGCTCTATAATATTTGGTGATACTAGTTGCTTATCCTTAAGTATCATGGAGCTATGATAATAAATGATTTTTCAATTGGAAGCCGTGATAGTTTGCTTCAATTGACATAATTTGGTAATCACTAGAATAGAAGCTTCATCTTGTGCCACAATACTATAACTTGCTCCAAGCTTGGTGTCTTAGCACCAAGAAAAGGTTAGGATAAAGAATCAGGCACAAGTGTGGAAAAGCTCCCGTGAGATTAAACTTTCAAGATGGGAAGTACACCTCAACAGGGTAAAGGTACAAAAGGAAGTATTGATCTTTTGCGTATATGTACCTTAACTTTCCTCCAAATGCTTGTGGTGCATATGTTGAATGAGTAAGGGGGAGTATTGTTAGTGTGTTTTTACCTGCTCAATACCCTGCTGTCCCTTGACATCATTCTATGTTCTTGCTTGAATATGGTGTTGGTGTTTGATGTCAAAGGGGGAGAATTTGTGCATTAAAGCTCATCTCAAGCTGAGAGGAAAGCTTATCCAAAAGGGGTTTCCTTGATCTTAAGGAGGGATATGTTAGCTTATGTTATTGATAATTCTTATCATATGCTTCTTGTTGTATTATATGTGTTGCATCATATGGTGGTGATGCGAAACTAGTGCTTCCGCTGATATGAATTAATTGGCATCTATTGTGTTCAATTCTGTAATAGATGTTCATGTGGGTAATGGTGCATGTGGTTAAAATTGCTTTAAATTAGTTTAAATTGGTATCTTAATGGTGAATAGTGGTAGGTTGATATTCCTGTGGTATATCCACTCAATTGATTGGTGTTGATTCTGTGCATTTGTGTGTTATACGCATCATGGTTTGATCCTTGACACAATGCATCCCGCTGGTGCTAAGGTGTAGCAATGCTTCGATTTAGCCTAAGTTTGTGCATTTTGGCATTTAAGGCCAAAGTTAAGATTTCAATGTAAGCACATATTTAGGGGGAGCATTCTACAAACTTAGAGTTCAAAATTTGTGCTTTAAATTTCACTCTTATGTAAGCTTTAATTGTGTTGCCATCAATCACCAAAAAGGGGGGAGATTGAAAGCTCTCTTGTGGGTTTTGGTGTTTGGATGACAACTCAATTAAAGGACTAACAAGTATGCTAAGTGTTGAACAGGTGCTTAATGTAAAGCTAACAAGGGTCAACACAAGTGAACAAGTGTGACGGTCCAAGGACTAGATTATGGATAGATAATGGACATCACAAGTAAGATGCACATTGCATAAAGTGAGACTCGGGTGCGTAGCTCGGAGACAACTGATCAAGCCAAGGATGGAGGCAAGAAGAGCTTTGAGGTACCAAGTGCATGGGAGAAGGTCAAAGAGGCTGAGGAACCCAAAGCCAAGGGTGAAGAAGAAGACTTGCAAAGTCAAGGGTGATCGAGTTGAGAAGAGCTATGACACATCAAGGATCACTACATAAGGACGTGACTTACAACCAATGAGGAAACATCTATAGTTATGTGGTGTAAGTCATAAGGCTCAAGATCAAGCTCTAAGAAGGAGAACAAAGTCACTAGAAGGAGAACAAATGTCAAAATCAGAACTGGAAGCAGCCCAAAAGAGCTAAGTGCACTTTGACCTTTAGTTCGGGTTGTTCCTATGTTTGGAGATATTCTATGTGACTGTTGGGGCGAAGGCGAAGACGCCACCCTTCGCTCGAAGGCCTTCGCCACACCCGCTGCAACAACGGAGACAAGACGACTGGCGAGCTCTACCCTTCGCTCCACGCACCAGAAGACGAAGGCCTACAGCAGAGTCTCCTTTTCCCGCGCCCTCGTCCCGCACGGAGGCCCACGTGTGATCCGACCCATTGTAATAGGCCCTGCGTGGCCGCTGCGCATCACGGGCCAAATCTGTAAAGGTCTCCCTATAATTACAGTCTGTAACCCTGCTTTATGGGAATATTCTGGGGATAACCTAGGCGCCTGAGGGCACATGCGTCCTTAACACTGGGCGCTGGGCACTCAGACACCTATAAATACCCCCGCACAGTGCCCTTGAGAGGCTAGGTTAACAGAGCTATTGCCATCTCGAGTTGTAGCCCCGTTTACACCACTTTTACTCCCCAGTTGGATCAACTCGCTCAGGAGAGCAACACTGGGCGCTGGGCACTCAGACACCTATAAATACCCCCGCACAGTGCCCTTGAGAGGCCAGGTTAACAGAGCTATTGCCATCTCGAGTTGTAGCCCGGTTTACACCACTTTTACTCCCAGTTGGATCAACTCGCTCAGGAGAGCAAGTTCCAACATTTGGCGCCCACCGTTCGTGCTACGAAAACACCACCCGTGATGGCACCCAAGAGAACCTCGTCGAAGGCTGACGAAGCCGCGAAGGCGGCACTGCTGGCCGAGAAAAAGGGCAAGGCCCTCGTCGACAACACTCTCCAAGAGCCCTGCGAAGACGACGCAAACAGCAAGAAGCAGCGCAATGAACAACCGACGACCGAAGGCAGCCTCCGCACCTGCAGCTCCGGGGGACCACAGCAGCCTCCCCCAGGCTTCGCTCCACCAGAGGGCGCGGACGCCACCGAGGACGGCGAAGTCATCGGCGTTTCGGCCGAAGAGCAGCTACAGCTATGCGCCCTGCGCATCAAGAACCGCAACCTCCAAAAGCAAAAAGAGATCCTCGAGGCCAAGCGCCTCAAACACCGAAGCCGGGACTTCGCGTTAATCGAAGGCCAACTTTACAAGAAGGGGGTCAGCCAACCGATGCTTAAGTGCGTCACCGAGACTGAAGGCGTCCAAATTCTACGCGAGGTCCACAGCGGGACTTGCGGCTCTCACGCAGGGCCTAGGGCCCTAGCGGCAAAGGTGATTCATCAAGGTTTTTACTGGCCCGCCATGATTTGCGCCGCAAATCGGGTCACAAGGTCCTGTGAAGCTTGTCAGAAATTTTCTCCACGCTCGGGAAGCCCTTCGCAGTTCACGAAGCTAATCGCCCACACGTGGCCCCTTCAGCGCTGGGGCCTGGACATTGTCGGGCCCCTGCCCACGACTCAGGGGAACCTCAAGTTCACCTTCGTCGCCGTTGAGTATTTCACCAAATGGATTGAGGCGAGGGCAGTATCCACTATAACATCGAAGACAGCCCAGAAATTATTCTGGCAAAACATTGTTTGCCGCTTCGGAGTCCCGTCCGAACTCACAGTCGATAACGGCAAGCAATTCGACAACCAAGACTTCAGGGATTTCTGCTTGTCCATCGGCACCAAGCTTGCCTTCGCCTCAGTGTACCACCCCCAATCCAACGGAGTCGTGGAACGCGCCAACGGAAAAATTTTCACAACCGTCAAGAAAATGCTCCTCGATGACAAAAAAGGCAAGTGGCCCGACCTGTTACCCGAAGTGGTCTGGGCGCTGAACACAACTGAGTGCAGGGCGACTGGGTTCACTCATTTCGGCCTTCTGTACGGATCGAAGGCTATGACTCCGCAAGAAATAAAGCACGGGTCACCTCAGACAGTTGCGTCGGCCGTCCCCGACGTAGACGAGCCTACTTCGAAGGACCTCATTGACGGAGACCGCGTCTTCGCCCTACAGGCTCTAAACAAATACCAAGCTCAGACAAAAGCATGGTGCGACCACACAGTCACCCCGAGGGAGTTCAACGAAGGAGACCTCGTACTCGTCCGGACAGCTCGGACAGAGTCCCGGGGCAAGTTGGAGCCGAAATGGGAGGGCCCTTTCATCGTCAAGACGAAGGCGTCCCCTAGCGCGTACAGGCTCACAACGCCATCCGGCGAAGACTTAGAACATTCTTGGAACATTGATAATCTTCGCAAATTTTTTGTTTAAACTCTTCAGGGCCACCTCACCCTTGTAATCAGCGGAACAAGTTTTAAGCCGGCCCACACTCTTTTCCTCCCGGGGGGGTGAGGTTTTTAACGAGGCGGAGCCATGCAATATACACGCGAAAAATCCCCCGCAAAAATTACGTCGAAAAAGACCGCATCAGCGGTCTTCGACATTCGACCGACACAAAAGTCACCACGAGGGGCAGCGATGGCTACCCTCGCGTGCGACAGTCCGTGCAAAAGTCGCCTAAGGGCGCAGCCGGACTAGCACAACAAGTGCACAAATTCGAAGTCTTCTCAAAAAGACTATCCGTGCAAAAGTCGCCTAAGGGTGCAGCCGGACTAGCACAACAAGTGCGCAAATTCGAAGTCTTCTCAAAAAGACTATCCGTGCAAAAGTCGTCTAAGGGTGCAGCCGGACTAGCACAACAAGTGCGCAAATTCGAAGTCTTCTCAAAAAGACTATCCGTGCAAAAGTCGCCCAAGGGCGCAGCCGGACTAGCACAACAAGTGCGTAAATCGAAGTCTTCTCCACAAGATAATCCGTGCAAAAGTCGCCTAAGGGTGCAGCCGGACTAGCATAACGAGAGTAAAAATCGAAGGCGCATTACATCAGTCCGAAAGTCTACAGGCGCAGCCGGACCAACACAATAATATACTAGACCAGGTGCGCAACACCACACGAACACACCCAGATGCGCGAAGGCAGTCAACCTTATCATACAAACTACAGTTACACGCATTCAGCGAGGGCATCACACCTTACATAGGTTCAACCTTCGGAATGATCCCCATCTCCCTATAGTTAAAAAGCATTATCATCAGCTCCTCACCCTCAAAAAGCCTTCGCAACTCACCCTCACCCATACTCGCCCCAACCGGCGAGGACAACAATTCCTGCTTACCAGCCCTGCCCACACGAAGACGACCACCATCAAACCCGCCCACTACGCTTCGCCACCGCCCTTCGCCGCCTATGCCCAACACTCGGACCGGGCAAAATTTCAGCATCCGTAACACGCGGAGAAGCCTCTGCCTCAGCCACATCCAAGGCCGCAAAATAATCTAAGCCTTCATTCGAAGACTCTTCCGTCCACAAAACCGAACTCCCAGAGTCGTCAAACTCAGAAAACTTAGACGTAGATTCATCCGATTCATTACCAGCAACCACGGTCGAAGCCGCCATAAAATTAGCAGTAGCGGTTGCGTGCGCAGGCCCAAAATCCTGAACCTGCGCAGCAACCAAGGTTCAGTAACACAGACAAAATTCCCTAACTACCCCTTACACACTAAGCCACCTGTGAAGACCCAGCAGCCGCCGCAGGATCTTCCACTGCTGGCTCCGTTGCCGCCTTCGGGGGATCCTCCGCCATCGGCACAGTGGCCGCCGACGAGTCTCCACCAGACACAGCAGACGCAGGGGCAGCATGGGAACCTTCACCGGTTTCCGGGGGCGGCGCTGGGTCGACCTCAGCTTCGGCCACCACCGGGTCGGCCTCCGCTTCGGCCAGCGCGCTGTTCAGACGTCCGAAGTCCTCCACCTCCTCGGCACGTGCCATCTGCAACACAGCGTACCGATTCAGCACACCCGCATTCAATGACACAAAACAAAACACAAACTTTAACCTGATCCCTCGCCCGGTCAGCCCGTTCCCTAACCGCCTCCCGACCGTGAGGGCCCCACATCCGGTCGAAGAGGGCCCCCCGGCGTCCTTCACCACAGGGTCTTCGACCTTAAAAATCTCACGACCAAAATCTTCATCGGATCAGTCGAAGACCTCATAGTGATGGCACCCCTCGCGGGCCAGCGCATTCATAGCCCCCTCGCAGGTGACGAGGGAGGCATACGACATGAAGCCCGCTACGATGGTCGGGAGTGCTTGCAACTCCTCTTGCAGCCACTCGAGGCACCAAAGGCTCGCCTCTTGGTCGGGCACCTCGAAGTCGGCGGTCCGCGCACCCAGCTCGCGGTACGAATCCACGAGCTGTTTGCGTGTCCGCTCAACTTCCACGCGAGTAGAGGCCTCGGCCCTCTCCACGCGGGCCTGCAGAGCGTTGAACCGCGCCTCCCATTCCTCAGTGCGCTGGCTTGCGAGGCTTTCTTCCGCCCTCACCAATTTGGCCTCCGCCTGCGCCGTCTGCGCCTTGGTGATGGCCTCATTGGCCTCCTTCCTTTCCTCCACCAGCTGGCACCGGAGGTCAGTCCTCTCACTCTCCAGGGCAGCCACCTTCTCCGCCAGCCTGCGGTTTTTGCTCTCCGCAGCCAATTTTTGTAACACCCGGTTTTAAAGAACAAAGCCGGGTGCATCTCATACATGCGCCAAGAAGACAACACATATAATAACAGAGTGTATAGAGATAAATGTCATAAAACATCAGAGTATTTATTACATAGCGGAAGACTTATTACAAAAATAAGATAAATGTAAAACGAACTAAGGATCGATGGCGCCAATGTCGACTGAGAAACGCCACCTAGATCAGATCGAACTCCTCCGTGTTAGGCGGCTCCTCTTCGACCACCTGCTCTTCTCCTGTGGGGGGGGTGTGAGACAGCAAGAGTGAGCTCACATACGATCATAGCTCAACAAGTCGTGGGGAATAATGTGGCATGAACTCACCAAAGGTGGGAGTTCATGTAGTGTAAGGCTGATCAATGAAATAAAGGCTGAAGCTGAGCATTGCTTTTATAAGTTGGTCAAAATTTTATTAGCAGTTACTAAGTGTAAGTAAATACCAAACCATAGTAATAATAAGTAAAAGTAATAACAAAATAATCCCAAATGCAATGAAATGACAGGTTAAGTTTAAGTTCCATAATTTAATCATGTGAGTGTCCGAGCCGCTCATGACCGTGAGCACGGCTAGTATACCAGTTTTACACTCTGCAGAGGTTGCGCATCTTTACCCACAAGTCGTGTTACCCATTTGCCACAGAGTTGATCAGACTCCATACACCTCTACCTAGGAAGCGAGGCAGGGTACCACTACGAGGCCTTTACAAAGTTCCACTAGCTTCAGACTACCCGCTACAGTTTATAGGAAGATCCAGTACAGGGTTCCTGGCTGACCGCCATCGCAGCAAAATCAACCAGGGACCTCCCTGCACTGACCTCTCCCCTACTGCCCTTGCCCCTTTCGGGTAAGGTAGCCCTCCCCTAGCTTTCCTAGTTAATCAGCCAAGGGCGTCCCATTAAACCCTTGTGGTAGCACTGTTTTCCCGGGTGGTTCTCCATGTTCCAATTAACATAATGATCTTAACATGAACAAGGAATAATAAAACAGATAACAATAAATAGTATAACAATGAGTGATGAATATCTCTATACCCAAATCCACATAAAGCAATAGCATGTACTACCCAAAACTTTAGTAGTAAAACCAGTGGTGAAGCAAGGTATAAAGATAGTCAAATCTAGGGTATCCTATTGGGTCCCATCAAAATTAACCTATGCAGATCATTATGATTAATAAGAACATGAATAGGTAAAAGAAGTGATCAAGGGCACAACTTGCCTTCAACGAGCTCCTGCTCAGCTACTTCAACTTGTTGAAGCTCAGGTTCCACAGTGGGTTGCTCGTCTACTCGCATTAATACAATACATACATGGCATAGCATAAATTAACATCACATCAAACATGCAAATAGAATATACAGTAATAAACTAGACATTAAAATAAGATCACAGGAACTGGAATCATTAAATTTAGAGTTATATATTTTAAGTTATGGATTTTCTAAGGTTTTATGTGCTTAATACAAGATTAAGTGGTAGATAAATTTTAAATTGTCTTTCATGTCAAAACAGAGGCACTAATAGATAGACAATAATTTTATGAAAATTTAGGAACTGGAATGGTCTAATTTGGAGTTCATATGCATTTACTATGAATTAAACAAGTTTTAACATTTATTTATGCACTAAAAATTAATTTCAGATATTAATTTCTGATTTCTAATACTCTCTGGTTCGGGCCTCAATTACAAGCAACTGCAGGGGCTAGACGGCAAAATATCCTAGACTCAGCGCGCTGTACAGGGTGGACGGCGGGTTGTTTTCAAGTAAACCGAGGGACTCTTTAGTGAATTGGCCAACGCGAAGGGGTATCGGCCGATCGTGGCCGTCGGATCAAAAACAGACGCACCAGATTAGATCCTGGCGAGTAACACATCTACGCTCCACCCTAGCCCTCGGATCCCAGATGGCCGGTTCGGATTTAAAACGACCAGATCGATCTGCGTCCGCCCGATCAGAAATCTAGGGCCCCGATCTAACACATGCGAAGGGTTATGCCTAAGCTAATCTGGGCCGCACATTCACGATCCAACGGCCATCGCCTATCTTCCTTCTCCCGCGGCCAGAACAGCGGCGCCGCCGCCCAACACGGCGGAACATCGCCGGACTACCGTTGATTCCACGCCTCGGAGCTCTAATCTCCAAATTCAACTACCCTGCACCTCGACCAGTGAAAAGCGAAGAAGATGGTACACCGATTACCTCGATTCGCGGCGAAGAATCCCCTGGCCGCGCGATGGCGCAATCCCGCGGCGGAGGCCCAACGACGGTGAGGAATTCCCAGTCCTCCGATGCGCAAGGCACCCCGGCAGTGAGGGTAAAACCTTCCCGGACGCCCCTCTCTTCGCCAGGAAGGTTTCTCAAGGCCAAGTCGGCGGTGTGTGCCCGAGTCGGCTGCGGCGGCAAACCTCCCCGGCTCCCGAGCTCTCTCTCTCTCTCTCGTACCGCCAAATCGGCTGTGATGGTGAACGACACTCGCGGAATCGTTGAGCACGAAGGGAGGAGCGCACTGAAAGGGGCTGCCGCACGGTGAAGTTCTTATGCCGCGGAGAAGCATGCCACGGCGAAGATCCCGGCCCAAGCTTCGGCGGCCGTTGAGGCGAGTCTGTTGTGGGCGAGATGGCACAGGTGGTGGGGGTCCCATATGGCAGCGAGCAGGGTTTGAGAGGGAGCGCGCCCAGTGCGGCTGACATACGACCCCACGCGACAGCGATAGCACGATCCCTGGCGCACTGATCCCACGGGCCCGCATGTCGGCGAGAGGGAAAATCACGAGCGCGAGTGAGGGAGGCTGACGGGCGGAGCCCACCTGTCGGCGCACAACACAGCCAGGGCTGGCGCGGGTTGAAAGTTAAGTGGGCCGCGTGACGTGGTTTGGGCCCATCTCGGGTTTTGCCATTTTCTTTTCTTTTATATTTTCTGTTTTCTTTTCTTTCTCTCTATTTTCTAATCCAATTTGGATTCAAGTTTTAAATTCAAACTTTGTGCAGATTTTGTGCTCAGATTATATTGTGAATTTAAGAAGTGTTAGTTTGGGAAATATAAGGTTTATTTATGTTTTATATACTTTCTTTTCCAAATTTCCAAGTTTATAAATTAGGGCAAAACCTCCTTTTCATTATTAATGTGTTTTTATTATGTTTATTTTTATAATTAAATGCACAAGCAATTAAACTCCAACATGATGCATCATTCTTTTATTTAGTACATTTATTGTTAGCCAAGGATAATTCCATGGTTTGAAATATGCAAAAATGGAAATAATAACACAAGTGGTCAATTAAACTCTTTATATCCCTCAATTCTTGGACTTTCCACTACTCTTGCCATTTGGGTATTACAATTTTTCCCGAACGGCGTCCGCATGTTGCGCCCGAAGTCTCTCGACTTCGGCATCCACGCCCGCCGTAAGGGCGCCCGACGCCACGCGATCGGCGAAGTCGGCCGCCTAACAGACACGCATGAGTCCACAATCAAAATGAAAGCGGCGCACAACGAAGCCTACTTCAACTTACTTGATTCAGCTGCAGCGACGCTTCCCGCAGCCGGCGGGACACAGTGCTCGCCTCGTCTTTGACGGCAGTGGCCGCCGACACCTCGCCGCCAGCGCTGGAGGCGCCACCCTTCACCCCAAAAACCGCGGTAGGCGCCGTGGCCGCCACCACGGGCGAGACGGCAACAAGTTGCCCTTCGCCCAACCCTGCAGCGTATCATCGGTCAAAAAAAACTTACCGACGAGATAATCGTCCACACAAATATCCGTGCCGAAGTCGGCAATACGCTTCCCCGGCGAAGGCCGCTCCCGGACCTTCGCAGCTCCCTCCGGGACGGACTTGGTCCCGCCAGCGCCGGCCGCCTTCGCGCCTTCCGGCAACTTGCCAGATCCAGGCACGGCCGCCTTCGCAGCCAGCGAGGGCTGGCTACCGCCTGGGACGGCAGCCTTCGCACTTCTGCGCGCCCTCTTTGGCCTAGCCTCAGGGAGCCTGACGACCGCCCGGCGCTTCTGAGCAGCGTCCTGTCGATCCTTGTTCATCACTCCGACACAACAGCAGCAATATTCCGCCCATAAGGAAACACTCTCAAATCACGGGCCATGCGAGAGGTAAAAAAGTCTTCACCAGCCGCGCGGGGGATAGGAACGTTCTTGGGCCATCGACCCCCGGTAACCTCCAGCATCCGCGCCGAAGACTCTCGGAGCTCGGGCGAAGACATCCTTCCCCCGGGGGTCGCGCATGTACCCATCAACTCCATAGCAAAACTATCGGAGGCCCCCAGTTTTCCCATCGCAGTACCTAGCTTCCTCTTCTTAGTAGATGGGGCGGCCTCCGGCGCGGGGTCGTCTTCAAGCACTGCCGCTGGTTTTTTCCCCTGGCGGTCGGCGACGTCTACTCCGGGATAACCGCCATACGGCAAATCATTCAACTCAAAGACTCGATTCAGGCGGTCGTTGGATCCACGTATGTCCCAGCTCCGCTGGGCCTCAGTCCTCGGCACGTAGCGACCGACAATTCTCACCGCCCCATCCTCCACCTCACGCACAACCGCGGCAGGATCCCGCCCTCGCACATCCAAGGCAAAGAGTGGACTTCGCACTTTCCGCCCGCCAAGGGAGGGCATCATGCGAGGGCATACTTCGCCCAGCGTCCATCCATGTGCCAAAGGCCACACCCCATACCCTATGAACTTCTCAACCAGATCGCGCCCGCTACTCCTACGGGCGGCGATCCGAAGGGCCCGTTCATTCTCGTCGTCCTCCGCCACTTCAAACGGCGGGTACACCACATAATAATGCGAACACATGATGGCAGCGGGGAGCCCAGGGTGATTTTCGACTTCAGCCTCCGAAACATAGAACCAGTAGTCCCACCAGTTGCCCCACTTATTTCGGGCACAAGGGACCAGCTCCACAACCTCCATCGAAGTCTTCCCGGACTTCAGCGTGAAAGTGCACGATCTGAATTGCGCAATTGCGTCACCAATCCGTCTTTTCTGCCAGTGCAAACAGTAGTGCTTGGCGAAGACCTCCACCGAAGGCTGACCGCCATACGACGTTGTTGCCCAGACATACTTCGCCAACGCCACCATGGCGTTCGGTGTCAGCTGATGAACTTGGACCCCAAACTTCTGCAGCACCTCCGACACGAAACGATGCGCAGGCAGACGAAGTCCGGCAACAAAAAATGCCTCAAACACAACTAGTTCACCCTCGGGCTCGGGAATCTCCTCTGCCCCCGGCACACGCCCGACCCCACCGCCAAAATACCCCAACTGTTGCATATCCTGCACGCGGCCTGACGACATCCACGAAACACCAAATTCCACCATATCACCCGGGTGCAATTCCGTCGCCGCACCGCCCGAGAGATCCTCGAAAGGCGTCTCGGTCGTCGGCGTGGTCGCAGCAGATGAAGAAGAGGACGGCATGGCTACATACCGTCGACGGCGGCACGCGGTCTGCTTCACGCGGGCCAGTTCTCCGGCGAACAGGAGCAAGGAGAGCAGACGAGCAAGTGAGCAGCTTGAACAAGGAAAGTTAGGGTTTTCGCGGCGTGCAGAAAGGTAAATTTCAATCGGCGCCGCCCCCACCCCTTTTCATACACAGGACGCGACGCTTCGGGGAACCCGCAATCCAACAGTGCGGCGTCAATCAACGGTCATGTCAAAAACCCCCGCGGAACCACTTCGAGCGAAGGCAGCGTCTCCACCATCTAGCAAAGCCTTCGGCACCAGATGACTTAGTCGAACTGGTCCCTCGGAGGGCAAATGTTGGGGCGAAGGCGAAGACGCCACCCTTCGCTCGAAGGCCTTCGCCACACCCACTGCAACAACAGAGACAAGATGACTGGCGAGCTCTACCCTTCGCTCCACGCATCGGAAGACGAAGGCCTACGGCGGAGTCTCCTTTTCCTGCGCCCTCGTCCAGCACGGAGGCCCACGTGTGATCCGGTCCATTGTAATAGGCCCTGCGTGGCCGCTGCGCATCACGGGCCTAATCTATAAAGGTCTCCCTGTAATTACAGTCTGTAACCCTGCTTTATGGGAATATTCCGGGGATAACCTAGGCGCCTGAGGGCACATGCGTCCTTAACACTGGGCGCTGGGCACTCAGACACCTATAAATACCCCCGCACAGTGCCCTTGAGAGGCTAGGTTAACAGAGCTATTGCCATCTCGAGTTGTAGCCTCGTTTACACCACTTTTACTCCCTAGTTGTATCAACTCGCTCAGGAGAGCAACACTGGGCGCTGGGCACTCAGACACCTATAAATACCCCCGCACAGTGCCCTTGAGAGGCCAGGTTAACAAAGCTATTTCCATCTCGAGTTGTAGCCCCGTTTACACCACTTTTACTCCCCAGTTGGATCAACTCGCTCAGGAGAGCAAGTTCCAACAGTGACCTATGCAGGATGTTGGAGCTCAAAAATGATAATCTAGATCAAGTCAAGCTGACTTGATGATTTATGAGTCCAACATTAATCTTAAGCATGTCAAGTGCTAGAGAAGTGAAAATCCAAGAGAAGGTATGTTTCTAGACTTAGTACATTGGTTTTTGTGTACTAACATATTTGTCTAAGTATTAGAAACAGAGAGAAGAAGAAAAGAAGAGAAAATACAAAAAGAGAAAGACTTGGCTGGTGCAGCCATGACTATACGCAGTCTGGGTGCACCGGACTGTCCGGTGGTGCACCGGACAGTGTCCGGTGGTGCACCGAACAGTGTCCGGTGCGCCAGGCTGGCGTCTGGTCAACCGGCTGTTCTCGGGTCTCATCGGCGGCGTACGGCTATAAATCACCGGACTGTCCGGTGAGTCGGCTGAGCGAAGTCGCCACTCTCGGGAATCAAGTCAACAGCGTACGGCTATAATTCACCGGACTGTCCGGTGGTGCACCTGACTCTCCGGTGAGCCAACGGTCGGCCGGGCCAACGGTCGGCCGCGCAATCCGTGCGTGACGCGCGGCCAAGCCAACGGTCAGATGGGGGCACCGGACTGTCCGGTGCGCCAACGGCTCCTAGTCTGCAACGGTCGACTGCGCCAAGTTTGGAAGGAGATCCGCACCGGACCGTGAATAGTGGATGTCCGGTGGTGCACCGGACTGTCCGGTGCGCCACCCGACAGAAGGCAAGATTTGCTTTCCTGGATTGCTTCCAACGGCTCCTTGGCCCCTTGGGCCTATAAAAGGGACCTCTAGGCGCCTCAATCAGCGACACAAGTGCAGCCAACAAGTGTAGATATCACTCGGATCAATTCTCTCTCTCCCTCTCGTGTATATCTCTCTAGTTTGTGTAGAGGCAAAGATATAAGCCTTGAGAGAGTGGAGAGGTGCTGCTAAGGGCTAGAGCAAGGTATTGAGCATATCATTACTCTGCCGGAGTGCTGCCAAGAAGATTGTAAGCAACTGCGGTTTCGTTGTAACCATCTCAACATAGTGGAAGGCTCTACCTGTCAGATTGACAGATTTGAGCAAATGGAGGAAGGA
The DNA here is from genome assembly GCA_029449295.1 of Zea luxurians. Classification (NCBI taxonomy): domain Eukaryota; kingdom Viridiplantae; phylum Streptophyta; class Magnoliopsida; order Poales; family Poaceae; genus Zea; species Zea luxurians. The sequence goes on along the minus strand of JAOPSE010000594.1, from coordinate 83,561 downwards.
GTTGAAATAGACTCCAAGCCTAGGTGTGGCTAACTCCAACGAGGACTAGGCAAGCATTTCAGGCTTGGTCGAACCTCGGGATAAATTCCTGTGTCCACGTGCTCTGCTCTGTGTTGTGTGCTGATTCCCTGTCTTATTCAGTTCTTACATCTGCACTTCACTGCTTACTTGTGGTACTAGCTTTCTTTGAAGTGCAGGATATTCTTAAGACAGGAATTTCAAATCCGCTGCAACCTACTCGAAGGGTTCTTCACTCCACTGCGTTCTAGTCTTCGAGTAGAGTAAGAATTTAAGTTTTAAAGTGATAATTTTTATTCACCTATTCACCCCCCCCCCTCTAGGCGACATCCAGATCCTATTCCCGGGCAAAGGGAACTTTCACTACCGTAGGTAGCATACTCCATACATGTTGCCACGTTCTGGACATGTGTCTCGCTAGTCCTAGATCACGCTGGTGACATAATCCGCTCTGTCATATTCTTGACCCTGTTAGAGTATGTAGGTGTCAGCCATCACATTTAGTCACCTAACTTCTTCATTCCCTCATTTAAGTCCCAGCGCTCATCCTTCATCACTCATAGTCCGTCGGCACGAACCCATATGTCCTTCACCTTCATCATCGACCACCGCATTCAGACTACATACCTGTGCACCATAAGCCCAGAGACATGTGCACACACAGTGGTTATTAGTACACCTGACTCAACCCAAGACACTACTCCATTAACAATCACTCATCACAAATTAGAACTACAAGGGTACATATCAACCTTGTGTACATAATAATCCTCTTAATGAGTTCATTGTCAACACCACCACATAAATACAAAGAAAAGAAGAAGAAGGAAAAGACATGGATAATGGCTCTCAAATGACCAGAAGCTAAACAGAACCCAAAATAGGGCTATTTGAAATGAGAAAAGCTTGGTCCCAAAATACATTGATAATGGCTCAACGTAACTAAAAGTCGCGCTAGAGGGGGTGAATAGGCGAAACTTGAAATTTACGAACTTAAACACGTTCTATGCTCGGGGTTAGCGTTAGAAATAATTCTGAGTGTGGAAGATAGTTCTCCTTGCCGAGAGTTGCTCAATTAATGCGGAAAACTTTGGGAGCAAACTCAAATCAATATGGGTAAGGGAACTTTAGAGAAAGGAATGAGCGAAAACAAATCGAGTGAAGATCAACGCAAGTGAACACGGTGATTTGTTTACCAAGGTTCGGTTCCAAAGAACCTAGTCCCTATTGAGCAGGCCACAAAGGCCGAGTCTATTCCAACCCTTTCCCTCTCTCAATCGGTCACACAGACTGGTCGAGACTTCTCCTTAATCACTTGGGTCACTAAGACCTCGCAAGGATCACCACACACTTAGGTGTCTCTTGCAAGCTTTACAAAGCACTTAAGAATTAGAATGAGAAAGAGAAAGTAATCCAAGCAACAAGAGCAACAAAATAAACACAAATGATCCCCTCACAAGTCCCTAAGCAATAGAGTTGATTTTGGAGCTTGGAGTGGATTGAATGCTTTGAATGTGTCTTTGGAGTGTTTGCCTTTGCTCTTGCAATGAATGTGAAGTTCAGAAAACTTGGATGGCTTGAATGGAGGTGGTTGGGGTATTTATAGCCCCACCCACTATTCTAGTCGTTGCTGTCGATGGTGCACCGGATAGGGTACTATTCACTGTCCGGTGCCTGCCACGTCAGCAGACTGTTGGGGTTTGCAGCGGTTGACCGTTGAAGTCTTTTGTCTTCTTGCTGCACTGGACAGTCCGGTGGCACACCGGACATGTCTGGTGCATTCTGACTTCGCTGTTCTGAATTTTGACTTGTGTACTGTTCACTTTTACTGTACACCGCAGTCAACCGTTGGCGTAGTTGACTGTTGCTCCATTGGCTCACTGGACAGTCCGGTGAATTATAGCGGAGCAACTCCAGGGAAAACCCGAGAGCGGCCAGTTGATGGGGTGCTCGACCTGGGCACCGGATAGTGCCTGGTGCACCACTAGCAGCACCATTGCTAGTCTTTTCTCCAAACTTGATTGAGTCCCCAACTTAATTTCTTTCTTGGTTTATATTGAACTTTATGCACCTGAGATAAATGACAACTAGGCAAACTAATTAGTCCACGTGATTTGTAATGGACGTCAAACACCAAAATTAATTATAGAAAATGTTTTAAGCCCATTTCCCTTTCAATCTCCCCTTTTTGGTGATTGATGCCAACACAAACCAAAGCAAATATAAAGAATAGAAATATAACTAGTTTGCAATCTTGACAGTTGTGCATAAGTTACTTTTGAATTTAAACCAATTGAAAGTATATCTAAGTATATATGAATGCTTTCTTTTTTTTAACATTTTGGACCACATTTGCACCACTTGCTTGTTTTTGCAAATCTTTTGGAAAAGTTCTTTCAAATTATTTTTCAAATAGCCAAAGGTATGATTTCCAAAAAGCATTTTCAAGATTTTGAAAATTCTCCCCCTGTTTCAAATACTTTTCCTTTGACTAAATAAAAGCTCCCCCTGAAGAAGTTCTCCTCTTAGTTGTCAAGAGGGTTTTTGTAATTGAAATGATTTCCCCTTTTTGAAACAGATACCAGTTGAAATAATTTCTTCCTTTTTGTGAAATATATTTTTTTAAATTTGAAAATGGGTGGTGGTGCGGTCCGTTTGCTTTGGATGCGTAATACCCTACTTCCTATCGAGGTTGTGCATTTGAATTTCACCGGTGTACACAGATTACAGGTGAGCTGAGGGTGGTGATGATGAGTTCTCCGATCGATCTAGTAGCGTGTGGTTGCTACAAGAGGGCTAATGAGCTATAAGGTGGTACTGGGATGTGGCGAGATGAGATGCTTTTGTAGGGGTACCCCCTCGGCCTTATATAGATGACCAGAGGGGTTATCCCTTTACAAGTTGTGTTCACTATCTAACTCTACTTGAATCCTCTTTTAACGTGACATGCATTCCTGCTTATCCGGAGTTCGGTCGCTTCCTCAGCCGAGTTAACACCGAGTGTTTAGCCCTTCAGATGTGCACAACCTCTTCGCGCGAGATATTAGTGTTTCGGTCTGCGCATAACTTAGACATCTGGTCTCTGTTTCCTTAGGTCGAGCTCATCCGGCCTGGTTGTGGTCCGAGGGCCTATCTTGCTAGGCAAGCCGTCTGGAGGCCCATCAGGCGGCCATGTGGCCATGAAGCATTTATGTGTTCATAAGGACCTAGGTGATATCTATCTCCGACAGGTTTTGTGACTCAACGACCAAACCGATGCAGGTAGCGCACTCCGTACGCGCCTCTGTGACATGTACATGTGTCCCGTTAGTTCTTAACAGTGTCAGTGGCACAATCCGCTCCACCATTTCCTCATGCCTATCAGTGTTATCAGGTATCATCTGTCACAACTATTCACTAGTTCCTCTAGTCTCTCGACCAAATCTTAGCGCTCATTCTTCACCGGTCTATGGTCCATCGATATGAATCTGCATGACCTTATCTTCGTCGTTGATCACTGTCTTTACACTCCACGCTGCGTATCACGGGTCAATAGACACATTGCATGTACTCACGGTCTGATTAGTTCACCTATCTCAACCAAAAATATTACTTCGTAGACTATTACATATCACAAATATGTACTCCCTCTGTCCTAAATTTAATTTTTTTTTTAGTCTTTTAGTGGATTCATACAACAATTGATGTATGTGTTTCGTATATACATGTCTAGAGTTATTATCATCTATTTAAATATAGAAATAAAAACAAGAGCTTAAATGGATTGTAATTGGGGCGGAGGGAGTATTAATGTTTTATTCACATAAACTATCCCCAACAAACTCTATTTCACTCCATATCTCACTTTTATTTTAAATTCTACTCTGCAACATTGTGGCAACCTGCACCTGTAGGCTGTAGCTGCGTTGGCAACCTGCAGACTGTAGCTGAAATGGCATGGCAGTAGCTCATAGCTGGCCGCCTGATCCAAGCGGAATATCCCACATGGCTGTGCTGTAAAATACAGAATCTTACTGTCGCCCTCAGCTTGGCATGCGCTGTGTTGCAGTGTTCTTTTTTCTCCAGAGCCCCGACAGGAAGCCTGGGCTCAGTGGAGAGTGTACTACTGTTGCGTTAGCTCTCTCGGTCAGTGTCACGGTTGAATTTAATGTCACCCACCGAGAGACATTCAAGTTAATTTCTTTTTTATTTTATTTTATTTTATTTTATTTTTGACAGCACTTTCTTTTTTTCCACCGGTACCCAGTTGCCATCAACCATTCACCACCGTCGGTCTGCAACCTGGAGGCGTCGGCTACTGTGCCGAAGACAAAAGACAGAGTCGACGTTCCACCCCATGGATCGATCGATCAGCTAGTAGTACGTCTCCCTGCCCTGCCCTGCTCGGTAAACTTGGGCGTGTTTTCATTTCACCCCAAGAGGCAAGAGGATAGATAAATCTGGGGATAGGAGAGGGTGGGAGGGGAGACAGGGGTCTCCAATGATGTGGAGCAAAAGGCCAGAGAGCAGTCTCGCATGTGCACATGCCCTTCTTGGACGCTTCCTCTGGGTATCCTAGCTGCCTGCTATCTATCTATCTGGTCAGCAGTACATTGACGCATGGATTAAATCCCACCCCGCACGCACGTACTACAACATCTTCATCATAGCATCCTTTTCAAGTAGGATGATTGTAGATCACCAGTTGATGTGACGTGCTAGCTAGCATATATATATATTCTCCTCCGGTAAAAAGGATCAGATCCCGCGATATCAACGATTGCCGCCTGTCTGTCTATCTACTACGTATAACCTGAAGAAATGGACTTGACAGGAACAAGAAATTAATGGACTTAAAAGCTAATGATAATTCCGCATGTGTAGAGTAGTATTTCCCTCTTGTGTGTTCGATGATCTTGTCCGACCCGCCAACGCAGCAGAATCTGCAATCTGGACAACAAAGGTCCCTGCATGCAGTGTGAGAACTTCCATCCCTGAGCGGAGGATTGTCCGTCGAATATTTTTGCCATTGTCTTCATTATTTGTTTTTTTTTTATGGAGAGAGGTTCAAGCGTCTGATTGGGTAGGTAGCTAGGTACACACGAGTCCACGTCGTTCTAATGAGTAGAGAGTTCAATCAGTGTTGAGCAGTGACCATTATCATAATAATACGGGCAGATGTGTCCCCATATACACGTACGTCCAAAATGACCCTGTATGATCATCACACGACGGTGTGTTTTAATTAGTACTTTACTTGCTCTATAGCTAGATGAATGTGGTTTACTTCATGTGTGTCTGTAGTGCATATATATATAGGCGATCGATGATGGCAGTAACAACAAGGAGCTGAAGAGCTAGGCAAAAAAACAAAAACAAAAAATCCATAGACCATACCACACACTCCGATCCGACACATGCATAGAAAACAAATGAAATGCGCGCGTGGGCGAGAGCTCTTACTTCCAGTTCCAGCCTATTGACAGCTGCTCCACCAGCAGCGAAAGCATCTCTCTCTCTCTCTCTCTTGCACTCAGAGCTGGAGCAACGACGGCCGGGGGCTGGCTTTCTTCCCAGCCAGATCTTAACTACTAGCAGCTAGACACACACACACACGCACGCACGTCCATATGTGACCAATAACCAATCGCATATATAGGGGGGCTACTACTTTGGATGGGGTTGGGGTGGCAGGCAATGGTGCATGATGGGTGACCGGCGGCACAGGCTGCTGGCTAGGCCTAGGCTACACACCGTACATGTGAGAGAGCCTCCGGAGGATGGCCACCTTCAGCTCCAGCGCGCAGATGTACTCGGCGGTCCGCCGGAGCACCATGTCCACGTCTGCCTTCCGGCGGCGAGCGCCCGCTGGCACGATCTTCTTCAGCTCCCGCAGCCGCCTCAGCACCATGAGCTGGAACGGCCGCCTTCTCCTAAGCGACACCATCCCTCTGCTGGTTCTCGCTCCTTTTCCTGCTAGTGTCACCATGGACTCTCTCTCTCTCTGTGTGTGTCTGTCTGTCTGGCTCTCTCTCTAGTTTTAGCAAGTGTTGAGCTGTATTAGGCTTGTGGTGGTGGTGGTGTGTGTGGTGCGCAGGGGGGAGTGCATATTTATAGTGTGAGAACCTGAGCTGAGAGGAGGAGGGGGCGCGTGCGATTTCACTTGGCCATGTCCATGTGGGAGAGGAACTAGAGGTTCTAAGCTGTATGTAGACTGAGCTGTAAGGAGGAGGTATGCTTGGAGGAGCTATCAGTTTTTGTTTTGTGTTTTTTTCCTTCCTTGTGAACTTGCCCATATCTTATGACTGTTCGCAGCTATTATTGGCTACGACGACTAGCTAGTAGCTAGGCTAGGGTGGCCGCTCCCCTGCTTAGTACTAGTATACTTTAATCCAAAGAGGAAAACCTATAAGAACCTCCACGGCCCCACCCCCCAATGCTAGTCAAATATAGCATGGGCTGCCTGCCTCTCTCTTGACGCAGCTAAATTACTCTTGTTCTCCGTATCATCATCAACGTACCAATCGTTTCAGCAGGGTTGGCTCTGGCTGTTGAGGCTAGAGGACAGGTCGAGGAACTGGGTCATAATTGCTTGACGTCTCCACGTCTCGTGCACTTGTTTTCTTCCATGCCATGGCTCGACCTGTCCTCCTCGCGTGTGCTGTGGTCTGTCTATCTCAATCCAACCTGATGCCGAAATGAATAGCCGCACGTCGTCGTTCCGAGAGCTGAACCACTTCACTTGGCATGTATGATTGCTGGTCGTCGTCTCAACAACCGCATATAAAAAAAAAGGGGGGGTCAGCTCAGCTGTATGTATGTAAATTTCTAGCTAGCTGGTTTTATCAGCAACAAGTGGACCAAACTAAATAACAGAACTCTGCAGCCAATTCCTTAATTGTTCATGGGGAGACAATTTAGTAGTGGTATAGAAAGACTGGAGAAAAGAACTGTCCAGTGCCCGATCTGATTCGGTTTATTATTATTATTGATCGGTTAATGAAGCCACGGTGGCATGCGTCCATCTGCTGCCCAGTGCCAGTGCCAGTGGAGTGGATCCTCGTTGCACGTGCTGCTGCTGCCTGTCGGTATTGGGTGTTCGGGAACGACGGCAAGACATTTGTGGATATGTCTACGCACCTCGGTCTGTCTCTCTTGCGCCTTCATCAGGAGGATGCATGGCGATTTTTCTTTTCTCTCTCTCTCTCTCTCTGCATCTCATCATCAGGTCGCCGCTCAGAGTACAAACGAGACGAGACGAGATGCCCCCTTTGCAGAAACAGGGGATCGAGAGGAGGCCGACACCGATTCTCAACTCTTCTCTTCCGATGAATTCGAAACAGGAGAGGGGGGCATAAATGGGGAGGGAGATCGCATTCATCACCGCCAGCTTTCAGATGCATCTTCTGCGAGATCTGTCGCGTGCCCATGGTATGCGTGTTTCTGCGGCCTGTCTGACGGACGCGGACGCGTTCTCTGCCTGTCTTTTACCAGCCGTGTCCGTGTGGCATTCTTCTCTCTTCTGGAGTTCTCGGCGTGAGCGTGCGTGACAGTGGACGACGTGGAGTTTGACAAGTCAGAGCGCGCTGATGATGATGAGCGATTAAACGTCGCCGCTTTATTAGGAGACGGCGACGGTTCTGCACTGTAATCATACTCTTCTTCTGTCCTGGAACTCGCATGTCGGCACCCTGGCATCTGGCGTAGAGAGAGAGAGAGAGAGAGAGAGAGAGAGAGAGAGAGAGGTAGCAGCAGTAGCAGGGGTCTGAGTTCTCGATATGGCATGCCGGGGTCACTGTGGTGCCGTCACTCCAGCCGTCCACTCGCAATTTGGACAGACAGTGCCACGATGCTCTTGACAGGCAGTGCCCAGGCCGAATCTTTTCAAATTCTGTGGATCGCGCTAGCTGGCTGCCCGCCGTGTATAGCATGTAACCCGGCCGAAACGATTCTCAAACGCTAGCTAGAACCGTTACCCACAGGCCACCACAGGACACAGGTGTAATACTCAAATTGTAAGGGAGAATAAAAGGAGGAATTGTCTCCTTTGAATATATGTGCATCTCCATTTATCATTCCATGTGACTACTCATGTCTAAAAAAAAATGAGTAAATCATTTCATTACCAAGACACAAATAAATCATTTCATCATATTGGATTTTGTTTGTGCATTGAAATATAATAAAAGTGACACTAATAAAAATATAATAATGATTTGAGAATTTAGATTTATTCCAAAGGCACAACTTAGGGAAATTGGAAATGACATAAAAAAAGAAAGAAATAATATAAAATATAAAACAAAATTTATAAGTACATAAACTCAACCATATTGGTAGGATTAAAATCTATCTTTAAATTGAGTACAAAATTCAAAGTCATACTTGAAATTCAAATTGGGAATTGAAAATGGGGGAAAAAGAAAATCAGAGAAGAAGAGAAAGGGATTCTAACCTAATTGGGCCTGCAGCACCCTATTCGGCCCACCATACCAATCCCTCGCGCGCGGCCCAGTCTCCCTGTGTCTGCTTGCGCTCACCCGGTGCCACTTCCTGGTGGGTCCCGCATGTCAGGGCGGGTCTTCTTCTCCCCAACCGAAGCGCGACCGCGGCGCTCTGTATCAGCCCACGTGGACCGCGCCGAGCTCCGTATCCGCCGGGGTTAGTTGTGGAGGGACCAATTCTCGCGGGAAGTAGAGGCATAAGATCACCTGCCACCGCCCGTCCTCTGGCCCAGCTACCCCATCAAAATTCCTCACGTGCAGAACACTTGAAGCTCTCGCCGAATCGCCCAAGCTCGGTTCGCCGCCAGGAAATCGCGTCTGTCGTGCTCGGTCCCGATCCATAGCCGGTATGCACTCCTTATCCACCCCGAGACCCTCTCTATTTCATTTTAGTGCAAAATCGTGCGTTGTTTGGGATCGGGCACTGCCCCGATTGTTCGTCGGCGTGACGTCTGGCCGCCATGCCGCCTTCGCGTGTAGATGTGGTTCCCTGTACCGAAAAATTTAGTATGGGTTTGCGGGAGCGATTAGCTTCGAAGTACTCGGCCGTAGCACCGATCCGTTTCGAGAATGGTATAGTTGAAGCTCTTCTAAAGTTTTTTTTCCGGCAATGGCTCCACCGTGGGTGGCTGTCGCCGCCGGGCTGGGATCTGGTCTGAGCTCGGGAATGTTGCGGGCCGTTGGATTTTTGGCCGACGGCTGCGATTAGAGCATTGAAATAACCTTCGCAGGTAGAGTTTGGACCGTTGGATCTCCATCCTGCGCCCGTGATTAAACCAGGGGGGCGTACCGCGTCGGGAGATTGCGAGCGCCGTTCGATCTGGATCGTTCGGTTGGCGATCGGCGTAGGCTACTTGGAGTCGTGAGCCGTTGATCGCGTATCCTGCGGCTTGGATTGCATACCGGTTCAGCGAATACAACTTCTAATCTGGGCCGTCTGTTGTGGATCAGGTGGCCGATATTAAGCGATACCCCTTCGGCCTGCACTTTTACTAAAGAGACCCCAAACTTCCGCAGAATCAACCCGTCATCCTTTACACTGTTCCCTGAGTCGCAGGAGTTTTACCCAGAACCCCCTGCGCTTTATGAAATTTGAGGCCCAATCCAGAAGTATTGAAAATCAGAAAATTAATATCAGAAATTAATTTTTAATGCATAAATAAATGTAGAACTTGTTTAATTTGTAGAGAATTCATATGAACTCCAAATTGGACCATTCCAGTTCCTATAATTTTGTAAGATTATTCTCTATCAAATAGTACCACTGCTTTTACATGAAATACACATTAAAATTTATTTCTCACTTAACCCTATATTAAATGCATAAAATCTTTGGAATTTCATAACTTAAAATATATAACTCCAAAATTATTAATTCCAGTTCCTATGATCATATTTTAATGTCTAGTTTATTACTGTATATTCCATTCGCATGTTTGATGTGATGTTAATTTATGCTATGCTATGTATGTATTGTGTTGATGCGAGTAGACGAGCAAGCCACTGGGGATTCTGAGGTTCAGCTGGTAGAGACTGCTGAGCAGGAGCTCGTGGAAGGCAAGTTGTGTCCTTGATCACTTCTTTTACCCATTCATGTTCTTATTAATCATAATGATCTGCATATGTTAATTTTGCTGGGACCCAATAGGATACCCTAGATTCTGACTATCCTTATACCTTATTTTCGCCACTGGTTTTACTACTAAACTTTGGGTAGTTCATGCTATTGCTTTATGTGGATTTGGGTATAGAGATATTCATCACTCATTTTTATACTTGTTATTATCTGTTCATTATTTTCTGTTCATGATAAGATCATTATGTTAATGGGAACATGGAGAACCACCCGAGAAAATAGTGCTACCACAAGGGTTTAATGGGACGCCCTTGGCTGATTAACTAGGAAAGCTAGTGGAGGGCTACCTTACCCGAAAGGGGCAAGGGCAGTAGGGGAGTGGTCAGTGTAGGGAGGTCCTTGGGTTGATTTTGTTGCGATGGCGGTCAGGCGAGGGATTCCTGCACTGGAGCTTCCTATAAACTGTAGCGGGTAGTCTGAAGCTAGTGGAACTTTGTAAAGGCCTCGTAGTGGTACTCTGCCTCGCTTCCTTGGTAGAGGTGTATGGGGTCTGATCAACTCCGTGGCAAATGGGTAACACAACTTGTGGGTAAAGATGCGCAACCTTTGCAGAGTGTAAAACTGGTATACTAGCCGTGCTTACGGTCATGAGCGGCTCGGACACTCACATGATTAATTTATGGAACTTAAACTTAATCTGTCATTTCATTGCATCTAGGATTATTTTACTATTACTTTTACTTATTATTACTATGGTTTGGTATTTACTTACACTTAGTAACTGCTAATAAAATTTTGACCAACTTATAAAAGCAATGCTCAGCTTCAGCCTTTATTTCATTGGTCAGCCTTACACTTCATGAACTCCCACCTTTGGTGAGTTCATGTCACATTATTCCCCACGACTTGTTGAGCTATGAATGTATGTGAGCTCACTCTTGCTGTCTCACACCCCCCACAGGAGAAGAGCAGGCGGTTCAGGAGGAGCCACAAGGCGAGGAGTTTGATCTGATCTAGGTGGCGTTTCTCAGTTGACATTGGCGCCGACGATCCTTAGTGAAAGGGAATTAGGCTTACACCTAGTCCCTAAATAATTTTGGTGGTTGAATTGCCCAACACAAATATTGGACTAACTAGTTTGCTCTAGTGTATAAGTTATACAGGTGCAAAAGGTTCACACTCAGCCAATAAAAAGATCAAGTTTTGGATTCAACAAAGGAGCAAAGAGGCAACCGAAGGCACCTCTGGTCTGGAGGCACTGGACTGTCCGGTGTACACCGGACAGTGTCCGGTGCGCCACCGGACAGTGTCCGGTGCACCAGAGGACTCCAACTCGAACTCGCCACCTTCGGGAATTTCTCAGGACGCTTCGCTATAATTCACCGGACTGTCCGGTGTACACCGGACAGTGTCCGGTGCTCCAAGGAAGTGCGGCCTCAGCAACTCGCCAGCCTCGGGATCGCGCAGCAGCCGCTCCGCTATAATTCACCGGACATGTCCGGTGTGCACCGGACTGTCCGGTGTAACCACGGAGCAACGGCTATTTCGGCGCCAACGGCTACCTGCGGCGCATTCAATGCGCGCTCTGCGCGCGCAGAAGTCAGGAGCGCCCATACTAGCGCACCGGACAATGAACAGGTGATGTCCGGTGTGCACCGGACATCCAGGCGGGCCCAGAAGTCAGAAGCTCCAACGGTCAGAATCCAACGGCATTGATGACGTGGCGGGGGCACCGGACTGTCCGGTGCGCCATCAACAGACAGCCTCCACCAACGGTCAAGTTTGGTGGTTGGGGCTATAAATACCCCAACCACCCCACCATTCATTGCATCCAAGTTTTCCAACTTCCAACCACTATACAAGGCTAGCATTCATTGCAAAGCACACCAAAAGAGATCAAATCCTCTCCCAACTCCTCACAAAGCCCTAGTGACTAGTGAGAGTGATTTGTAGTGTTCATTTGAGCTCTTGCACTTGGATCGCTTCTTTTTCTTTGGCATTCTTTCTTGTGATCAAACACTCACTTGTAATTGAGGCAAGAGACACCAATTGTGTGGTGATCCTTGCGGGAAGTTTGATTCCCAAGTGATTTGAGAAAGAGAAGCTCACTCGGTCCGAGGGACCGTTTGAGAGAGGGAAGGGTTGAAAGAGACCCGGCCTTTGTGGCCTCCTCAACGGGGAGTAGGTTTGAGAGAACTGAACCTCGGTAAAACAAATCCGCGTGTCTCACTTCATTATTCGCTTGCGATTTGTTTTGTGCCCTCTCTCGCGGACTCTATTATATTTCTAACGCTAACCCGGCTTGTAGTTGTGATTAATTTTGAGAATTTCAGTTTCGCCCTATTCACCCCCCCTCTAGGCGACTTTCACTTAGTTCGTTTTATGTTTATTATTTTATTTTGTATTAAGTCTTCCGCTATGTAATAAATACTCTGATGTTTTATGACATTTAACTCTATACACTCTGTTATTATATATGTTGTCTTCTTGGCGCATGTATGAGATGCACCCGGCTTTGTTCCTTAAAGGCCGGGTGTGACAGAAGTGGTATCAGAGGAAATGTTGACTGTAGGACGAAACCTAGATAGAAATGGACAAAACCCTTGCCTACCTACCTCATTCTGATTCTTTCTACACTTATCTTGATCCTGTCTCACCTTCTACTGTTCTACTCTGATCATTCTTACCTTTTCTACTCTGAGACAAGATGGATTTCACACCTTGGAATCCCTACCCTTATGACATTCTTAAGAGTTAGGGAACCTAAGACAAAATCAAAACTATTTTCTATATTTAAAAACGTTGTTTGATTGTTCTGCTGATGAATGCCTGATTTGCTTCTTTGGTTGATTAAAATATTATATATGGACATCTTAGTATGTACCACTATAAGGTATTGGATTAGCTTTAGTAGGAAAAAAATTAATCTGCTTAGCTAATAAATCCCCCAAAGTAACATGATTCGTAATTACTGCCTTGTCTACTACTCTCTCATACCATATGTATCTAGGTGGTGGAATTGATTTGCCTCCTAATCGACACACTCGAAGGATATATAGACAACCTCAGCCACAGCCAGCAGAGATGAATCCTCCTAATCCTCCACCAGACGGAGTTGATCCACTGATTGCAGCTCAGATGGCGGTGATGCAGCAAATGGCGGACACTATGGCTGATATGCGTGCTCAGATGCAGCAAGAACGCCAGGAGATGCGTCAAGAAAGAGAAGATATACGCCAGGAGTTGCACCAGGAGAGAGGAGATACGCCAAGAAAGGAGGGCGCAACAACAGCAGCTGCAACAATAACTTCAACAACAGCAGCAACAGCAACAAGTACCATTGCCTCCACCACCACCACCAGTTCCACCTCGTGATAAGCACCGGGAGTTTATGAGCCATAAGCCGCCGACCTTCGCCAGCTCGCTAGATCCACTAGATGCAGATGATTGGCTGAAAGCAATTGAGAAGATGCTCAACATTGCCCAATGCTCAGACAGGGAGAAAGTTCTTTATGCCTCAGGTCGTCTGACAGGTCCCGCTGCTGACTGGTGGGATTCATATACTGCTGCCCATGATGCTGCTGATACTATTACTTGGGCAGAGTTTAGTACACAGTTCAGGAACTACCATATTCCAGCTGGTATGATAAAGATTAAGAAGGAGTTTTTGTCATTGAAGCAAGGCAACATGTCGGTCAGCGAGTACAGAGACAAATTCATTCAGCTGTCGAGATATGCTCCGAAGGAAGTTGCTGAGGATGAAAGAAAGCAGGAGCACTTTATTGAAGGACTTAATGGACCCCTACAGTATGCACTGGTGGCACACACCTTTCCATCATTTCAGAGGCTACTGGATAAGGCTCTTGCTATTGAACACAAGCGTGTTCAACTGGGTGATTTGAAGAGGAAGGCTATCTCACAAGGACAGGGTAGCAGCAGTGTTCGTCCCCGCTACGTTTCACCACAGGGTACACCGACTCGACTAGGAGGACCACGCCCAGTTCAGTATGCTCCACAAGGGTCTCCACGGACACCTACTCGTCAGGCCACTCCCACTGGCACCCCAACGAGGCCTACAGGACAGAAGACCGGCCCTACATGCTTCAAGTGCAGTCAGATTGGGCACTATGCTAATGCTTGTCCTATGGGAAATTCTGGTACACCAGCTAAGAACAAGCAACAGACTCCTGGCAAGGGATATTCTATAGCCAGGGTGAATCAAGTCAGCGTTGATGATACTCCTGATGGTGCTGACATCGTACTCGGTATGTTTTACATTAATGCCCTTCCTGCAACAATATTATTTGATTCTGGTGCTACACATTCATTCATGTCTGCTCGATATGCCAACACTAATGAGATACCCCTGCTAAATATGAGAAAACCAATGATAGTAATCACACCTAAAGGGCCTATTGAGGCGAATCAAATGACACGTAGATTGACATTATCAATTATGGGAAGAGAATTTGGAGCTACTGCTATAATATTAGATGCCAGCAGTATAGATCTGATTCTGGGTATGTCATGGTTAAGGAAGGCAAAGGCCATTATAGCATGTGGTAGAGGTACTATAGAGCTCACTAGTCCTAAAGGAGAAACATTTCAAGTTAATATTGCAGTAACCACCTCATCCATGCATGCAATGTTCTTTATACCTGAGGAGTTTGTCGGTGACAACATCCGGGTGGTTAGAGATTTTTCGGATGTCTTTCCAGAGGAGTTACCAGGAATGCCACCAGATCGGGAAGTTGAGTTTGTGATTGATCTTCTACCTGGAACTGCCCCTATATCTAAGCGACCATACATGATGTCGGTAGAAGAGTTAAAGGAGCTGAAGAAGCAGTTGACAGAGTTACAAGAGGTTGGTTACATTCGTCCGAGTTCCTCACCTTGGGGAGCACCGGTTCTATTTGTACAGAAGAAGGATGGATCCCAGAGGATGTGTGTGGACTATAGATCACTTAATGATGTTACTGTGAAGAACAGGTATCCGTTACCCCGCATTGAGGATTTGTTTGATCAAATGAGAGGTGCTAGAGTATTCTCGAAGATTGATCTCCGATCTGGATATCATCAAATGAAGATTAGACCATCAGATATTCCTAAGACGGTTTTTTCGACCCGATATGGATTATATGAGTTCACTGTTATGTCATTTGGATTGACCAATGCACCGGCTTATTTCATGAATTTGATGAATAAGATGTTTATGGAGTATTTGGACAGATTTGTCGTGGTGTTCATCGACGATATTCTTATCTATTCTAAGAATGAAAGTGATCATGAACAACATCTAAGGTTGGTGCTACAGAGGTTGCGAGATAATCAACTCTATGCTAAGTTCAGCAAGTGCGAGTTTTGGATCGACAAGGTGCCATTCCTTGGTCATATTATTTCTAATGGAGGAATAGCAGTGGATCCTGCTAAAGTGAAGGAGATAATGGAGTGGAGAGTGCCCACTACAGTTACTGAGATTCGGAGTTTCTTGGGACTCGCAGGATATTATCGGAGATTTATTGAAGGGTTCTCTAAGATTGCCAAACCTATGACATCGCTTTTGGAGAAAGGAAGAGAATTCAAGTGGGATGAGAAATGCCAAGAGAGCTTTGATCAATTGAAGGAGAGATTGATGTCACCACCAGTATTGATTATGCCAGATCTGCAGAAGGGATTTGACATTTACTGTGATGCATGTGGCCAAGGACTTGGATGTGTGCTCATGCAAGAAGGACATGTGATCGCTTACGCGTCTCGTCAGTTGCGGAAACATGAATTGAACTACCCCACTCATGACTTGGAACTGGCAGCAGTTATGCATGCACTTAAGATTTGGAGACACTACATCATGGGAACTAAGTGCCAAGTATACACAGATCATAAGAGTTTGAAGTACATATTCA
Source organism: Zea luxurians (assembly GCA_029449295.1). Lineage (NCBI taxonomy): Eukaryota > Viridiplantae > Streptophyta > Magnoliopsida > Poales > Poaceae > Zea > Zea luxurians. The sequence continues at coordinate 67,581 of JAOPSE010000594.1, read as the reverse complement.
CTCAGAAGGATCTCAACCTTAGGCAACGCCGTTGGTTGGAGCTCATTAAGGATTATGATTTGGAGATTCACTATCACCTGGGCAAGGCGAATTTGGTTGTAGATGCCTTGAGTCGGAAGGAGCATGTTCACTCCGCTTTCGTTGTCCAGCTACTCGATGAATTAGCAAAAGATTTTGAGAAGCTCAACCTGGGAATTGTTACTCACACTGAAGGAGTTACCATTGAGTTGGAACCTACCTTGGAGCAAGAGATTCGTAAAGGTCAGGTTGGAGATGCTAAAATTCAAGAGATTAAGGATCTGATTACGGAAGGTCGAGTTCCGGAATTCACGTAGGATGAGCAAGGTACTATATGGTTCAAGGACAGAATGTGTGTCCCTGATATTGAAAGCCTTCGTGAGACTATATTGAAAGAAGCCCATGATTCTGATTATTCTATCCACCCTGGTAGCACTAAGATGTATCAAGATTTGAAGCAAAAGTATTGGTGGTATGGACTGAAAAGAGATGTCGCTGCCCATGTGGCTAAGTGTGATGTGTGTCAAAGAGTCAAGGCCGAACATCAAAGACCAGCTGGATTATTGCACCCATTGAAGATACCCGAGTGGAAATGGGAAGAAATTGGTATGGACTTCATTGTTGGACTACCCCGCACTCCAGCAGGATATGACTCTATTTGGGTAATTGTGGATAGATTGACAAAAGTGGCTCATTTCATACCTGTGAGGACTAATTACACGGGAGCCAAGCTAGCAGAATTGTATATGACTCGGATAGTTTGTCTACATGGATTGCCTAAGAAGATCGTGTCTGATCGAGGATCATAGTTTACTTCTCGATTTTGGAAGAAGTTGCATGAGAGCTTGGATACAAAGTTGAATTTTAGTTCAGCCTACCATCCCCAGGCTGATGGACAGACAAAGAGGACTAATCAAGTGCTGGAGGATATGCTAAGAGCTTGTGCTCTTAAACATGGTGGAAGTTGGGAGAAGAGCTTACCATATGCTGAGTTTTCTTATAATAATAGCTATCAGGCCAGTTTGAAGATGTCACCATTTGAGGCTCTGTATGGCAGAAGGTGCAGGACACCACTGTATTGGGATCAGACTGGACAAAGACAGTTCTTTGGGCCTAAACTTATTCAAGAGGCAGAAGAACAAGTTCGAATGATAAGAGAAAATTTGAGGATTTCACAATCCAGGCAAAAGAGCTATGCTGATAATAGGAGAAGACTACTGGAGTTTAAGGAGGGTGATCATGTCTATCTGAAGGTGTCACCGATCCGGGGTATGAGGAGATTTAAAGTTAAAGGAAAGTTGTCCCCTCGCTTCATTGGACCTTTCTTGATCTTGAAACGAGTGGGAGAAGTTGCATATCAACTGGTGTTACCCGATCATCTGTCAGATGTACATAATGTATTCCACGTGTCACAACTGAAGAAGTGCCTCAGAGTACCTGAGGAGCAGCTACCAATGGAAGCCCTTAGTGTTCAAGATGACCTTACTTATGCTGAGTACCCTATAAAGATTCTGGACACTTTGACTCGAGTTACGAGGAATAAGGTTATAAAGATGTGCAAAGTGCAATGGAGTCACCACGGTGAAGATGAAGCTACTTGGGAAAGAGAAGAAGAGCTTCATATAGATTTTCCCCATCTTTTCCCTAGACCTTCTTAAATCTCGAGGACGAGATTATTTTTAAGGGGGGTAGGATTTGTAATACTCAAATTGTAAGGGAGAATAAAAGGAGGAATTGTCTCCTTTGAATATATGTGCATCTCCATTTATCATTCCATGTGACTACTCATGTCTAAAAAAAATGAGTAAATCATTTCATTACCAAGACACAAATAAATCATTTCATCATATTGGATTTTGTTTGTGCATTGAAATATAATAAAAGTGACACTAATAAAAATATAATAATGATTTGAGAATTTAGATTTATTCCAAAGGCACAACTTAGGGAAATTGGAAATGACATAAAAAAAAGAAAGAAATAATATAAAATATAAAACAAAATTTATAAGTACATAAACTCAACCATATTGGTAGGATTAAAATCTATCTTTAAATTGAGTACAAAATTCAAAGTCATACTTGAAATTCAAATTGGGAATTGAAAATGGGGGAACAAGAAAATCAGAGAAGAAGAGAAAGGGATTCTAACCTAATTGGGCCTGCGGCACCCTATTCGGCCCACCATACCAATCCCTCACGCGCGGCCCAATCTCCCTGTGTCTGCTTGCGCTCACCCAGTGCCACTTCCTGGTGGGTCCCACTGGTCAGGGCGGGTCTTCTTCTCCCCAACCGAAGCGCGACCACGACGCTCTGTATCAGCCCGCGTGGACCGCGCCGAGCTCCGTATCCGCCGGGGTTAGTTATGGAGGGACCGATTCTCGCGGGAAGTAGAGGCATAAGATCACCTGCCACCGCCCGTCCTCTGGCCCAGCTACCCCATCAAAATTCCTCACGCGCAGAACACTTGAAGCTCTCGCCGAATCGCCCAAGCTCGGTTCGCCGCCAGGAAATCGCGTCTGCCGTGCTCGGTCCCGATCCATAGCCGGTATGCACTCCTTATCCGCCCCGAGACCCTCTCTATTTCATTTTAGTGCAAAATCGTGCGTTGTTTGGGATCGGGCACTGCCTCGATTGTTCGTCGGCGTGACGTCTGGCCGCCATGCCGCCTTCGCGTGTAGATGTGGTTCCCTGTACCGAAAAATTTAGTATGGGTTTGCGGGAGCGATTAGCTTCGAAGTACTCGGCCGTAGCACTGATCCGTTTCGAGAATGGTATAGTTGAAGCTCTTCTAAAGTTTTTTTCCGGCAATGGCTCCACCGTGGGTGGCTGTCGCCGCCGGGCTGGGATCTGGTCTGAGCTCGGGAATGTTGCGGGCCGTTGGATTTTCGGCCGACGACTGCGATTAGAGCATTGAAATACCCTTCGTAGGTAGAGTTTGGACCGTTGGATCTCCATCCTGTGCCCGTGATTAAACCAGGGGGGCATACCGCGTCGGGAGATTGCGAGCGCCGTTCGATCTGGATCGTTCGGTTGGTGATCGGCGTAGGCTACTTGGAGTCGTGAGCCGTTGATCGCGTATCCTGCGGCTTGGATTGCATACCGGTTCAGCGAATACAACTTCTAATCTGGGCCGTCTGTTGTGGATCGGGTGGCCGATATTAAGCGATACCCCTTCGGCCTGCACTTTTACTAAAGAGACCCCAAACTTCCGCAGAATCAACCCGCCATCCTTTACACTGTTCCCTGAGTCACAAGAGTTTTACCCAGAACCCCCTGCGCTTTATGAAATCTGAGGCCCAATCCAGATAGTATTGAAAATCAGAAAATTAATATCAGAAATTAATTTTTAATGCATAAATAAATGTAGAACTTGTTTAATTTGTAGAGAATTCATATGAACTCCAAATTGGACCATTCCAGTTCCTATAATTTTGTAAGATTATTCTCTATCAAATAGTACCACTGCTTTTACATGAAATACACATTAAAATTTATTTCTCACTTAACCCTATATTAAATGCATAAAATCTTTAGAATTTCATAACTTAAAATATATAACTCCAAAATTATTAATTCCAGTTCCTATGATCATATTTTAATGTCTAGTTTATTACTGTATATTCCATTCGCATGTTTGATGTGATGTTAATTTATGCTATGCTATGTATGTATTGTGTTGATGCGAGTAGACGAGCAAGCCACTGGGGATTCTGAGGTTCAGTTGGTAGAGACTGCTGAGCAGGAGCTCGTGGAAGGCAAGTTGTGCCCTTGATCACTTCTTTTACCCATTCATGTTCTTATTAATCATAATGATCTGCATAGGTTAATTTTGCTGGGACCCAATAGGATACCCTAGATTCTGACTATCTTTATACCTTGTTTTCGCCACTGGTTTTACTACTAAACTTTGGGTAGTTCATGCTATTGCTTTATGTGGATTTGGGTATAGAGATATTCATCACTCATTTTTATACTTGTTATTATCTGTTCATTATTTTCTGTTCATGATAAGATCATGGGAACATGGAGAACCACCTGGGAAAACAGTGCTACCACAAGGGTTTAATGGGACGCCCTTGGCTGATTAACTAGGAAAGCTAGTGGAGGGCTACCTTACCCAAAAGGGGCAAGGGCAGTAGGGGAGTGGTCAGTGTAGGGAGGTCCTTGGGTTGATTTTGCTGCGATGGCGGTCAGGCGAGGGATTCCTGCACTGGAGCTTCCTATAAACTGTAGCGGGTAGTCTGAAGCTAGTGGAACTTTGTAAAGACCTCGTAGTGGTACCCTGCCTCGCTTCCTTGGTAGAGGTGTATGGGGTCTGATCAACTCTGTGGCAAATGGGTAACACAACTTGTGGGTAAAGATGCGCAACCTCTGCAGAGGGTAAAACTGGTATACTAGCCGTGCTCACGGTCATGAGCGGCTCGGACACTCACATGATTAATTTATGGAACTTAAACTTAATCTGTCATTTCAGTGCATCTAGGATTATTTTACTATTACTTTTACTTATTATTACTATGGTTTGGTATTTACTCACACTTAGTAACTGCTAATAAAATTTTGACCAACTTATAAAAGCAATGCTCAGCTTCAGCCTTTATTTCATTGGTCAGCCTTACACTTCATGAACTCCCACCTTTGGTGAGTTCATGTCACATTATTCCCCACGACTTGTTGAGCTATGAACGTATGTGAGCTCACTCTTGCTGTCTCACACCCCCCACAGGAGAAGAGCAGGCGGTTCAGGAGGAGCCACAAGGCGAGGAGTTTGATCTGATCTAGGTGGCGTTTCTCAGTTGACATTGGCGCCGACGATCCTTAGTTCGTTTTATGTTTATTATTTTATTTTGTATTAAGTCTTCCGCTATGTAATAAATACTCTGATGTTTTATGACATTTATCTCTATACACTCTGTTATTATATATGTTGTCTTCTTGGCGCATGTATGAGATGCACCCGGCTTTGTTCCTTAAAGCCCGGGTGTGACAACAGGAGATCAGGAACCAGCGTAGCACATATCTTAGATTATCAGATTCCATATCTCACTCTTTATTTCAAACTACACTCTACAAACAAACAGTGTAAATCTACAGTAGAAAACATGACCATTTACACGACCTACTGAAGATAGATAGGACGATCTCCAGCAGGCTGTGTAAATAGCCGTGCAAAGTACTATTTTGCACTGTTTGTAAAGTAGAGTTTAAAATATTAAGTGAGATAGAGAGTGGAATAGAAAGTATCGTGTTAATTACACTTTTAAGCAACTTCTACCTAGTTCATGTTGGCTATGTATGTGGCCCTAGGTTCATCCCTCCCTGTAGAGGTATGCACTACCACTTAATCTGGGTTTGGGAGCCATAACTATCCTAGAATGCATGAGAGTTGTACCAACCTGAGGCAGTCTTCATTTGCGCGTGACAATTGAGAATGGTTTGGGGGGGCTTTGAAGAGCTACTTCTTGTCATTTAGACAACAAACCCTTCCATCCGTATAACATCCAAGTGAAGCTTGCCCTTGCATATTATTGAAAGAAACAAAATGCCAAGTGGGAGGGTGAATAGGATTAACATGAAATTCACAAAATTTTTTGTAGTGGATAAATTTACTAGTATCAAAATTTGTGGTCCTAAGCAGAACTTATGGACTTATCCAAAAACTCCAATCTTCGAATCGCGAAAAGTATTGAACTAACTAAGGGCATGTTTGGCAACATTGTTTGGATACAACTGTTGGTCACTTGTTTTCGATGGCTATGAATCAAGAACAAGGCAACACATTTGTTAAACGTTAAAGACCTTCGCTCCTCGAAGCATTATTCCCCTCCAGGTATAATGAATCTTGTACGAAGGTCATGAAGAAATGATCTTCATCATTCACAAATATAAAAACATAATTACATATGTAATATCATGTCATTTATTCATTTCGTATTGAATATACAAATAACATCAAGACATGCATTATATTGGTACCTTCGGCTTGCTTGAAGCTAAAGACGTGAATGCAATTATAATTCAGCGTGAACAGTATAGGGGTATTGTTCACCTATTTATAGGCTGAAGTGATAGTATTAGACCCGAAGGTCTTGCCGCAGGTCTTGCATAAGAACTTTTGTACCGTTTAATAGCAGCCGATAGAGATGCAATATCCTATCATAACTCCTTGACAAAAACACACTTCATAGGTCAACCATATTTGCGGACGAAGGAGCAATTTCCCTTCTTTTCCCTTTTTGAATGATGCAAAATGATGAATGATGCGGTGTTATGATGTAGAATGATGCGATGATATGATGCGAGAAATGTTAATAGAAAACACTTTATAATAATAAGACTCTGCATTCTCTTAGGAACGATTTTGGAGTCTCTTCACCTTTTACTTAGGTGGCATTTAAGCTCTGCATTCCCTTAGGAACGACTTTGGAGCTTCTTCACCTTTTACTTAGGTAGTATTTTAGCTTTGTATCCGCTTAGGAATGACTTTGGAGCTAAGCTCTGCATCCCCTTAAGAACGACATTGGAGCTTCTTCACCTTTTACTTAGGTGGCATTTTAGCTCTGCTTTCCCGTAGAAACGACTTTGGAGCTAAGCTCTGCACCCCCCAAGGAACGACTTTGGCGCTGTCCTTCAGGCTGCTAGTTGCTGCTAAATTTGGTTCTAGAACAGTACTATTAACTGTTCGAGCTTCGGACTCTTCTCTTACATCACGTTGCTGCTGAATTTGGCGCTGTCCTTCAGGCTACTAGTTGTGGAACGAAGTTGGAGCCAGTGCCAGTGGTTGTGGTAAGGCCCACACAATTGGAGAGTAACTTGCCGAAGCCACTGAAACTATAGATTGTGAAAATGGCTATTGATTGTCCACATACTCTGGAATGTATGGGGAATAACACGAAGCAGTATGTAGGACTTGCTTCGGCTGGTTCTGTGTGCTCTGGCCTCAACTATCTCCTTTCGCTTCTGTATTGTAACTTGACAGGTTCTAGTTGTGTGCCCCTTATCCTCTCCACATAACAAGCAAAATAGCCTTTTTGGTTGTGAGTTGAATCTTCCTCCGAAGCTTCGTCCCCCCTATCTCTTAGGGCTGGCGGTTTGAAGGAGCTTTGCTGCGTCCTAGTTGACTAGGAACTATGCTGGTGCTCTTGGTTGTGATTGCCTATGTCTTCACTTTGACTGGGATTGTGTATTGTTCTGACATGCCTTGGGTGGAGCCTTCCTCCGAAGCCCCTAGTCATCTTAGAATATCTGTAAGCTTCCTCCCTTCTTTGCCTGAAATCATTATCGGCTCTAATGTACACATCCATCTTCTGGAGAAGCTTCTCCAGGGTTTGTGGGGGCTTTCTAGCGAAATATTGTGATGTTGGTCCTAGACGGAGTCCCTTGATCATGGCTTCAATGACAATCTCATTTGGCACCGTTGGCGCTTGAGCTCTAAGACGCAGAAACCTTCGAACATATGCATGTACATACTCCTCGTGGTCCTGTGTGCACTGAAATAAGGCTTGAACGGTCATTGGCTTTTTCTGAAACCCTTGAAAGCTGGTGATTAACATATTCTTCAACTTCTGCCATGATGTGATTATTCCTGGCCTAAGAGAAGAATACCAAGTTTGAGCAACACTTCTGACTGCCATGACGAAGGATTTTGTCATGACAGCGGTGTTGCCACCATATGATGATATGATTGCTTCGTAGCTCATGAGAAACTGCTTCGAGTCCAAGTGCCCATCATACATGGGAAGCTGGGTGGTTTGTATGAAGGTGGTCATGGGGTAGCCTGCAATTCTGTAGCTAGGGGGAAGCATCATCGAAAGCAATATTATCATGATGAAAGTCGTCATATCATATGTCATCATGGTTAGGGCTTTCTTAATGAATCTCTCTCTGTTGTGGCTTATGCCCTTGTTCATTGTCTTGTGTGATGTGTCGCATCTCTTCGGCTGCTTTATCAATCTTTTTCTAGAGCTCAGCCAACCGAAGCATCTTCTCCCTTCTTCTCTCCACTTGTTGATGAATAGCTTCTAGATCCCTGATCTCTTGATCCAACTCTTCATCCTATGGTGTTGGGCTAATAGCTTTCCTATTCTGGCTTCGGACCTCCCTTAAAAGGAACTCATCTTGATTGGTGTCCAGGGGAGCAAGGCAGCCCCTGGCGCCGCTGTCTTCTTCGGCGGCAAGACGAAGGTGGTCGTTTGAGTTCTCTTGACGAAGGTGGTCGTTTGAGTTGACCGGAGGTGGGCGCCAATGTTGGTCACTTGTTTTCGATGGCTGCGAATCAAGAACAAGACAACACATTTGTAACGTTAAAGACCTTTGTTCCTCGAAGCATTATTCCCTTTCAAGTATAACGAATCTCGGACGAAGGTCATGAAGAACTGATCTTCATCATTCACAAATATAAAAACATAATTACAGATTTAATATCATGTCATTTATTCATTTCGTATTGAATATACAAATAATATCAAGACATGCATTATATTGATAGCTTCATCTTGCTTGAAGGTAAAGGCGTGAATGCAATTACAATTCAGTGTGAACAGTACAGTGGTACTGGTCACCTATTTATAGGGAATCGTACAACTTATTACGATATTACATTCATACTCTCAAAGATTACATACAAGGTTTACAAATGTTAGAGGGACAATATTGTCATTTGCACTTAGCAGCTTAAACAACACCTTCTCCCTACATTGCCCTTTCGCGTCAACATAAGGCTTGCTTCGTCGCTCTTTCATTGGTCCATGCCGAAGTTTTTTTTGATAATGAACTCCTGTAATACTTAGTAACATACTGAAAACAACTGATTAGCCGTGTTTTTTAGACATTCGGAAGACGAAAACTCCAACAACAACCACTATTGTTGATGGACCCGAACCACAACCACAAGCCGAACAAGAACCACCACAAAAGAGGGGAAACAAGTGCATATCCGATCCGTGTCATTATATAACTTTGTAAAAAAAAGCCGTTTGCTCTAAGATATAATAATTGCACTTGAAAAAATAGAGAAAGTAGAAATTGAATGTAGGGAAAAAAACAATAACTAGAATTAGATCGTACCATGGATTAAAAATACAATTATTTATAAATACATTTGAGATTCTAAAAATACGCTCTAGCATATTTTAGAACGAAATCTAAAATTCTACGAACGCAGCATTTTTGAAGTGGCGGAGGGAGGCCAGGAGCTAGTACCTACGCACGTACGTCGCCCTGTAGGCCTGTACCGGTCGCCCGCACGCACGCACAAGGCGCCATACGCGTGCCGACGTGGTTTCGGCCCTTGCGGGATGCTAATGCGACGACGACAGCGGGCCGGGAAGCACGTCAACGGACCAATCGCGGTCGGGCCGAGGCCCCACTCCCCAGCGAGCGCGGCAGGGCCTGCTGCTGCTGCCCGCGCACAGAGCGCCGCTGAGAACGGCCAGCTGGGAAGCAGCAGCACATACGTGGTGGAATCGGGAGGGATCCGGACGTCCGCGGACTACCCTGCCCGATCGGACGGTCGCCGATTGATCGAGCGCGTACGTGTTGTCTGCTTCCTTGCTTGCTCGCGTTCTGAATGATCTAGGCCGGCCGGCCCTTGCCTTCCATCCCCTCCCCTCCCCTCCCCTCTCGTGCATGCACATGCACCTGATCAGTTCTGAGCGGATCAGGTGTTCTTCCATCGATTGGTGCAAAGCTCTTGGTGTGTGTAGGTGTCGCTCCGCGGGGCGGGGACGCGCGCGGTGGACTGGAGGGGCCGGAGAGGCGGTGGCCGGTGGGCAACTGGGCATGCATGCATGCCGCGGGCGCGCAGGCATGTGGCCGCTCGGCAGGAGCAGGGCGCGTCGCATGTGCGCGTCGCCTTCGCCCGCGCTCGTGGACAGAGTTGAACCCCATGCACGTGCACCCCCGCAGGGCGGACTCGGCAGGCAGGCCAGTCCCCACCGCCTCCTGCCTGTGAGTGAGATGGTGTGAGAGGGATGGATGGATGGATGGTTGACGGAGAGTTGGACTCAAGAGGCCGCAGAGCGCCTGAGCCCGGTGTACAAAAAAACCCTGCATCTCTGTCTCTTGAGTCTTGGAAAAAAGGATTGCAGTATTTCCGTCTACAGTGATGTATATCGAAAGTTTGACCGTCATTACTCGTGATGATCATCCAGTATTTGCTTCAAAAAAAAGTGATGTTAATTCTGAAGATCGACTGGTACTACATCGATGGCTACTCGCGCGTAATGGTCACCACCAGCAGCCGGGTCGGACGACGTCTGAGCGCGATTGATGGTATCCCGTTACTGTGCGTACCCGCGCGCTCGCCTCTGTCTCTGTGCATGCATGCGCCTGCTGCCGGGCTCTGTTCACTTCAAACGTGTGCGGTCCGGCCGGCGGTCCCAGCACAGGGTCAGAAAACTGGACGAAAAAGGACGCCAAGCAACGCGATTGCTTGCTAATCCACATGTATAGCTGGCATGACGTATGTACGTGCCGAGAGAACCCTGCAACTGTGCACAATTCCACGTGGATTGGATTGAAGCGTATTGGAATGGATTGGTTTAACCGTAAAACGAACAAGCCATAAGATCCGCAGAGCAAAAAAACACGGCACGACCGGCAGTTAGAAGCTAGCTAGCTAATCATGATGTTATGGAGCAACGATTCATGAGGACGACGACACGCAAAAAGGATGAGGATTGTTCCTGTCCGGCTGGCTAGCGCTAGCAGAGCTATAGATAGATAAGCCCAGAAATATGCTAAATCTTTCATACTGATAGATCCTGCAGCAGCCTGGCTCTGAATTCTGACGAGACTAGCTAGTCTGCATGATCGTCCGGACATCAACATCTACGCTGCAGGAAGCTCTTGGCTAGCTATAATAACAACAGTAACACTGAAGCTGATCCCGGCGGCACGCTAGCTTGTGGTTGGTTGCAACCTGCAAGCGCGGCGTATGCTCCACCAGCTCGCACTGTGCCAGCCGGATAACATCCCAGAATATACTAGAATTTTTCAGACGGGGGGAACCAGGCTTTTGATTAATTCATGACATGGACATGGACTGCAGAGCATACAGTGATTCTGTTCGATGGATGGATGATGGTGCTTTCCCTTTAATTACCAGAACAAATGCCTCTGCTCGTAGGTTCAGACATCAGAGTTGTCTGCGAAGAAGTATAGCTGGTTGAACAATCTGGTTTAATTAGGAATATAGCTCTGATGAGAATGTATATACTGAAGGCATGCCACTGTTTTTACACTAAACACATGCTTACTAGCTGCCTGCATGGGCTACTCTGTCGACACTACTGCCACTCATGCTACTGGCTATTGCAGCTGACTCGCCACTATACATTTTTGGCCCCTCTGAGCGAACAGCTCGGTCAATGATTGGCCAGTGAGAGGAGTCATGTAATGTGCGCCACAAGTTATCCATCACGGCCGGCCGTCCGTAGACTTCCAGTGCCTGACGATCATGATCAAACACCAAAAGCATTGTTCTGTCGGCTTCGCGAAAGAAGTAAAAAAAAAAAAAGGATATCTGTCTTCGTCTTAGATCGCGTACGCACGTTCATGCATCCGATTTAACCGACGACGGCGAACAAGACGGCAGCTGATTAAAGGTTAGATCGCATGGTCCGGTTGATAGTTAGAAGGATAATGCACTCGCAACTGAAGAAATAGTTAGTTATATAGCGACCCTGCCGTAAGGCTGAAGGAAAGTGCCAGGCTTCAGCAGCTGTTCGCTCAGGTGACATCGTTGTGATTGTCAGCAGCAGCCTTGCAACCACAGTAAAAGCATTTTTGTTCTTATTTTCCCAAACATCATACATGTAGTATCCTTAATAATGGTACTGATTCGACGACACTTTTACAATTCATTTATTTTTTTCTAGTTTAGTAGCAATAGTAACAAGGCAAGGGGTCCCCTTTTTTTTTTTGCTGTTTCATATTATCTGATTAGTTTATCTGCTCAGGTACTCTTCTTAGACATTTTTATAATACTATGTGTAGTTAAGAGAGCAAGGATTATATGTCTCACATAACGCCAATATGTACTCTTATAATGTGTAATTCGCTGAAAGAGAAAGAAAACAGAAATGATTTTTTTTTTGTTGAGCTTCGAAGGCAGAAAATAAATGGGGAACGGTTGAAAGCCTAAACTTGGCCCATTCCATGTAATTTATTTCCTCATGGGGCCCAGATATTGTCATAAGGCTCCTCTGGAGCAATTCGAACCACAGCCGCGTTCCGGGACTTCAAATCTACGGCCTTTTAAAACTTAAGAAACCCACGGCCTGACTCGGAAAAGAAAAGGAACGAAAGCAAAAGGAGCCCGCAAACTCTATCGGCGACCCCAAGCTGGGCCAGCCCAGGAGGCTTTATTAGAGGAGCCGCTGGGAGGAGGTAACTTTTTCTTTTTTATATTTAAAACTAATCAAAAATTTATATCTCGCCTAATAAAAATTATATTTGTGGTCCCACCCAAGGAGAATACCAAGGACCTAAATGTAATTTTTTCACATCCTGGTCGTCGTCGATCCATAGCTTCCTGCCCCGCCAGGGTAGCTACTAGAGATGGTAATGGATACCCGAAACACGAATACCAGACGAGTTTTACCTGATATGAAGACGGGTACGGGATGATTTCTCTACCCGCGGGTATGTTAATAAGTAAAAACTTCTACCCGTTGGGTAGACGGGGTACGGGTTGGTACTACCCATACCCGTCTACCAATGGGTAAAACGTACCCACATCAATACCACTATAACCTTCTAATAGAGCTCGTCTTAGCTAAAATAAAACCCTTCTCTAGCTATCATTTGTCTAGATACCAAGTTATGTGATCATATGATTTGTTATATATGAAATTAAAGTTGTTTTTGTATGTTATTTAATATTTAATATGTGATAATATTGGAATTTAATTCTTTCCTAGCGGGTACAAGTATGGGTAAAATTTTATACCCGCGTGTATATATGGGTAACCCGACAGGTAGAATTTTTTATGGGTACAAGTATGGAATGGTACTACCTGACGGGTATGTACTCGTTGCCATCCCTAGTAGCTACCGCTCGATGGTGGGGTGATAGGCACCCCGATGCTCGTTCGCGATGTTACATGTTACAATTCATCCGTATAAATATATCTTGCATCCTTAGGCCTTATTTGGTAGCTTGAGATCTAATCTCCAAGTTGATTTGTTCTACCCGAGGAACGAGTGAATCGCTCCCTGTCACTTCAATTCCGTCGAAGATAATTTCCATCTAACCTTTAATCCCCTTTGATGTTCAGTTAGACAGGGATCATGACCATTCTATGCACTTGCGGCTAGATTCCTATTATAATACATGATGCACGACATCGTTCTCCGAATGATACAAATGCATATATACATACATGATTTTGTTAGGATATGTCCTCTATACTAGCCCGTTAACAGTAACTAGGGTAGGGTTAATCCTAACCGTCTAACCGCATCCCTGATTGAGGGGGCTATCCTAACCGTTGGTTGTAGCCTCCGGTCATACGACACCATATAAATAGATTAAAGGGGCCGATGGGTTTAGAGAACACTAATCACTCGACCACAAAACCCTAATCGACATACTAAGAGGAACTGATCCCCTAAGCGCTTGGAGTGGCTGGAAGAGCTGTGACTATGTCTCAGATCCCCATTGCCCCATCGGGATCTGAGATTCCCCCTGCAGGCGACACTGGAAGAGTTGATCCATCGCCGATCAACGACGGGAACCAATCTCCTCGCCACACGCGTGGACATCGATGAGGAGTTGGAGGAGACGGGTCTTCACTGCAAGACGTCGCCGCTATGGTGGCTATGAGCAACAACGAAGGTATGTGTACATGTACCCCTCAGTAGAATAGATCTACTCATCATCGAGGTATGGTAGATATAGATTGGTATTCTAGGGGCTTAGGAATCAATCCAAGGCACCATAAAATCTAACAATGGTACCAGAGCCATCCTAAGTACCCCTAGATCTCATAATCCACATTCGGTTTTTGAGATCACATAAAGGTCTCATATCAATGTGATTGAACTCATTTTTTTATCATCGTTCATCACCCGAGATCAGAAAGGTTAGAATAGAAAGATAGAAGTTTAAGTCTCTCGGGTTAGGGTTTACCTAACCCTAAATCTAGGGTTTCGGCCACTAAAAGAGACACAATGTATTGGCCATACCCATAACAGAGAGTGGCACAATGCATCGAGGGTATAGGTTTAGGGTTTGAATACCAAACCCTAGATACTAGATCGAGTCGACAAAACCGCAAACATGTGCTCGGGATTTTGAATCCATGGCCAAGAACAGTAAAAGGAGAATAGAGAAACAGAGATAGGATTAGGGTTCACAAACCCTAACTATTTTTCCCACAAATCTGGCTCAGATTTAAGTGCATTAAGCACTATTAGTGAAGTTCAAGTATCGGATCTAACTATAGCGCACAAAATAAATCACAGAAAAACGCAAGGACCCGGATCTACACATAAACAAATCCCAAGAACTCGATCCCATTTTTACATCAAGTTTCATCTGATACATTCATACATCATAGAGTGGGATTGAGTTTTTGGGCATGAACCGGGTTCAAAAGTGCATTGACATGGCCAAGATGCATGGGCGGAGTTCTGGTTATGCCATATTCTTAGGCGCCAACCATGTCTCCTAGGCCGACAAGCGACAACTCGTCGTCTCTCGCTCCAGCACTGAGGGCGAGTATCGCAATATGGCTAATTGAAAGTCGCCTAGAGGAGGGGTGAATAGGGCGAATCTGAAATTTACAAAGTTTAAGCACAACTACAAGTCGGGGTTAGCGTTAGAATTAAAGTCGAGTCCGAGAGAGAGGGCGAAAACAAATCACAAGCAAATAAAGAGTGTGACACGGTGATTTGTTTTACCGAGGTTCGGTTCTTGCAAACCTACTCCCTGTTAAGGTGGTCACAAAGACCGGGTCTCTTTCAACCCTTTCCCTCTCTCAAACGGTCACTTAGACCGAGTGAGCTTCTCTTCTCAATCAAACGGGACACTAAGTCCCCGCAAGGATCACCACACAATTGGTGTCTCTTGCCTCGGTTACAGTTGAGTTGATCACAAGAAAGAATGAGAAAGAAAAGAAGCAATCCAAGCGCAAGAGCTCAAATGAACACAAGTCACTCTCTCACTAGTCACTATTTGATTGGGAATAATCTTTGGACTTGGGAGAGGATTTGATCTCTTTGGTGTGTCTTGTATTGAATGCTATAGCTCTTGTAAGGTGTAGGAAGTCTGAAAACTTGGATGCAATGAATGGTGGGGTGGTTGGGGGTATTTATAGCCCCAACCACCAAAAGTGGCCGTTGGGAGGCTGTCTGTCGCATGGCGCACCGGACAGTCCGGTGCGCCACCGGACACTGTCCGGTGCGCCAGCCACGTCACCCGACCGTCAGGGTTCGACCGTTGGAGCTTCTGTCTTCTGGGTCACCGGACAGTCCGGTGTTGCACCGGACAGTCACTGTACACTGTCCGGTGCGCCTTCTGGCGCTGCTCTGACACTGGTGCGCACTGTAGCGCATTGAATGCGTTCTGCAGACGACCGTTGGCGCGAAGTAGCCGTTGCTCTGCTGGCACACCGGACAGTCCGGTGAATTATAGCGGAGCGGCTCCTAGAATTCTCGAGACTGGCAAGTTTGAAGTTGGATTCCCTGGTGCACCGGACACTGTCCGGTGGCACACCGGACAGTCCGTTGCGCCAGACCAGGGCTGCCTTCGGTTTAACTTTGCTCCCTTTATTTGAACCCTTTCTTTTGACTTGTATTGGTTTGTTGTGAACCTTTGGCACCTGTAGAACATATTTTCTAGAGCAAACTAGTTAGTCCAATAATTTGTGTTGGGCAATTCAACCACCAAAATTCTTATTGGAAAAGGTTTGACCCTATTTTCCTTTCACTAATGGTGTGGCCGAGGCTTCCTGGCTGCACCAACTTCTCTAGGAGTTATATAGTCCTCTCCAGCATGCCACCCTCGTATACTGCGACAACATTAGCGCGGTCTACCTCTTCACAAATCCCGTACAACATCAGCGCACAAAGCACGTGGAGATCGTCCTTCACTTTGTTCGGGAGCGCGTCGACGCCGGTGATGTTCGGGTTCTCAGTGTCCCGACCATGCTATAGTTCGACGACATCTTCACCAAGGTGTTGTCGTCGAGTGTCTTCGCCGATTTTCGCTCCTGTCTCAACATCTGTACATGATAGAGTTGAGACTACGGTGGTGTTAGAACCCGTTAGGTTTGCGGGGTTAATCCCCCTGTGGTTACCTTCATACCCTTGTGTAAGGGACCAAGCCCAACAAATCTTGGTTAATTAATACAAGTCCCAATCCTAGTTAGAGTTAGGGTTTCCCACAATATCCCGTGAGAGAAAGCACAAAACGCAAGGAAGGAAAAAACGAAGTAAAACACGTCAGAGCTGTCCATGGTAAAGGTGCTGCTAATTCCGAAAAGTAGTTGTTTTCTTTCAACGAGTAGTTTATTTAACGCAAATCCAGCAAGGTGACAAGTCAAACCCTAAGGGCATGTTTGGTTTTATACCTAACTTAGTCAAACTTATATAACCTTAGATGTGACAAACCGTGGCAAGTGAGGCACCAAACCAAACAGCCCTACAACCCTTCACGTTTTGTCATTATAGAAAGCCCGCGAGCCCGCGACGTGCCTATGTGTAAAAACGATCGAAAGCTAATATTGTCTATACAAAAATTATTGTCGATCGGTCGAAAATTTATTAGGTATTATATTAATCTACTTATTAACGACTATAATACAATGTTGGCAGAAATTTAAAACTCAAAATTTCAAAAACTGTATTGTATTTATGGAAACTAGTACGGTTACAAGCGCTCCGATTATGGAATTGTTGGTTTCGGTTTTCATCCTTAATCTTAATCATTATCTTGTATTGTATAGCTTTGCCTTGTGTTCTAGCAAGAGCTCACCTGGTGTCCCAATTGGCCACTTCGACGTGCTAGCTCATAGTACGTACTCCCTCTGGTGTCCCAACTCCGAAGCGGCCACATCCCACATCATCGCGCTAGCTCATAGTACGTACAGTACTGTACTAGGGTCTAGGTAGGACACGGGGCGAGGTCGATGGCAGTTGACAAATGGCCTAAACAGCCCGTTAGGCGTTAGATGGAGTAACGAATTGGATTCGACCTGTCCGTCGCAGACCCGCTAGTACTAGATCTTGTGTCAGCAACAAAATCGTGGCATTTTTTATGCCCACGAAGACAATCATGTCGTACCTGTCCAGGTACGTATTCGCATGCACGAAGGAGCGGAGCAGTGGGAATCTAGAAGCAGACGCAGTGCAGCCAGCGTGATCTGGAATTCTGGAGTGTTGCTGTATCCTCCTCCTCCGGCCAACTTTAACGCTACTTAAACGCGACGCCGTGTACCGAGCCGGGAGGGAGAGAGGGGTCCGAGAAGGTGAACACCGGGGGCCACTTTTGCGGGCCTTGCGGCGCGCCAGCAAATCGCGGCAGCAAAAATGCCCCATGCTTGCGTCTGTTGTCTATCCGACTCCGAGTTGGAGGCGTGGCCGCGTGGGCGATGGCGCCGGCGTACACCCGCACCGGCACCGGCACCGGCATCCGACACCCAAACAGGAGGCGGGCGCGGCCGCACCGGCATCCACCACCCGCCGATGCTATAGTTGAACCCGACCGGCTCGCTGCTCCTCGGAACTCCCATCCCATCTCCCGTCGTCGGGGTGTCGGCCTGCGCTGCGCCCCGCCGCCGCTCGGTAGTGCCAGACCTGCAGTCAAACGGAAGTGCCAGACCTGCAGTCAATGACGGATAGCGAGCGGAAGCGAGTCCGCCACCGATAGTGGACGACAAGGACACACTAAATTTTAGAGGAACTGATAGCGGCTGTTGTTAGAGATGTAACGGACGCCTTGGTCCTCTGTATTTAGGGTACAGGATGGTTTACTGGATGTTGTTGAAGACAACCTCATAACTACTTCCGATAAGTTCGTCGATACGGCGACGCGGTCAATGGCCATTCTGATCGATGTGCGTCTCTATGGACCCAAGTACCCAACCGTTGCCCGTTCCTTTCTCTTCGCATGATCATTCTAGTGGTACTACTCCTTGATTTTTGCCGTTTCAGAAACTTCGCAGGTTTAGAAAACGATATGGGCGCGAACCTCCTTTCAGAAATATATTCACCGCATCTGAGCACAGCTCGTGTGTTCGCCTAAAACAGATGGTCAGAGATTGACATAAATCTATCATCCATGACCCAGGGCCGGTTATTTATTTAATTTAACCCTTTTTTGTAAAATTTTTAAGCTTGACCCTTAGACGACGTATTCTAATTTTTAGACACTTTGCTCGGCGCCATAAGCCAAGGCATCGAGGTAATAGGCCTCGGCGCCGTGAGTTATGGTGCCGTGAGTTATGCGCTGGCGTCTCCATGCTAAGCTGGCGTTTACGTGGCACTAGCTCAGCACCACAGATCTTAGCGCCAAGCTCGGCGCTATAGATCTTGGCACCGAGCTAGCCGAATAACGGCCCGCGTGCGCTTTCTCATCCTCGCACCGTCTCACACCGTGCTTATCTCCGTCGTGTTGCTGTGCCTCGCCCCCGCCGCCGTTTCTCCTCAGCCTCGGAGCTCGCCGCCACCGCGCCCCCATTCCCCCGCCTCACACGCACCTAGGCCCCGGAGCCCACCTTTTCCCGAGCCTCAGAGCTCGCCGCTGTGCCTCCCAGTCTTGAGCTCACACCCGTCGCACACGCACCTAGGCCCCCGAGCCCACTTTTCCTCGACCCCTGGAGCTTGCCGTTGCGCCTCCCAACCTCGAGCTCACCCCCACCGCCTCGGCCCCGACCTCACCCTAGGCCGCTGCACCGAGTTCACCATAGTGCATTGGTCGCCGTTGTGCCGACCGACATCGCGTCGCCCATCGAGATATGTAGCTTAGTTGGTAAATGTTTTAGTTTGTTTGTAGTTTAGTTTAGTTTAGTTAGTTAGTTTGTAATTTAGTTAATAATTTAGATAGTAATTTAGTTTGGAACATTGAAAGTCGCCTAGAGAGGGGGTGAATAGGCGGAAACTGAAATTTACAACTTTAAACACAACTACAAGCTGGGGTTAGCGTTAGAAATAAAATCGAGTCCGAGAGAGAGAGAGGGGAAAAACAAATCAAAAGCAAATGAAGCGGATGACACAGTGAATTATTTTACCGAGGTTCAGTTCTTGAGAACCTAGTCCCCGTTGAGGTGGTCACAAAGACCGGGTCTCTTTCAACCCTTTCCCTCTCTCAAACGGTCACCTAGACCGAGTGAGCTTTCTTCCATGATTTCCCGGGTCACTTAAACCCCGCAAGGACTACCACACAATTGGTGTCTCTTACTTTGCTTACAAGGCTTTGAGATTAAGAATGAGAGAAATAAGAAAGCCAACTAAGCAACAAGAGCAACAAAAGAACACAAGTCGATCTTCTCACAAGTTCTAAAAACTAGAGTTGAATTGTGGACTTTGATTTGATCGGAGGCTTTGATTTGTGTCTTGGAGTGTTGTGTATTGCTCTTATATTGAATGAGGAGTAGTGAATGCTTGGATAGTTGGAGTGGAGGTGGTTGCGGGGTATTTATAGCCCCAACCACTAATTCAACCGTTGGGGAGGCTGTCTGACGATGGGCGCACCGGACAGTCCGGTGCGCCAGCCACGTCACCCAACTGTTAGGGTTCTGACGGTTTCGACCGTTGGAGCTCTGACTTCTTGGTGCACCGGACAGACACTGTTCACTGTCCTGTGCGCCTTCTGGCGCTGCTCTGACTCCGCGCAAACTATTCGCGCACTGTTCACGTTGCAGGCGACCGTTGGAGTTGACCGTTGCGCTCGCTAGCCGTTGCTTCGCTGGCACACCGGATAGTCCGGTGGTACACCGGACAGTCCGGTGAATTATAGCGGAGCGCGGTCCCAAAAACCCGAAGGTGAAGAGTTTAAAGTCGATCTCCCCTGGTGCACCAGACCAGGGTTCTCTTCGGTTTCTTTTTGCTCCTTTCTTTTTGAACCCTAACTCGTTCTTTTTATTGGTTTGTGTTGAACCTTTGGCACCTGTAGAATGTATAATCTAGAGCAAACTAGTTAGTCTAAATATTTGTGTTGGGCATTCAACCACCAAAATTATATTTAGGAAAAGGTTAAACCCTATTTCCCTTTCAATCTCCCCTTTTTTGGTGATTGATGCCAACACAAACCAAAGCAAATATATAAGTGCAGAATTGAACTAGTTTGCATAAGGTGAGTGCAAATGTTACTTGGATTTAAACCAATTTATCATTTCAATAGATATGCATGGATTGCTTTCTTATATTTAACATTTTGGACCACGCTTGCACCACGGTTTTATTTTTGCAAATTCTCTTGGAAATTCTTTGGAAAGTCTTTTTGCAAATAGTCAAAGGCATATGAGTAAGATTGCAAGAAGCATTTTCAAGACTTGAAATTTCTCCCCCTGTTTCAAATGCTTTTCCTTTGACTTTAAACAAAACTCTCCCTGAATTGAAATTCTCCTCTTAGTTTTCAAGAGGGTTTTGATAGATACCAATTGAAAATAACACATACCAATAAAAATTTTCGAAACATAATTTAAAAATTAGGTGGTGGTGCGGTCCTTTTGCTTTGGGCTTAAAACTTTCTCCCCCATTGGCATTAATCGCCAAAAAACGGAGACTTGGAGAGCCCTTTATATTTTCTCTCCCTTTGGTAAACAATATATGAGTGAAGGATTATACCAAATTGGAGAGATGTGAAGTAACGACGAAGTGTAAATGATACCGATACAGTGGAGTGGAAGCCTTGTCTTCGTCGGGTACTCCATTTCCCTTTCAATCTACGACTTTGCATAAAAATACACTTGGAGACTCATTAGTCGTAGCAAATGAAAGAGATATGATCAAAGGTATATAAATGAGCTATGTGAGCAATGTTTCAATCAAAATTCCTAGAATCAAGTATATTTAGCTCATTCCTAAGTTTGGTAAAGGTTTTCTCATCTACAGGCTTGGTAAAGATCGGCTAATTGATTTTTGGTGTTAATATAGGCTATCTCGATATCCCCCCTTTGTTGGTGATCCCTCAAAAAGTGAAACCGAATGTCTATGTGCTTAGTGCGGCTGTGTTCAACGGGATTCTCCGCCATGCGGATAGCACTCTCGTTGTCACATAGGAGAGGGACTTTGCTCAATTTGTTGTGGCGGAACCGCTCGAATTATTCCAACTTAAGTGCCTAAGTCCTACCTTAGAGGCTAGACCACACTTAAATAAGAATAACATGTTAGTCCCTCGGATCTAGTCCGACGAGGCCACTAACAGGATCAAGTACCACGTACTCACTCGATGGTGAGGCACAGAGCAAATACAATAAAGCATAAAACCATACATTAAGGAGTATTAAATTTATTACAAAATCATCAGAGTTTTAGCAGAAGTAGTGATCATTGTTTGGAATGTAGCAGAATAAAACTAACGATAAATAAATGGAGGGATGGGGAAGCCTGTCCCATCACTCCTCATGCTCCTCCCCAGCCGAGGTAGGGTCCCACTCGACTATCCAACCCGGTGGCAAGATGGACGGCCAAGTCACTCTAGCAACCATGTCCTCCAGAGAACCTGTAAAATTATGCCACAAGCAAGGCCGAGTATACTAATACTCAGCTAGACTTACCCGGTGTGAGGAGTCTACTCCTCTACCTCTAGACATGCAGCTGTTTGGCTGAGGGGTTTACTTGCCAAAAGCACTAGCTGAGTCTAAAATTCAAATTTTAGCTTTTTCAAGTTTTAGTGTGATTCTCTTAAGACTAAATGTTTTCCTATCTAATCATACATGGTATCAAACATTTAGCAATCAACAACTTTCTCCAAGTCATCACATTTCCACTTGTTACTCAATGCAGTACAATGGATCAAGCAGTCTCATTAGCTGCGAGAAGCAGACGATTCGAATCGAGTTTTTTTATCCTTGCAAGGTAAACCCAAACACACGACGTGGCGAGGCACTCCGTCCCCATACACATCAACCGTCCCCATCGATTCCCTGGCAATAGATCAGGGCTCACCGCCTTGGCGTACAATGCCTCACTGACCCCGACTACCGTCGTGCAGTGACCGCACTTGTACCCACCATAACCGGAATGGGAGACCATGTCTCAGGTCGCATGAGGGGTAAAGTCTGCGGGCAGGTTCACTCAGGTACTAGGCTTACCGATTTACCATATTTCTCGGCATGTGTTTAGTACGTTCAAACGCTTGACACATGTATCTACACGTTAATCCTTATTCCAATTTTCCATCTTGTAGACAACTAATCCCCATGGATTGTTGTCCACAGACCAGCATCATTATGATATGAAAGTGGGTACAACTAATTCCTGACCTCGCGCGAGTGCTAGAAAATCACTCGACTTCTACCGAGATCCCTAATTAGTAAAGCAGCTACTCGACCTAGCATACTAGTATCCATCTCAAAAGGATTCCTGAGTTCATGCAACTAGGGTTTCAATCAACTCCTATACTTAGTGCACATTACAAACCTACAAACATTAAGTGTAGTAAAATAGCATAATAAATGGTTATGCATAAAACCGGGGCTTGCCTTCCAAAGCTGGGGCTGCGGGGAGATCCTCGGTGGCAGGCTCTGGTGCTGTCTCCTGGACTCCTTCTCGATCAACTCCTCGCTCAGGGATGAGCACGTACTCTCTGTCAGCGAGGTTGCAATCTATCAAATGCAATGAATAAGATATTTGTATGCTATGATATGCAGAATTTAGTAACCATTATGCATAGTTAAGAAAAACTAGGTTAGTTGATAACTTAGGGTTTTCTTGTTATAAGAAGCTCTTAGTGGTTTATGCTTAGCAACCTAGGTTTGAGGTTTTGCTTAGAGGCAAACGTAGTGGATTAAGACTTGGATTGCCCCTTAAAGGTTTTAGTAGGTACTCAAGGGGTTTTGCTAGGTTGTTTAGGGTAACATTAATCTCCACTACTAATTCCCCTTTTCATTTTCTATTTATGCTCTTAAGGTGGGTTTGAACTACAACAGTGATTTCAAATTTTCCAAAAATTCTATAAAAATTACAGTGGGTTAATATTGGTCACTGTAGTCTGTCCTATAAATGTGAGGTAAAAAATAAATAGAATATGCCCTGGACAAAAATAACAAAAGTTGGGGGCAGAGGAGTCACTTTGCACTGCAACTCTTATCTAGGTGTGGGTTCTGTACTAAGAGTTATTTTTGCTGGTATCTATGGGTAATAACATGCTTCTGTGCCAAAAATCATAGAGGGTTACTTAGTGGTTTATTAGTTATGATTTTCTAAAGTTTAATGCCAAAAAGACACTTATAACTAACTTGCTATTTGAAAAGTATCAAACAACAGAACTTGTATTTTTCCTAGGTTCTTCTTAGCACAAGAGCAGTCATTCCTAAGGTAGGGGTGTTTTCTCCTTAGGATTATTTTCTTATGACTTTTCAAAGTTTTCTCTGTTTTCCATGAATAAATGTGAGTGCAATTTTGTCGGTGTTTCGGAACCCGGGGGTCCCTGGACCGACGAGTAAATCATCGCCGCGTGCCCCAGCCCAGACGGGTCAGCGCGAGGCGAACGCGAAGGGGGGAGAGAGCAGCCGGAGGGAGACAGGCGTGGGAGGTGGAACTCGCGGCCTTCGTGTTAGCCCCGCGCCCAGGTCGGGTGCGCTTGCAGTAGGGGGTTACAAGTGTCCACGCGGGAGGGAGCGAGCTGCCTTGCGCGAGCGCCGTCCCGTCCTTCCCCGCGCGGCCAACCCCCTGTAAGAGGGCCCTGGTCCTCCCTTTTATAAGCGAATGAGAGGATCCAGGTGTACAATGGGGGGTGTAGCAGTGTGCTACCGTGTCTAGCGGAGGAGAGCTAGCGCCCTAAGTACATGCCATCGTGGCAGCCAGAGAGGTTTTGGCACCCAGTTCGTGTGATGTCGTGGCCGTCGGAGGAGCACTGGAGCCTGGCGGAAGGACAGCTGTCGGGGCTATCGAGTCCTTGCTGACGTCCTCTTGCTTCCGTAAGGGGGCTGAGAGCCGCCGTCGTCACAGGGCATGCGGGGCGCCATCATTACTTGTATAGTAGAGCGAGCCAGATGGGACACCGGTCTTGTTCCCCGTAGCCTGAGTCAGCTCGGGGTAGGGTAATGATGGCGCTTCCTGTTGACGTGGTCGGTCCGTGCCCTAGGCTGGGCGAGGTGGAGGCTCCTCCGAGGTCGAGGTCAAGTCTGTCTTCCAAGGTCGAGGTCGAGTCCGAGCCCCCGGGTCGGACGAGGCGGAGACCATAGGCTGAGGCCAGGGCTGAGTCCGAGCCCTGGGGTCGGGCGAAGCAGAGTTCGTCGTCCTTCGGGGCCGAGCCCGAGTCCGAGCCCTGGGGTCGGGCGGAGCGGAGTTCGTCGTCTTCCGGGGCTGAGCCCGAGTCCGAGCCCTGGGGTCGGGCTGAGCGGAGTTCATCGTCTTCCGAGGCTGAGCCCGTGTCCGAGCCCTGGGGTCGGGCGGAGCGGAGTTCGTCGTCTTCCGGTGCTGAGCCCGAGTCCGAGCCCTGGGGTCGGGCGGAGCGGAGTTCGTCGTCTTCTGGGGCTGAGCCCGTGTCCGAGCCCTGGGGTCGGGCAGAGCGGAGTTCGTCGTCTTCCGGGGCTGAGCCTGTGTCCGAGCCCTGGGGTCGGGCGAAGCGAAGTTTCCTATGACGCCTGAGGCCGGACTTGGCTGCTGTCAGCCTCACTCTGTCGAGTGGCTCAGCAGTCTGAGCGGCGCAGGCGGCGCTGTCCTCTTGTCAGACTGGTCAGTGGAGCGGCGAAGTGACTGCGGTCACTTCGGCTCTGTCGATTGGAGGGCGTGCGTCAGGATAAAGGTGTCAGGCCACCTTTGCATTAAATGCCCCTGCGATTTGGTCGGTTGGCGTGGCGATTTGGCCAAGGTTGCTTCTTGGTGAAGACTGGGCCTTGGGCGAGCCGAAGGTGTGTCCGTTGCTGGAGGGGGTCCTCGGGCGAGACGTAGGTCCTCCGAGGTCGGCTGCCCTTGCCCGAGGCTGGGCTCGGGCGAGGCGTGATCGCGTCCCTCGAATGGACTGATCCTTGACTTAATCGCACCCATCAGGCCTTTGCAGCTTTGTGCTGATGGGGGTTACCAGTTGAGATTTAGGAGCCTTGAGGGTACCCCTAATTATGGTCCCCGACAGTAGCCCCCGAGCCTCGAAGGGAGTGTTAATACTCGCTTGGAGGCTTTTGCCGCACTTTTTTGCATGGGGACCAGCCTTTTCTTGGTTGCATTTTGTTCCGGTGGGTGCGCGCGAGCGCACCCGCCGGGTGTAGCCCCCGAGGCCTCGAAGGAGTAGTTTGACTCCTTCGAGGTCTTAGTGCGTTTCGCAACACTTCAGCTGGTCTGGTTGTTCCCTCATGCGAGCTGGCCGTAGCCCGGGTGCACGGTCGGGTCCCAAGTTCTCGGGCTGGTATGTTGACGCTGTCAACGGGTCGACCGGAGCCAGGTTTGCGAGAGCAGCCCCTGAGCCTCTGCACAGGGCGAAAGGACGGTCAAGGACAGACTCGACTTTTTTACATACGCCCCTGCGTCGCCTTTCCGCAAGGAGGAGGGGGGAAAGCGCCATGTTGCCCTCGGAGGGCGCCGAACATGGTGTCTCCGGTGAGCTGCTGGCGGGTAATCTGAGTGGACGCCCGTGCCCCATTTATTAGGGGTCGGCTAGAGGCCCGGAGGCGCGCTTCAAAAGTACCTGCGGGTGATCTGCCGGACCCGGTCCCCTTTGACGGGGTCCGAGGGCTCGATGCCTCCCTCTGATGGGATTCCGTTAAAAGATCGCTCCCGCTGGTCTCGGAAATGTCCTAGGGTACCTCGGGAGCATAGCCCGAGCCTTGGTTATGTATCAAACGTACCCAGGGTCATCCCTTGCTCTGTGTCTGAGGCTACTGTGAACCCTTCGAGGGCCAGCCTATGAACCCCTGATCAGTAGTGGGCGCGGAGCCCGAGTGGCCTGAGGCGGCCGTTGAACCCTTCCGAGGGGCCGACCATCGAACTTCTGACCAGTAGTGGGCGCAGAACCCAAGCGCTCTGAGGCGGCCGTTGAACACCTCCGAGGGGCCAGCCTTTGAACCTCTGATCAGTAGGGAGGCTCGGGGCCTGTTTCCTTCACGGAGAAGGATCCTTTTCGGGGTATCCCCCTTTCCCGGTCCCTGTTGTAAGAGAGAGAAGGAGGAAAAGGAAAAGGATACGAAATCGAATGACGTGACGTACCTTTTTTGACGCGGTCATTATGGCGAAGGCGAAGCGTTGCTTGCTTCTCCTGCCTGAGGTGCCGCGTGTCCCGCCGCGGAGTTAATGCGACAGGGCGAGTGGTTCGCAAGGCGACCGTTGCACGTGCGCGGGCCATTCGAGGAACGGATCACGGGCGCGCTGTCTTCACGCCGTGAGAGAGGGTTCCCTCGCTGCCCCTGGATGGGACGTAAGCTTGGCTGACGACGTGACCGCTGCTCCTGTCCGCCTGCCACCGCCATTACTGCCGGCCCATTTTTGACCGTATTTGACCGTCGCGCCTGGCTGGCACTGCTGGGTCATACGCAGGGTTGCCTCGAGTCACGGTACTGGCTCCGCAGTCGAGGAGGCGTGGTAGTGGCGCAAGTGGCGGTGCGGTTGCTCGCACGTTGCAACCGGCGCGCCGGTTGCATGACGTGTAGACCTGGGCCTCCATGCTGGGCGCGTTGGAGTCGAAGGGGCGCACCCACTTGGCGCGGTTGCATGCCGACTGCACGGCTGTCCGCCCTTTCACCCACTGGTCTGGGCGAAAGTGGAGGAGTGCTTGTAACCGCTGGGCAGTTGCATGCCCTGCGCGCGGCGGTTTGGCTCCTTCTGCCCTGGACCAGCTTGCATGACGC
Organism: Zea luxurians; assembly: GCA_029449295.1. Classification (NCBI taxonomy): domain Eukaryota; kingdom Viridiplantae; phylum Streptophyta; class Magnoliopsida; order Poales; family Poaceae; genus Zea; species Zea luxurians. The sequence continues at coordinate 40,610 of JAOPSE010000594.1, read as the reverse complement.
GTGGGGCACAACCCTCGTGCCGTAGGGGGAGGACCTTGGAGCGTGTTGGAGAAGACTCAGCCCGCAACGGCTGAGGACGCAAGTGGGGAGAGTCGCCTTTAAAAGGAGGGTGACCCCCTTGAAAGACGACCATGTCTTCACGCTCCCCTCATGCATCGTGTCTTTCCATCTTCCGAGCCCCCGGATGGGGGACGCCCGCAATCCTTCCGTCTTGTCGTCGGAGGAACGCAACTTCATGGAAGTTGGTACCTTTCAGCCATCGTTCGGCTTTAAGGATTTTCATCACGCGGCCCGGCTGCATCCCCTCGCCGGTGGTCACCCAAGACGGTGACCACCAGCCCCTGGATGGGGAGAAGCAAGCCGGGCTGCGATCTTGGTTCCGCCCTCAGCTTCAAGGATGTTCATCATCCTTGCTGGGGCGGAGGCCGGGCTGAGCCGGAGCTCTACCTCCCGCGCGGGCCGGCTGGTCACCTCCTCTTCCAGCTTCTGGTGGTGGAAACCATCCTCTGGCCCTGCGGAGGAGGCGTCCTCCAGCCATGCCGGGAAGGCGAACTGTTGCTGTCTAGCTAGGATGCAACATTCCGTCCTTCTCCTCGCTTTCGTGGCGAGGACAGGAGTGAGGACCTGCCGGTGCGCCTTGCCGACTGTCGGCGTTGGTGGAGAGGCGAACGCCACCGTCCGTGCTGACATGGTGGCAGCTGGAGGGAGCTTCCCCCCTGTTAAGGCTGTCGGCGCCGCCGATGGACCGGCCCCCGGCTCTTTGGCTTTAATGTCTGGTTTGCATCTCTTGTGTGGGAACGCGAACGAGAGCCTTCCGGTGGCCGCGTCCGTCCTGGGATCATGGCTGCTGCTGTGGGGACGGAACCGGAGTTCCATTTGCATTGGCACCTTGTGTGCTGGTCTTGTGTTCATCGTGGCTGTCAGGGTGTTTTGAGATTAGTTAGATATGTTATGATAAGATAGAGTCTCTTGCTAGTTTATAATTGAGAGGTTATGCAACTATCAGATGGTTAAGGTAGTTGCATATGGTCAAGTCGATCTGTCATTCTTAATTTAGTGCAGGGTGAACTAAGTTAAGACCTGTTCTATAGGGGTAGAGTCTAAACTATTTCATCAGTATTATCTAACATGTTTGATAAGTCACTTTAGATTTGATCAGATCTAGGTTAGATTGGTGTGACTTGTTTGACTAGATAAGATCTAATTAATTTGCATTAGATCATGATTGTCATTCTAGAGTGGGATAACTATGCTAATTAGGGCAAGATGAGTCCATAAGGATAAGGTAGAATCTTTTGAGGTCAGTTAGTTCTATTAGGATGAGATAAAATCTTTTCAAGATAAGATGAATCTATTAAAGTAATAGAGTATCTTTTAAGATAAGATGGATCTATTAAGTTAAATATATTTTAATTAGGATAAGTTAGGATCTTTTGAGATAAGATGGATCTATGAGTGTAGGATAGAATCTTTTAAGGCCAGTTAGATCTATTAGGATAAGGATAAAATCTTTTCCAAGATAAGATGAGTATCTTTTAAGATGAGATGGATCTATTAAGATAAGGAGAGGGTCTTTTAAGATAAGATGGAGCTATTAAGCTTGATACATTTTTAATGAGGGACAATCTAAGTTTGATTAGTTATATATATGCCTAAGTATATGTAGATGCAATTGTGGACACTACTCCACAACCCATCACACTCAAACAAAGATCCAAATCAGACCGATATCATAGGAACAAACATTCAAATACATAGACACTTATAAAAATAGTTTTGTTTTTGTTCCTAAGAGTAGGTCTCCTATTCCTAAAGGTCACTTTGAGCACAGGATTTCAAAGTGTGAAATCCACATTTGTCTTTAGAATGAAAAAGGTAAGAATAATCAGAGTAAAGCGGAAATAGATGAGAAAAGATTAAGATAAGTTTAGAAAAGAATCAGGGTAGCAGAGGTAAGTAGACAAGGGTTGTCCAGTTCTATCTAGGTTTCGTCCTACAGTCAACATTGCTCTGATACCACTTCTGTAACACCCGGATTTTAGGGGTCCAAAACCCGGGGTTAACATAAACATCAGGTATGCTGGGACCAAGTCTCAAACATATGATGTATAGTGGCACAGGATCGAACGTCACATCTTTATATATAACAGGAGTTCTATACAAAATAAATAATTACATTATAAGGAGACAACGGTCCAGCAACCCAAAGTTGACTGGGAGACGACGACCTAGACCACTCACGAACTCATCACAGCATCCTCCATGAGCATCATCCTGCAGTACCTGTTCTTGACCTGTGGTGTATGTGAGACAGCAAGAGTGAGCTCACATACGTTCATCGCTCAACAAGTTGTGGGGAATAATGTGCATGAACTCACCAAAGGTGGGAGCTCATAAAGTGTAAGGCTTACCAAAGAAGATGGTTAGAGCTGAGCATTGCTTTTAAAGTTGGTCAAAATTTTATTAGCAATTACTAAGTATAAGTAAATACCAACCCAATTAAATAGTAGAACAAAAGTTAACATCTTCACCTGCAATGCAATGCATATGACAAATTGAATTTAGTTCCATAAATTAATCATGTGAGGGTCCGAGCTGCTCATGACCGTGAGCACGGCTAGTATACCAGTTTTACACTCTGCAGAGGTTGCGCATCTTTACCCACAAGTCGTGTTACCCATCTGCCAAGGGGTCATGAATCCCATACACCTCTACCAAGGAGGTGAGGCAGGGTAGCACTACGAGGCCTTTACAAAGTTCCACTAGCTTCCGAAAACCTGCTACAGTTTATAGGAAGATCCAGTACAGGAATCCCTTGCAGGACCGCCATCGCAGCAAAATCCTCCCGAGGGCCTCCCCGCACTGACCTCTCCCCTACTGCCCTTGCCCCTTTCGGGTAAGGTAGTCTTCCACTAGCTTTCCTAATTAATCAGCCAAGGGCATCCCATACTACCCTTGTGGTAGCACTGTTTTCCCGGGTGGTCGCTCCATGTTCCAATTAACATTAATGATATCAACATGAACATAAACAGAATAACAACTAGAATTGGAACATGGAGGTAATAAATGATTATCCCAAAACCATATAAAGCAATAGCAAACTACCCAAGTGATTCAGGGGTGAACAAGGTAATGAGATAAACAATCTAGGGTGACCTATTGGGTCCCATCAAAATTAACCTATGCAGATCATTATGATTAATTAGAACATGAGTAGGTGAAAAGAAGTGATCAAGGGCACAACTTGCCTGGGCCTTGAGATCCAGGTACCAGGATGATCTTCAGATGACTCGTGACCTCACTGCTAGTCGTAGCAATTCAAACAAACATGGTATAGGCAAAATTAACATTACACCAAGCATGTAAATAAAATACACAGTAATAATCTAGACATTAAAATAAGATCACAGGAATTGGAATCATTAAATTTGGAGTTATAGATTTTAAGTTATGAATTTTTGTAGCTTTTATGCATTTAATACAAGATTAAGTGTTAGATAAATTTAAATGAGCTTTTCATGCCAAAACAGAGGCACAAAAAGATGAAGAATATTATTACAAAATTTTAGAAACTGGAATGGTGCAATTTGGAGCTAAAATGAATTTTCATATGAATTATCTAAGTTCTAGCAATTATTTTTATATTAAAAATCCATTTTCTATTTTATTTATTCAATTTCGACGAGTTCTGGACTGGGCCTCAATAACTAAAAAGCATAAGGGGCTCGGTGCAAAAATTCTAAGACTCAGTCAACAGCGCCCATGGGACGGCGGGTTGATTCAACAGAACCCGAGGGGCTCTTTAGAAAAATACCCAGCCGAAGGGGTATCGTGAATCCAGGGCCGTCCGATCACAAACCGATGGCCCAGATTAAATCGAGCCGACACCGAAACGGTACGCGCCCAGAGCCGTCGGATCCAGATCTAACGGTCACGACTTTAAAACTACGTGATCCCATCCCGAACGTCCATCCACAATCGGACGGCTGCGATCAAACCGAGCGAAGGGGTATTCCCCGATCTAATCGTGACCGTTGAATAAGATCCAACGGCCACGAGTCATCTCCCCAATTCGATGCTGACGACGGCGGCGCCGCCCTGGATTCGCGACGAAGCTCGCCGGAGTTGACCCAATCCGGCGCAACACTGCCCCAAATTCAAATTAAACGGCGCTACGCGTAGAGAAGGCGAAGGTGAACACAAAGGAAGACCCCATACCGGCGATTATGGCGCGGAGGCACACGGCCACGGTGGAGGGCGGATTCACGGCGGAGGCTTCACCACGGCGAGCGATTCCTTGCGTCACGGTGGCGCCCAACCCGAATTGGAGGCGCGGACAGCTTCCCCGAGCGAAGACGATACTCCCCGACCCGGCTTTGAGAGCGGAGACCCCCCAGCGGCGGCAATCCTCGGCGGCGGCGCTCCACTCCGGTTTCTTTCTCTCTCGGTGATGGTGGCTGGCAGTGGGGGAATGAAGGGAGGGAGGCGAGCACGGTGAGTTTTTATACCCGGAGCAAAGTCCGAGCGAGGAGGAGGCGGTGGCCGGTAGGCGCGCGATCCCCGGCGGCGAGCTCGCGCGATCCGTTGAGCCGCGGCGATTCTGTTGGGAGAGGGAGACGTCCTGACAAGCGGGGCCCGCGGACCAGAGACAGACGGCGAGCGAGTAGCGCGAAGGGAGGGAGCGGCTGACAGCGGAGGCCCGCGAATCAGAGAGAGGGAGAGCAGGCGAGCGCAGCGCGCGAGCGACTGGGCAGGGGGCCCCGCATGCCAGCGAAACAGCGAGAGCGCGCGCGCGCGTGAGTCTGCCCGGTGGGGCCCGCGTGTCGGCGCGCGTTGAGCGTGGAGTTGGGCTACGCGGTGGAAAGCGAGATGGGCCAAAAACGGGATCCGAGGCCCAGTTAGGTATAGTATCCTTTTTCTTTTTCTTTTCTATTTTCTTTTCCCTATTTTCAAATCCAATTCAAATCCAATTTGAATTCAAGTTTAAATTCAAACTTTTGTGAATAACTTGTCCTCAGTTTGAATAGTATACTTTAATAATATAAGTATGAAGAATTTTTATTCTGATTTTATTTTGTTTTATGTAGTATTTTCCCTACTCCTTTTATTTTCTATTTTCTATTTTTCCTTTCCATTTGAATTTTCAATCAACACAAGTTTAAAGTTCAAACACTTAATTTGGATACACATATAGAACTTTAGCATAATGTGCAAAAACCTATTTTATGTATTTCTTTATTTATTTTAGTCCTTTTAGACAAGTTTTTATTCATATAGTAGAATAATCCCTACCTCATTAATTCTAGGGAAATCAAATTTAGACTTATATATATTAAGAAATAGTTTAACCCTAATTCTTTCATATATCCTAACCCAAAAGGTAATTTAGATTATCTAAGTATCCTTAATTATGTATTTTTAACATATTCATGAGTGGAAACTTCTAAATTATGATTATCTTTAAGGAAAGGTGTTTTGATTTAAAATTTTTGAGAATTTTTCCTTATCTTCACAAGATTGGACTTTAGGGTGTTACAAATCCTACCCCCCTTAAAAATAATCTCGTCCTCGAGATTTGTAAGGAAAAAAAGGATGCATACTCATATGCACAAACAAAGAGATCTCAGCATGAGGTATAATTCTTTAACAAAACATTGGGTCAATAGACCTTTATTATTTCTTCTAAAATATTATCATATTACTAAAGTAACACCTAGATCTTACAAATCATCATAATTTATATCTATGTAGCTTGGTGAAGCTGGTGGTGGTGGGGGTTGTTGTTGTTGTTGTCTCTCCAGCCGTGCTTGCCTTATTTCTTGGCGGGCTTGACGTATTTCCTCGCGTTGTTGTCTTATCTGATTCTGCATCTCGGTCACCATGTCTGTTAACTGTTGTATTAACAGTCTTTGGGTAGCAACCACTTGATTGAGGTCAACAGGTGGAGGATTTGGAGGATTCATTTTCTGTTTGTTGTTACGTGATAATCTTTCCTTTCCTGGTATTGACCATGAAAGTTAGAAGCATGTGGTAATAGTTTTGCAAAGGAAATTACTAAGCGGAATGGATAAGCTAGTAGTTGGTTATAATCTATAGATTCTTTGGTAGGGCTTAATTTATGTCCAGATTGGGGTAACCAATCATATAAGGTGAATATCCAAGGGTAAGATAGAATCTGTCAAGATGAGAGATATACATGGGTGAGATAGGCTACAAGATGTAGGTTAAAAGTTTGTTTGTTATTAGGTGGGAATAGAAAGGTCATACTATTCATTATGGCACTATGGGTTGGGTTAGCTCATGGTTGAATTGATCCAATGTGCTAAGATAAGTTAATACATGGCTAGTGGGGTCTAATCTCTTCTACTAGTGTCATTAATCTGTTTAAGTGGACCACATTAAGTTAGATACCATTAGACCACAATAGATCAGGTCACATTAGGTAGGATAAGAATTGGATATGACTAGATTAGACTAGTTTAGGCTTAGATAGGTCCAACAGGGTAGAATATGTTAGGATGTTTTGAGATTAGTTAGATATGTTATGATAAGATAGAGTCTCTTGCTAGTTTATAATTGAGAGGTTATGCAACTATCAGATGGTTAAGGTAGTTGCATATGGTCAAGTCGATCTGTCATTCTTAATTTAGTGCAGGGTGAACTAAGTTAAGACCTGTTCTATAGGGGTAGAGTCTAAACTATTTCATCAGTATTATCTAACATGTTTGATAAGTCACTTTAGATTTGATCAGATCTAGGTTAGATTGGTGTGACTTGTTTGACTAGATAAGATCTAATTAATTTGCATTAGATCATGATTGTCATTCTAGAGTGGGATAACTATGCTAATTAGGGCAAGATGAGTCCATAAGGATAAGGTAGAATCTTTTGAGGTCAGTTAGTTCTATTAGGATGAGATAAAATCTTTTCAAGATAAGATGAATCTATTAAAGTAATAGAGTATCTTTTAAGATAAGATGGATCTATTAAGTTAAATATATTTTAATTAGGATAAGTTAGGATCTTTTGAGATAAGATGGATCTATGAGTGTAGGATAGAATCTTTTAAGGCCAGTTAGATCTATTAGGATAAGGATAAAATCTTTTCCAAGATAAGATGAGTATCTTTTAAGATGAGATGGATCTATTAAGATAAGGAGAGGGTCTTTTAAGATAAGATGGAGCTATTAAGCTTGATACATTTTTAATGAGGGACAATCTAAGTTTGATTAGTTATATATATGCCTAAGTATATGTAGATGCAATTGTGGACACTACTCCACAACCCATCACACTCAAACAAAGATCCAAATCAGACCGATATCATAGGAACAAACATTCAAATACATAGACACTTATAAAAATAGTTTTGTTTTTGTTCCTAAGAGTAGGTCTCCTATTCCTAAAGGTCACTTTGAGCACAGGATTTCAAAGTGTGAAATCCACATTTGTCTTTAGAATGAAAAAGGTAAGAATAATCAGAGTAAAGCGGAAATAGATGAGAAAAGATTAAGATAAGTTTAGAAAAGAATCAGGGTAGCAGAGGTAAGTAGACAAGGGTTGTCCAGTTCTATCTAGGTTTCGTCCTACAGTCAACATTGCTCTGATACCACTTCTGTAACACCCGGATTTTAGGGGTCCAAAACCCGGGGTTAACATAAACATCAGGTATGCTGGGACCAAGTCTCAAACATATGATGTATAGTGGCACAGGATCGAACGTCACATCTTTATATATAACAGGAGTTCTATACAAAATAAATAATTACATTATAAGGAGACAACGGTCCAGCAACCCAAAGTTGACTGGGAGACGACGACCTAGACCACTCACGAACTCATCACAGCATCCTCCATGAGCATCATCCTGCAGTACCTGTTCTTGACCTGTGGTGTATGTGAGACAGCAAGAGTGAGCTCACATACGTTCATCGCTCAACAAGTTGTGGGGAATAATGTGCATGAACTCACCAAAGGTGGGAGCTCATAAAGTGTAAGGCTTACCAAAGAAGATGGTTAGAGCTGAGCATTGCTTTTAAAGTTGGTCAAAATTTTATTAGCAATTACTAAGTATAAGTAAATACCAACCCAATTAAATAGTAGAACAAAAGTTAACATCTTCACCTGCAATGCAATGCATATGACAAATTGAATTTAGTTCCATAAATTAATCATGTGAGGGTCCGAGCTGCTCATGACCGTGAGCACGGCTAGTATACCAGTTTTACACTCTGCAGAGGTTGCGCATCTTTACCCACAAGTCGTGTTACCCATCTGCCAAGGGGTCATGAATCCCATACACCTCTACCAAGGAGGTGAGGCAGGGTAGCACTACGAGGCCTTTACAAAGTTCCACTAGCTTCCGAAAACCTGCTACAGTTTATAGGAAGATCCAGTACAGGAATCCCTTGCAGGACCGCCATCGCAGCAAAATCCTCCCGAGGGCCTCCCCGCACTGACCTCTCCCCTACTGCCCTTGCCCCTTTCGGGTAAGGTAGTCTTCCACTAGCTTTCCTAATTAATCAGCCAAGGGCATCCCATACTACCCTTGTGGTAGCACTGTTTTCCCGGGTGGTCGCTCCATGTTCCAATTAACATTAATGATATCAACATGAACATAAACAGAATAACAACTAGAATTGGAACATGGAGGTAATAAATGATTATCCCAAAACCATATAAAGCAATAGCAAACTACCCAAGTGATTCAGGGGTGAACAAGGTAATGAGATAAACAATCTAGGGTGACCTATTGGGTCCCATCAAAATTAACCTATGCAGATCATTATGATTAATTAGAACATGAGTAGGTGAAAAGAAGTGATCAAGGGCACAACTTGCCTGGGCCTTGAGATCCAGGTACCAGGATGATCTTCAGATGACTCGTGACCTCACTGCTAGTCGTAGCAATTCAAACAAACATGGTATAGGCAAAATTAACATTACACCAAGCATGTAAATAAAATACACAGTAATAATCTAGACATTAAAATAAGATCACAGGAATTGGAATCATTAAATTTGGAGTTATAGATTTTAAGTTATGAATTTTTGTAGCTTTTATGCATTTAATACAAGATTAAGTGTTAGATAAATTTAAATGAGCTTTTCATGCCAAAACAGAGGCACAAAAAGATGAAGAATATTATTACAAAATTTTAGAAACTGGAATGGTGCAATTTGGAGCTAAAATGAATTTTCTATGAATTATCTAAGTTCTAGCAATTATTTTTATATTAAAAATCCATTTTCTATTTTATTTATTCAATTTCGACGAGTTCTGGACTGGGCCTCAATAACTAAAAAGCATAAGGGGCTCGGTGCAAAAATTCTAAGACTCAGTCAACAGCGCCCATGGGACGGCGGGTTGATTCAACAGAACCCGAGGGGCTCTTTAGAAAAATACCCAGCCGAAGGGGTATCGTGAATCCAGGGCCGTCCGATCACAAACCGATGGCCCAGATTAAATCGAGCCGACACCGAAACGGTACGCGCCCAGAGCCGTCGGATCCAGATCTAACGGTCACGACTTTAAAACTACGTGATCCCATCCCGAACGTCCATCCACAATCGGACGGCTGCGATCAAACCGAGCGAAGGGGTATTCCCCGATCTAATCGTGACCGTTGAATAAGATCCAACGGCCACGAGTCATCTCCCCAATTCGATGCTGACGACGGCGGCGCCGCCCTGGATTCGCGACGAAGCTCGCCGGAGTTGACCCAATCCGGCGCAACACTGCCCCAAATTCAAATTAAACGGCGCTACGCGTAGAGAAGGCGAAGGTGAACACAAAGGAAGACCCCATACCGGCGATTATGGCGCGGAGGCACACGGCCACGGTGGAGGGCGGATTCACGGCGGAGGCTTCACCACGGCGAGCGATTCCTTGCGTCACGGTGGCGCCCAACCCGAATTGGAGGCGCGGACAGCTTCCCCGAGCGAAGACGATACTCCCCGACCCGGCTTTGAGAGCGGAGACCCCCCCAGCGGCGGCAATCCTCGGCGGCGGCGCTCCACTCCGGTTTCTTTCTCTCTCGGTGATGGTGGCTGGCAGTGGGGGAATGAAGGGAGGGAGGCGAGCACGGTGAGTTTTTATACCCGGAGCAAAGTCCGAGCGAGGAGGAGGCGGTGGCCGGTAGGCGCGCGATCCCCGGCGGCGAGCTCGCGCGATCCGTTGAGCCGCGGCGATTCTGTTGGGAGAGGGAGACGTCCTGACAAGCGGGGCCCGCGGACCAGAGACAGACGGCGAGCGAGTAGCGCGAAGGGAGGGAGCGGCTGACAGCGGAGGCCCGCGAATCAGAGAGAGGGAGAGCAGGCGAGCGCGCGCGCGAGCGACTGGGCAGGGGGCCCCGCATGCCAGCGAAACAGCGAGAGCGCGCGCGCTCGTGAGTCTGCCCGGTGGGGCCCGCGTGTCGGCGCGCGTTGAGCGTGGAGTTGGGCTACGCGGTGGAAAGCGAGATGGGCCAAAAACGGGATCCGAGGCCCAGTTAGGTATAGTATCCTTTTTCTTTTTCTTTTCTATTTTCTTTTCCCTATTTTCAAATCCAATTCAAATCCAATTTGAATTCAAGTTTAAATTCAAACTTTTGTGAATAACTTGTCCTCAGTTTGAATAGTATACTTTAATAATATAAGTATGAAGAATTTTTATTCTGATTTTATTTTGTTTTATGTAGTATTTTCCCTACTCCTTTTATTTTCTATTTTCTATTTTTCCTTTCCATTTGAATTTTCAATCAACACAAGTTTAAAGTTCAAACACTTAATTTGGATACACATATAGAACTTTAGCATAATGTGCAAAAACCTATTTTATGTATTTCTTTATTTATTTTAGTCCTTTTAGACAAGTTTTTATTCATATAGTAGAATAATCCCTACCTCATTAATTCTAGGGAAATCAAATTTAGACTTATATATATTAAGAAATAGTTTAACCCTAATTCTTTCATATATCCTAACCCAAAAGGTAATTTAGATTATCTAAGTATCCTTAATTATGTATTTTTAACATATTCATGAGTGGAAACTTCTAAATTATGATTATCTTTAAGGAAAGGTGTTTTGATTTAAAATTTTTGAGAATTTTTCCTTATCTTCACAAGATTGGACTTTAGGGTGTTACAACTGTCGACGTCCGAGCCTGCAAGATCGGGTTGTCTTGTAGCGTGTGTATGTTTTCTGCGGCCGCCGAGGCCCAAACACACTATCGTCGTGTTGTAAAGCTGTGTCCCTTTTCCTCTTGTTTCGAGTATCCGGACTTATTTGTCGGTAACAGAATAGTTTGTGCGGGCGAGAGTTGCTTTTCACAGAAGGTGATGAGTGAGGTATCCGTATCCCGGAGGCGTAGGAATCCCTCGGCTCAGTCGGCCTTGCCGCTTATGCGCACTCTTACTCGTCCATAGGGTTCTGTCACCGACGCAGTCAAGAAGGCCCGAAAAATCGTTCCGGCAGAGGAGCTTTCGAGCGTGAAGACTTGTTCGGTCCGTGGAATCACTTATCCGAGCGCGAGTTACTTATCGTAGAAGGTGATGAGTGAGGTATCCGTATCCCGGAGGCGTAGGAGTCCCTCGGCTCAGTCAGCCTTGGCTGCTTACGTGTACTCCATCATTTTCAGGATCCACTTTCGAAGTAGTCGAAAAGCACGAAAGGCATTCTGGCAGAAAAGATTCTTTTCTTTTTTCGAGGAAAATTTTGACGCAGAGGGGGTTCCCCCCTTCTAGCCCCCGAGGGAGGGTCGGGCTTTGCCGAAGCAAGGCTGACCCTTCCTTGACGACCAGACTTTGTGTGTGAACGAGGTATACGAACAACTTGAAAGCATCTTAAGGGTAGAAGCGACGTAGCTGTTGGATGTTCCAAGCGTTGCTGTAGACCTTGCCTTGACTGTTGGCCAGCTTGTATGTTCCGGGCTTCAGAATTTTGGCGACGACGAACGGCCCTTCCCAGGGAGGCGTGAGTTTATGCCGCCCTCGGGCGTCTTGTCGCAGCCGAAGCACCAGGTCGCCCTCCTGGAGGTCTCGGGACGGAACCCCTCGGGCGTGGTGGCGTCGCAGGGACTGCTGGTACCGCGCCGAGTGTAGTAAGGCCATGTCCCGAGCCTCCTCCAACTGGTCCAGTGAGTCTTCTCGATTAGCTCGATTGCTTTGGTCGGCGTAGGCCCTCGTCCTTGGGGAACCGTATTCTAGGTCTGTGGGCAAGATGGCCTCGGCCCCATAGACTAGAAAGAACGGTGTGAAGCCCGTGGCTCGGCTCGGCGTTGTCCTCAGACTCCAGACCACCGAGGTGAGCTTCTTCATCCATCGCTTGCCGAACTTGTTGAGGTCGTTGTAGATCTGAGGCTTGAGTCCTTGCAGAATCATGCTGTTGGCACGTTCTACCTGCCCATTCGTCATGGGGTGAGCCACGGCGACCCAGTCCACCCGGATGTGGTGATCCTCGCAGAAGTCTAGGAACTTTCTGCCGGTGAACTGGGTGCCGTTGTCGATGATGATGGAGTTCGGGACCCCAAAGCGATGGATGATGTTGGTGAAGAACGCCACCGCCTGTTCGGACCTGATGCTGTTTAGGGGTCGGACCTCGATCCACTTGGAGAATTTGTCGATGGCGACCAGCAGGTGCGTGTAGCCCCCGGGTGCCTTCTGCAAGGGGCCGACTAGGTCCAGACCCCACACAACAAACGGCTAGGTGATGGGTATGGTCTGCAGAGCCTGAGCGGGCAGGTGGGTCTGCCTTGCGTAGAACTGACACCCTTCGCAGGTGCGGAAAATTCTAGTGGCGTCGGCCACCGCCGTCGGCCAGTAGAAACCTTGTCGGAAGGCGTTTCCAACAAGGGTTCAGGGTGCTGCGTGATGGCCGCAAGCCCCCGAGTGTATCTCTTGTAAGAGCTCCTGGCCTTCGGCGATGGGAATGCATCGCTGGAGGATGCCCGAGGGGCTGCGGTGGTAGAGCTCCTTCCCATCTCCCAGCAAGACGAAAGACTTGGCGCGCCGCGCCACTCGCCGAGCTTCGGCTTGGTCGAGGGGTAGCTCTCCTCGGTGGAGATATTGCAGGTACGGGGTCTGCCAGTTTTGATTAGGCGTGACCTCGCTCTGCTCCCCCTCGACGCGCAGTGCCTCACCCTCGGGGGCCGAGGGTACCTCGGGCCGAGCCGAGGGTACCTCGGACCGTGCCGAGGGTACCTCGGACTGAGCCGAGGGTGCCTCGGGCTGGGCCGAGGCCTTCTCGGGCTCAGGCGTGTCATCGGTCTTGACGAAGGGTTGATGCAGGTCTCGGGAGAATACGTCCGGGGGAACCGTTGTTCGCCCCGAGGCTATTTTAGCCAGCTCGTCCGCAGTCTCGTTGTAGCGTCGGGCGATGTGGTTGAGCTCGAGCCTGTAGAACTTGTCTTCCAGGCGCCGAACCTCATCGCAGTAGGCTTCCATCTTCGGGTCGCGGCAGTGGGAGTTCTTCATGACTTGGTCGATGATGAGCTGCGAGTCACCGCGAGCGTCGAGGCGTCGGACCCCTAGCTCGATGGCGATTCGCAACCCGTTTACCAGAGCCTCGTACTCAGCCACGTTGTTGGACGCCGGGAAGTGGAGGCGTAGCACGTAGCGTAGGTGTTTCCCGAGGGGCGAGATGAAGAGCAGGCCCACGCCGGCCCCCGTCTTCATCAGCGACCCGTCGAAAGACATGGTCCAGAGCTCCGGTTGGATCGAAGCTGTTGGGAGCTGGGTGTCGACCCATTCAGCCACGAAGTCCGCTAAGACCTGGGACTTGATGGCCTTCCATGGGGCGAACGAGATCGTCTCGCCCATGATCTCCACCGCCCACTTCGTAATCCTACCCGAGGCCTCTCGGGACTGGATGATCTCCCCCAGGGGGAAGGATGACACCACAGTCACCGGATGAGACTCGAAGTAGTGTCGCAACTTCCGCCGCGTCAGGATCACCGCGTTCAGCAGCTTCTTAATTTGTGGGTAGCGGTTCTTGGTCTCGGACAGTACCTCACTGATGAAGTAGACTGGCCTCTGGACAGGCAATGCATGCCCCTCTTCTCGTCTCTCAACCACAATCGCGGCGCTAACCACCTGAGTGGTCACGGCGACGTAGATCAAGAGGGCTTCTCCGGCAGCGGGGGCACCAAGATGGGCGCGTTCGTGAGGAGCGCCTTCAGGTTCCCGAGGGCTTCCTCGGCCTCAGGGGTCCAAGCGAAGCACTCGACCTTCCTTAAGAGGCGGTACAGAGGCAGGCCTCTTTCGCCGAGGCGCGAGATGAAACGGCCCAGAGCCGAGAGGCATCCCATGACCCTCTATACGCCTTTCAAGTCCTTGATGGGCCCCATGCTGGTGATGGCTGCGATCTTCTCCGGGTTGGCTTTGATGCCCCGCTCGGAGACGATGAACCCCAATAGCATGCCTCGGGGGACCCCCAAGACACACTTTTCGGGATTGAGCTTCACGCCTTTCGCCTTGAGACCTCAGAATGTCACTTCAAGGTCGGAAAGGAGGTTGGAGGCTTTCCTCGTCTTGACTACGATGTCATCGATGTAGGCCTTGACCGTTCAGCCGATGTGTTCGTCGAACACATGGTTCATGCATCACTGGTACGTTGCACCCGCATTCCTCAAGCCGAACGGCATGGTAACACAGCAGTACATGCCGAAGGGTGTGATGAAAGAAGTCGCGAGCTGGTCAGACTCTTTCATTCTAATCTGGTGATACCCTGAGTAGGCATCAAGGAAAGACAGGGTTTCGCACCTAGCAGTGGAATCCACGATTTGATCAATGCGAGGCAGAGGGTAGGGAACTTTCGGACATGCTTTGTTTAGACCAGTGTAGTCTACACACATCCGCCATTTCCCCCCTTTCTTTCTCACAAGCACAGGGTTGGCAAGCCATTCGGGATGGAATACCTCTTTGATGAACCCTGCCGCCATTAGCTTGTGGATCTCCTCGCCTATGGCTCTGTGCTTTTCTTCGTCGAATCGGCGCAGAGGCTGCTTCACGGGTCGGGCTCCAGCTCGGATATCCAGCGAGTGCTCGGCGACTTCCCTCGGTATGCCGGGCATGTTCGAGGGACCCCACGCGAAAACGTCGGCGTTTGCGCGGAGAAAGTCGACGAGCACTGCTTCCTATTTGGGGTCGAGCTCGGAGCCGATCCGGATCTGCTTGGAGGCGTTGTTGCAGGGATCGAGAGGGACGGACTTAACCGTCTCCGCTGGCTCGAAGTTGCCGGTGCGGCGCTTCACGTCTGGCGCCTCCCTGGAGAGGCTCTCCAGGTCGGCGATGAGGGCCTCAGACTCGGCGAGGGCCTCGGCGTACTCCACGTCGCATTCGTACGCGTGTCGGTACGTGGGCCCGACGGTGATGACCCCGTTGGGGCCCGACATCTTGAGCTTGAGGTAGGTGTAGTTGGAGACGGCCATGAACTTGGCGTAGCATGGCCTCCCCAGCACTGCGTGGTAGGTTCCTCGAAACCCAACCACTTCGAATGTGAGGGTCTCCCTTCGAAAGTTGGAGGGCGTCCCAAAGCGGACGGGTAGGTCGAGTTGTCCGAGGGGTTGGACGCGCTTCCCGGGGATGATCCCGTGGAAAGGCGCAGCGCCCGTCCAGACCGAGGACAAATCGATCCACAGGAGCCCGAGGGTCTCGGCATAGATGATGTTGAGGCTGCTGCCTCCGTCCATGAGGACCTTGGTGAGCCTGACGTTGCCGATGATGGGGTCGACAACGAGCGGGTATTTCCCCGGACTCGGCACATGGTCGGGATGGTCGGCTTGGTCAAAGGTGATGGGCTTGTCGGACCAGTCTAGGTAGACTAGCGCCGCCACCTTTACCGAGTAGACCTCCCGACGCTCTTGCTTGCGGTGCTGAGCCGAGGCGTTTGCCACTTGCCCACCATAGATCATGAAGCAGTCGCGGACCTCGGGGAACTCTCCTGCCTTGTGATCTTCCTTTTTAGCGTCGTCGAGAGCCTTGCCACCCTCTGCGGGTGGCCCGACCTTGTGAAAGTGTCGTCGAAGTATGGCACACTCCTCAAGGGTGTGCTTGACGGGCCCCTGATGATAGGGGCATGGCTCCTTGAGCATCTTGTCGAAGAGGTTGGCACCTCCGGGAGGTTTCCGAGGGTTCTTGTACTCGGCGGTGGCGACAAGGTCCGCGTCGGCGGCGTCGCGTTTCGCTTGCGACTTCTTCTTGCCCTTCTTCTTGGTGCCGCGCTGCGTTGACGCCTCGGGAACATCTTCCGGTGGGTGGCCCTGGGGCTGCTTGTCCTTCCGGAAGATGGCCTCAACCGCCTCCTGGCTAAAGGCGAACTTTGTGGCGATGTCCATCAGCCCGCTCGCCCTGGTGGGGGTCTTGCGACCCAGCTTGCTCACCAGGTCGCGGCAGGTGGTGCCGGCGAGGAACGCGCCGATGACATCCGAATCGGTGATGTTGGGCAGCTCGGTGCGCTGCTTCGAGAATCGCCGGATGTAGTCCCGGAGAGACTCTCCCGGCTGCTGGCGGCAGCTTCGGAGATCCCAGGAGTTTCCAGGACGCACGTACGTGCCTTGGAAATTGCTGGCGAAGGCTTGGACCAGGTCGTCCCAGTTGGAGATCTGCCCCGGAGGCAGGTGCTCCAGCCAGGCTCGAGCGGTGTCGGAGAGGAACAGGGGGAGGTTGCGGATGATGAGATTATCATCGTCTGTTCCACCCAGTTGTCAGGCCAGCCAATAGTCCGTGAGCCACAGTTCCGGTCTCGTCTCCCCCGAGTACTTTGTGATAGTAGTCGGGGTTCGGAACCGGGTCGGGAACGGCGCCCGTCGTATGGCGCGGCTGAAAGCCTGCGGACCGGGTGGTTCAGGCGAAGGACTCCGATCCTCCCCGCTCTCGTAGCATCCCCCACGCCTGGGGTGGTAGCCTCGGCGTACCCTCTCGTCGAGGTGGGCCCGACGGCCGTGGTGATGGTGCTCGTTGCCGAGGCGACCCGGGGCCACAGGCGCTGTGTTGCGCGTGCGCCCGGTATGGACCGAGGCTTCCCACATGAATCGGGAAGTCGCGGCGCGATGTTCCGAGGGGTACCCCTGCCTTCGGGAGGCGGAGCTTTCGGCCCGTCGGACCGCGGCGTCCTCCAGGAGATTCTTGAGCTCTCCCTGGATACGCCACCCCTCAGTGGTTGATGGCTCCGGCATCGCGTGGAGAAGTACTGCCGCTGCAGCCAGGTTCTGTCCGACTCCACTGGAAACCGGTGGCGGCCTTACCCTGACGTCGTCGGCAATGCAGTGCTAGATGCCCTGGGGGAGATGACGCGCTTCTCCGGCCGGAGGTTGGCCCGCCCATTCCTGCCCGATGTCCCGGCGGATCGGCTCAAGCGTTCCTACTCCCTCGTCGAGCCTGGCCTGCCTCTCGCGGATTTGCTCGAGCTGTGGGTCATGACCCCCCGCCGGAACGGGGACCACAGCTAGCTCCCGAAGGATGTCAACGCGAGGCACGGGCCTAGGGGGATCACCGTTCTCTGGTATACCAAGATGGTTGCCTTCGCCGGGACCCCCTAGATCGACGTGGAAACATTCGCGACTTGGGCCGCAGTCCTCGTCGTCGAGGTTGTGGCTACCGTCGGAACAGTAGGAAAGGCAGTAATCGCATGCGGTCATGAAGTCCCGCATGGCACGGGGGTTACCAAGTCCGGAGAAATCCCAACAGAAATCAGGCTCGTCCTCTTCCTCGGACCTCGAGGGCCCGTAGGTCGAGACGGCCGTCAGCCGGTCCCAGGGTGACCGCACACGATACCCGGAGGGTTTGGACTCGCCTCTATGAGAGTGTCCACCGAAGCGGAGTTGCTTGGCGGGTCGAGGCCGAATCCAAAAGGCGCGAGATGGAAATCGGTCGGTACCTTTTGGTCGACGAGCGGTGACAAAGTCACGTCAGGGACTGACTGCACTGTCGTCTCAGCTACGAGGGTGACGCCCAGCAAGTCCTTCGCGAGCGTGCTGGCGTCGTCCGTTTGCTTGAGGTTGGTGTGTTGCGGGGAGATGGCGCTCGTCTTCGTCTCATAAGCGAGGCCGTCGCCCGACGCGCTCTCCGTGGGGGCGCCGGTGCCGTCGACTCGCTCGACAGCCAACGAGGTGCCGCCTCCTGCTTGGCCTTGGTTGTCCCACCTCCTCCCCCGCGGGGGGGAGGGGACGGGACAAGTCCGAATGTCGTCCTTCCAGCACGTGGGGAAGGCGTCGTCGATTTCCCCGCCGGTGGGCGGGTTGTCGACCGCCATTGTCGCTGTCGCGCGGTGGGGGAAGGAGTATCATGTCGTAGCTGCCGTTGAGGGACATGAACTCAAGACTCCCAAAACGGAGCACCGTCCCGGGTTGGAGAGGTTGCTGGAGACTGCCCATCTGGAGCTTGACGGGAAGCTGTTCGTCAACACGCAGCAGGCCCCTACCTAGCGCGCCAACTGTCGGTGTTTCGGAACCCGGGGGGTCCCTGGACCGACGAGTAAATCGTCGCCGCGTGCCCCAGCCCAGATGGGTCGGCGCGAGGCGGAACGCGAAGGGGGGAGAGAGCAACCAGAGGGAGACAGGCGTGGGAGGTGGAACCCGCGGCCTTCGTGTTAGCCCCGCGCCCAGGTCGAGTGCGCTTGCAGTAGGGGGTTACAAGCGTCCACGCGGGAGGGAGGGAGCGGCCTTGCGCGAGCGCCGTCCCATCCTTCCCCGCGCGGCCAACCCCCTGTAAGAGGGCCCTGGTCCTCCCTTTTATAGGCGAAGGAGAGGATCCAGGTGTACAATGGGGGGTGTAGCAGTGTGCTACCGTGTCTAGCGGAGGAGAGCTAGCGCCCTAAGTACATGCCATCGTGGCAGCCAGAGAGGTTTTGGCACCCAGTTCGTGTGATGTCGTGGCCGTCGGAGGAGCGTTGGAGCCTGGCGGAAGGATAGCTGTCGGGGCTGTTGAGTCCTTGCTGACATCCTCTTGCTTCCGTAAGGGGGCTGAGAGCCGCCGTCGTCACAGGGCATGCGGGGCGCCATCATTACTTGTATAGTAGAGCGAGCCAGATGGGACGCCGGTCTTGTTCCCCGTAGCCTGAGTCAGCTCAGGGTAGGGTAATGATGGAGCTTCCTGTTGACGTGGTCGGTCCGTGCCCTAGGCTGGGCGAGGTGGAGGCTCCTCCGAGGTCGAGGTCGAGTCTGTCTTCCGAGGTCGAGGTCGAGTCCGAGCCCCTGGGTCGGACGAGGCGGAGACCGTCGGCTGAGGCCAGGGCTGAGTCCGAGCCCTGGGGTCGGCCGAAGCGGAGTTCGTCGTCCTTCGGGGCCGAGCTCGAGTCCGAGCCCTGGGGTCGGGCGGAGCGGAGTTCGTCGTCTTCCGGGGCTGAGCCCGAGTCCGAGCCCTGGGGTCGGGCGGAGCGGAGTTCGTCGTCTTCCGGGGCTGAGCCCATGTCCGAGCCCTGGGGTCGGGCGAAGCGGAGTTTGTCGTCTTCCGGGGCTAAGCCCGAGTCCGAGCCCTGGGGTCGGGCGGAGCGGAGTTCGTCGTCTTCCGGGGCTGAGCCCGTGTCTGAGCCCTGGGGTCGGGTGGAGCGGAGTTCATCGTCTTCCGGGGCTGAGCCCGTGTCCGAGCCCTGGGGTCGAGCGGAGCAGAGTTTCCTATGACGCCTGAGGCCGGACTTGGCTGCTGTCAGCCTCACTCTGTCGAGTGGCTCAGCAGTCGGAGCGGCGCAGGCGGCGCTGTCCTCTTGTCAGACTGGTCAGTGGTGCGGCGAAGTGACTGCGGTCACTTCGGCTCTGTTGATTGGAGGGCGTGCGTCAGGATAAAGGTGTCAGGCCACCTTTGCATTAAATGCCCTGCGATTTGGTCAGTTGGCGTGGCGATTTGGCCAAGGTTGCTTCTTGGTGAAGACTGGGCCTCGGGCGAGCCGAAGGTGTGTCCGTTGCTGGAGGGGGTCCTCGGGCGAGACGTAGGTCCTCCGGGGTCGGCTGTCCTTGCCCGAGGCTGGGCTCGGGCGAGGCGTGATCGCGTCCCTCGAATGGACCGATCCTTGACTTAATCGCACCCATCAGGCCTTTGCAGCTTTGTGCTGATGGGGGTTACCAGCTGAGATTTAGGAGCCTTGAGGGTACCCCTAATTATGGTCCCCGACAAATTTCTTTTCACTGGACTATGATTCAACAGATTTTTCTTGTGAACTACATCACTTAGGCATGCTAGGAAAAGTATGGTTGCCCTCTGGTTTCCATTTTCAATCCCTTTTTTTTCATTTTCCTAAGTTTGAGCATAAACAAGTTTTAGTGAATAAATCTTCCTTAACCTTGTATACTGGGGTGTTTATTAATTTTAAACAGTGTAACTACTAGGTTAGTGTCTCCACTATTTTTCTCAACTCTGGTCTAACAACATTTCTATCTTTCCCTTTATTATTAAGTTTTGGGCAGTTTTCTTATTTAAATCAAAACTCTAGAAAACATTACAGGAACCATGGGGTTTACTATTTTTGCTTGATAGTTTATATTTCACAAAGTCTAGCAAAATTGGTTTGACTAAATTTGGATGAGTATTCTTCAAGTTATGTATTTATCAAGTTTTTTGCAGTATTTAAAAGAAAAGTAAATTCGAAATGGGAAAAGAAAAACATATTTGCGCTGAAGTCCCTGGGTTTTCTTCCCCCTTTTCTCTCACAAATCAGCCCTCGGTCTACTATTCGCATGAGTCACTGACCTTACGCATAACCCCCTGAACTTATCCTATATCTAACCCACGATCCTTGGCTGGCTGGAACAGTAACCAGGGCAAAGATCACGGCGGCGAGGCTCACTGGCGACAGTAGAGCTCCGGTGGGGTGGTCGGTGACGTCGGGGAGGTCACGGCGGTCACGTCGGTGTGCGGGTCGGCGTCGGAGGTGACTGGAGCTGCTCTGGCCACGAGTGCAGGCGGCGGAGGTCGTCGGCGGCACCTGCTCCGGCCAAACCACGGCGGTAGGGTTCAATCAAGGTGCACGAGGAGCTCCTCTGGGTGATGTAGAGGCTATGCGCGCAAAGAATCGAGAAATGGTTCAGTGGGTTACCCGGTCCACGTGCTCTGGCGGGGTTACGAACTCTGGTGAGCGTGATCGCACTATTCCGGTGGGGCTGGTCCTCGGCTCAAGCTTGGGAAAGCTTCACGGCCTCTCGAGGAAGCTATCCGAGGGCTCAAATCGAGCGGAGGTGAGCGGGAGTGGTTTGGCCATGGTGGGCACCCTCGGGTGGCTCTGACGGGTCGTGGGGAGGTCGGCGCAGCTGCGGGCTAGCTCAGGAAAGCTATATGCGGTGCGAAGGTTGTGACAGGGAAGGTGGTCGTGCATGAGGGTGGGCTTTATAGCCACTCACGGGCACGACACGGGTGTGGGCACGGGAGCGGCCGAGGGCACATGGGGGCGCGCGTGCGGGCGTGCTCTAGGCGCGTTCCCGAGTGCCTACCCACGTCGAACACGTGGTGGTTTGGTTCTGCCGGTGTTCAAAGGCCTGTTTGGTCACCTTAGCGTGTAGATCTCAGCAAAAATCCCATGTAAGGTCTCTTCTCTGCACCATATCCTATCTTTTCCATGTGAGTTCCAAGCGAAGATATGGTCGGGGTTGAGAGATATTGTGGTGTGAAGTTGGCTCTGTCTAAGTTGTCTAGCCCAAGACAAAAACCGTGTCAAGTCATGTCAAACGACTTAGGGTTGGGTTCAAATTTTTCTAGGGTGTTCTAGGGGTCTTTAGGCGCCATTTTGTTAGTGTGGCCCTATGGTTTTGAGGTTTGGAAAAATGTGAACATGTTTGATCTTTGAAAGAGGGCTGGTTTTGAAATTGAGAAAAATCTGATTTTTCTTTTATGCCCTTCTCTTTGGTGACCTTTTTGGGGTTTTTCTGAAGTCTTTTTGGGGTCACTCTCTTATTATTTTTGTAGGTATTAAGTGTACTACAACTTTTATAATTAGCCCAAGTCATGATAATGTGGTTTACATAGCCTTTTTGCTACACTCCCCTCTAGGGCTCCATTTGCCTAAAGGGATTTGAATTAGGGTTTGAGCCATTCTCTCCTATTTAGGTGCATGATAAGGCCAAAGCATGACTTCTAAGATGGGTTACACCTACTTAGGATCTTGACCCCCAAGTTTGGTGTCTTTTGCTCAAACTAAACCACATGTGATGATGGGTTCAATAGTGTAGGCTTGAGTGAAAACCCTAAGTAACACCTGGGGTGTTACAGCCCTCCCCCCTTAAAGGAATCTCATCCTGAGATTTTGGGTAGGGGTCCTTTAGAGGGGGTACCAAGAAGGTGTGCTAGGGTGTTGCATTTTCCTTTATCCAAGTTCTCTAGTTAACTGCTCTTCGAATGTCATTCTCTTTGCAACTTCAGAAGGAAGTCCTTTTAAAGTCATTTTCAAAGCTTACAATACCTTTAACATCTAAGTTTTTCTTACATTTAGATTCAAAGGGCAGGTGGGGGTGGGGGTTTTTTTGGATTACGTACCGACTCTTTGGGCAGAAAGTCGGGGAAGCGAGAACGTAGAAAATCCTCAGTCTCCCACGTAGCCTCTTCTACTGAATGGTGACTCCACTGAACTTTATACATCCTGATCGACCTTGCCTGCATTGATTTCTCCTTTTGATCTAATACCTTGACAGGGTGCTCTTGATAGGACAAGTCGGGTTCTATCTCCAATTCTGGTTTAGATAGCACTTCTGTGGGTAAGCGGACACACTTTCATAGCTGAGATACATGGAATACATCATGAACTGCTGACATATGGGGTGGCAACTTCAATTGATATGCTACCGGCCCACAAGTTTCTTTGATCTCATAGGGTCCAATGTAGCGAGGAGCTAACTTGCCCTTGATTCCAAATCTCTGAACACCTTTGGTGGGTGACACCTTAAGATAAACATGATCTCCCACTTCAAACTGTAGAGGCTTCCTCCTCTTGTCATGATAGCTCTTTTGCCTGGCCTGAGCAGCTTCTAGGTTCTTCTTAATGACTCTGACCTTCTCCTCTACTTCAAGTACCAAGTCAGGTCGAAGTATTTCCCTCTCTCCAGCTTGAGACCAATTTAGCGGTGTTTTACACCTTCTCCCATACAAGGCCTCGAAAGATGCCATCTTTAGACTGGACTGGTAGCTGTTGTTATATGAAAACTCCGCCAAGGAAAGGCACTTGTCCCAATTTTTACCATAGTGTAGCACACAGGCTCGCAACATGTCTTCGAGAATTTGATTCACTCTTTCTGTCTGACCATCTGTTTGAGGATGGTATGCTGAGCTTCTTATTACATGGGTCCCAAGTGATTTTTGGAGCTGCTCCCAAAAGCGTGCCACAAACAGTGCTCCTCTGTTAGATACAATAGTCTTCGGAATTCCATGCAAACACACTATTTGATCAATATAGATTTCTGCATACTTCTCTGTCTTGTGGGTGGTATGCACTGGTAAGAAATGAGCTGTCTTGGTCAACCTATCCACGATGACCCAAATAGAATCATGGTGTCGGGAGGTATTGGGCAATCCCAAGATAAAATCCATGCAAATATTCTCCCATTTCCAAGATGGTATGGGAAGGGGCTGTAAGGTGCCTGCTACCTTCAAATGACTGGCCTTGACTCTCTGGCAAGTGTCGCATTCAGATATATACTTAGCAATTTCCCTTTTCATTCTGGTCCGCCAGTACAAGGATCTGAGATCATGATACATCTTGTTACTACCGAGGTGCATGGAAAATTTGGAAAGGTGAGCCTCACCCATTATTTTCTTTCTGAGCTCGGGGTTCTTGGGAACAACCAATCGGTCTCCAAACCATAGAATTCCTTTGCTGTCCTGACGGAAGCATTTGTATTTGTCTACCTTTTGTTCGATCATTTCCTTAATGACTTGAACACCCTTGTCACCGATCTGTGCCATGACTATCTGCTCATGTAAAGTGGGCTCCACTGAAATATAACTTAAGGCATCGGAGGAAACAACTTCTATTTTCAGCTTGCAGAACTCATCACACAGGGTGGTGATTTTTGCATCCATATTCACACAGTTGCACTGGGCCTTCCGACTTAAGGCATCTGCCACAACATTGGCTTTGCCAGGATGGTAATGTACTTCCAAATCATAGTCTTTGATTAATTCTAACCATCTTCTCTGCCTCATATTAAGATCTGCCTAAGTAAAAATATACTTGAGACTCTTGTGATCAGTATATATATTACAATGAGTTCCCATTAAGTAATGTCTCCAAATCTTGAGAGCATGAACTACGACTGCTAACTCCAGATCATGTGTGGGGTAGTTCTGCTCATGGGGTCTGAGTGCTCTAGATGCATAGGCAATGACTCTATTGTCTTGCATCAAGACACATCCCAATCCAGTACCGGAAGCATCTCAATAAACCTCAAAGGGTTTGGTGTTGTCAGGCTGAGCTAATACGGGTGCTGTCGTCAAATGTTGCCTTAGTGTATGAAAGGCATCCTCACATTTCTGGCTCCATTCATATTTGACTCCTTTCTTCAACAATTCAGTCATTGGCTTGGCAATCCTAGAGAAATCTAGAATAAACCATCGATAATACCCTGCCAATCCCAGAAAACTACGGATCTACCATACAGTGGTAGGAGGTTTCCAATTCATCACTTCTTGGACTTTCTCAGGATCAACAGATACCCCATCCTGAGAAATGGTGTGGCCCAAGAACTTGATTTCCCTCAGCTAGAATTCACATTTGGACAATTTAGCATACAACTGATGGTCGCACAGTCTCTGAAGTACGGTATGCAAATGCTTAGTGTGCTCGGCTTCATTCCTGGAATAAACCAGAATGTCATCAATGAAGACCACCACAAACTTGTCTAGCTCTGGCATAAAGACTGAGTTCATCAAATACATGAAATAAGCCGGGGCATTGGTCAGTCTGAAAGACATCACCAGGTACTCATAAAGCCCATATCTGGTAGAGAAGGCTGTCTTGGGAATATCACTGGCCCTGATTTTTATCTGATGATAGCCAGAGCGAAGATGTATCTTTGAAAATACCTGGGCTCCCACCAACTGATCAAACAACACATCAATGTGGGGCAATGGATACTTGTTCTTGATTGTTACCGCATTGAGAGGGCGGTAGTCGACACACAACCTCTAACTCTCATCTTTCTTCTTTACGAATAAGGCGGGACATCCCCATGGGGAAGTACTTGGGCGAATGAATCCCTTGTCCAACAATTCTTGTAACTGCTTTTTCAACTCCGCCAACTCTGCTGGGGGCATCCTATAAGGTCTCTTGGATATAGGGGCAGTTCCGGGTTGTAATTCAATCACGAACTCTATGTCTCTGTCGGGTGGCATCCCTGGCAATTCATCCGGAAAAACATCTGGGTAGTCACAGACCACTGGGATTCTCTCAACCGGTGATTCTATCATGGTGAATGCACAGGAACGGGTACAACCCTGATCGGGCAAATATAATGTAATTTCACCACAAGTAGGTGAATGTATCTCAATGGCCCTTGCTGCGATGTCAATTACTACCTGATGTCTTGTTAACCAGTCAGTTCCCAATATGATATCCACGCTATCCAAACCCAAAATGAGGAGGGTGGTTTTAATTATAAGACTACCAAACTTTATAGGCACATGCCTGTTGATTTGATAGGTGGCAACCCTGCCTCCTGGTGTTGAAATTGTAATACCCCCATCGGTGTGATGGAAAGGTAACTGGCATTTGACACTAAATTTTGTACTGTTAAAAATGTGTGATGCACTAGAATCAAAAAGAATGATTGCAGGATAATTCAAAACAGAAAAGATACCAGTCATGACGGGCGCTCCCTCTGGAATGTTAGCCATGGTGGTGAAGTTCAGCTTGCCTTGCCTTACTTGCACCTTCTGCCTCTTGCCTTGATTTTGGTTGGAATTCTGCCCCTGCCTCTGCTGATTTCTAGGGCAATTCTTGGCATAATGTCCGGTGTTACCACAAGTGAAACACCTGTTGTCATTGGCCTGACGGTACTGCTGCTGTTGTGGTCGGATCACCCAACGTCCTTGCTGCTGCTGAGGTCCCCTGTTCTGAGTGTCAGATACAATCCTGAAACGCTGAGGCTGAGCTGATGATCCTGTCACAGGGGTCTTCCTCTTCTTTTCTGCCTGACGGGCTGTGATGCAGTCCTCCTGAGAAATGGCCATGTTGACTAACTCATTATAGCTGTTGGCCTTGACTAGGTTGAGACGATCATGGAGCTTAGTGCTGAGGCCCCTCTTGAACCTGTCCCTCTTCTTCTCATCAGTGTCTGCGTGATATCCAGCATACTGACACAGGTCATTGAAGGCCTGAGCATACTGCAACACAGTACGATTCCCCCGAGTGAGTGCCAGAAACTCATTAAGCTTGCGATCCATAATGACTGCTGGTATATGATGCCCTCTGAAGGCTGCCTTGAACTCTCTCCATCCCACCATGTTCGCGCGGGGCCGCGAAGCTGCTGGGTGGTGAACCTGACCTTAGCCACATCTGAACAAACTCCATTTAGTAGTGGAAATTTGGATTCCACTACCCTAAGCCATACATCAGCATCAAGTGGGCCCTCTGCCCGAGTGAACAATGGTGGCTGAGTGCTAAAGAAATCCTGATTAGTGGCCGCTGCTGGGGGACGCTGATGGTGATCACCACCACCATAATGCTGAGGTGGCGGCTGACGCTGAGCCAACTGTCGCAGAATCTCATTTTGCTGAGCCATCAACTCTTACATGGTAGGAGGCGGTGGCGGTGGTGGAGGAATGCGTTCATTCTGTCCACGACGCGCTCTTCCTGCCATCTGAAAAATTAAGGATGCTCTCAGAACCATATTTCTAATGTCAGGGTTCATACGTGGTGAAAGAGTCGAAAGGGTAAAACCAATATTTTCTTGCATAATTTATAAAAGATATTACGTGGCATAAAACTTTTCTTCTTAATTCAAAGCTGACATCATTCACCCTCCATACTTCCAAAAGAGTTTGTTACGATTACATCAGTGACTCCAAAAGACTCAACTCTGTCTAGCCTAGTATCCCAAAGGTGCAAAAGCTAAGCTAGCTTCGAGGAGTTATACCGCCACACACATCTAACTCTGTCCCAGCAACCTAGTGAGAAAACGAGGCAACGCTTGACTCGGGGGAAGGTGGTCTCCCTAAGCCAGCAGTGTCCAAGCTGGATGCAGGCTCCGGCTCCTCTCCTCCCTCGATATCGACATCCTCGTTGGCCTCCATGTCCTGGATCTCCTGGTGGTGCATATCCAAATGTTGGTTAGCTTCCGCAAGTTGCTGCTGAGTGTTGATTAGCTGATCCTCGAGAACCTCAATGGTGTTCTCCCTAGTTCCCACTAGCTCCTCAAGCTCCTGGATCTCGTTGGACATCTGTTCCACCTATAGGTCCTTTTCCACCATCTCAGTGGATAGGTCTACCACAAGTTCCTCTCTGTTATCCAAGGTGATCTTGGTAGCCTCCAACAATGCCATTAGCTGAGACATTGCCTCTCCTCGCATCACTTGCAGACGATACAGGGCATCCATGCACCGCACCGTCAAGTGAGCAGTCTGCCCTGGGTAAAGAGCCCATATATCCTTGGCATGCTCCACTCGGTCCTTCCACATTGGGTCGTCCTCCTTCTCAGCGGGGAACAAGCCAATGGGATGAGTAGATAGCTCCAAGGGGTGAAAACCACAGAAGGTCGTCAGCCCGTGGAGAGCAATGGCCTCGATAGTATCCTCAGCCCGGTATCCGAAAGACTCGGAGTCCAACGAACGCCAGCCTGGCTGTAAGGGATGTGGCTCCAGGGTCATCCTCACCCTACAGCGTGGCACCCGGTGCTTCTCGAACAGCTGCATCGTGTATTGGGGAGGCGTCGTGTAATCGGCTCCCTGAAGTACCTCCCACAAGGTACGGCAAAAACCCTCTCGTGCAAGTCTGTCCGTGTGGGAATGTGTGTTCCCTCCATCCGAGGATCCGTGAGAAGTCATCTGTGTACGGTTAAGCGTAAGTGAAAAAGAAAAAAAGAATTATAAAAGTAAAAAGGGGATCAAGGCTTGGCCTATTGAAGGTCACGATAAGGTCACTGAATGTACTTAATCTTTCATTATCATGTATCTAAAGTTCTTACCCAATTACCAAGTAGTTTAAGTAAGGATGCATGCATGCTCGTCCTAAACGACCTCATTTCAACTTAGAGGGAATAGGGAAGAACTCCCATCCCTTATAGTAGCCTGTAGGGCTTACTCAAATAACCACCTAGCTACCCCTCTATTATCCTAAGGCTTTACGTCCTAGGTCTATCCTTATCGTCCTAACGATCTATCCAACATTTGTTTCTAACAAGTTTTACTTTTGAAAAGGATGGTATTTACAGTTTATTGATTCCTCTGTGGTGGTACGAGCTCTGATACCGGCTGTGGCAGAACCGCCCGAATTATTCCAACTTAAGTGCCTAAGTCCCACCTTAGAGGCTAGACCACACTTAAATAGGAATAACACGTCAGTCCCTCGGATCTAGTCCGACGAGGCCACTAACAGGATCAAGTACCACGTACTCACTCGATGGTGAGGCACAGAGCAAATACAATAAAGCATAAAACCATACATTAAAGAGTATTAAATTTATTACAACATCATCGGAGTTTTATCAAAAGTAGTGATCATTGTTCGGAATACAGCGGAATAAAACTAACGATAAATAAATGGAGGGATGGGGAAGCCTGTCCCATCACTCCTCATTCTCCTCCCCAGCCGAGGTAGGGTCCCACTCGACTGTCCAACCCAGTGGCAAGATGGACGGCCAAGTCACTCCAGCAACCATGTCCTCCAGAGAACCTATAAAATTATGCCACAAGCAAGGCTGAGTATACTAATACTCAGCTAGACTTACCCGGTGTGAGGAGTCTACTCCTCTACCTCTAGACATGTAGCTGTTTGGCTGAGGGGTTTGCTTGCCAAAAGCACTAGCTGAGTCTAAAAATCAAATTTTAGCTTTTTCAAGTTTTAGTGTGATTCTCTTAAGACTAAATGTGTACCTATCTAATCATACATGGTATCAAACATTTAGCAATCAACAACTTTCTCCAAGTCATCACATTTCCACTTGTTACTCAATGTAGTACAATGGATCAAGCAGTCTCATTAGTTGCGAGAAGCAGACGATTCGAATCGAGTTTTTTTATTATTGCAAGGTAAACCCAAACACACGACGTGGCAAGGCACTCCATCCCCACACACATCAACCGTCCCCATCGATTCCCTGGCAACAGATCAGGGATCACCGCCTTGGCGTACAAAGCCTCACTGACCCCGACTGCCGTCGTGCAGTGACCGCACTTGTACCCACCATAACCGGAATGGGAGACCATGTCTCAGGTCGCGTGTGGGGTAAAGTCTGCGGGCAGGTTCACTCAGGTACTAGGCTTACCGATTTACCATATTTCTCGGCATGTGTTTAGTACGTTCAAACGCTTGACACAGGTATCCGCACGTTAATCCTTATTCCAATTTTCCATCTCGTAGACAACCAATCCCCATGGATTGTAGTCCACAGACCAGCATCATTATGATATGAAAGTGGGTACAACCAATTCCTGACCTTGCGCGAGTGCTAGAAAATCACTCGACTTCTACCGAGATCCCTAATTAGTAAAGCAGCTACTCGACCTAGCATACTAGTATCCATCTCAAAAGGATTCCTGAGTTCATGCAACTAGGGTTTCAATCAACTCCTACACTTAGTGCACATTACAAACCTACAAAAATTAAGTGTAGTAAAATAGCATAATAAACGGTTATGCATAAAACCGGGGCTTGCCTTCCAAAGCTGGGGTTGCGGGGAGATCCTCGGTGGCAGGCTCTGGTGCTGGCTCCTGGACTCCTTCTCGATCAACTCCTCGCTCAGGGATGAGCACGTACTCTCCGTCAGCGAGGTTGCAATCTATCAAATGCAATGAATAAGATATTTGTATGCTATGATATGCAGAATTTAGTAACCATTATGCATAGTGAAGAAAAACTAGGTTAGTTGATAACTTAGGGTTTTCTTGTTATAAGAAGCTCTTAGTGGTTTATGCTTAGCAACCTAGGTTTGAGGTTTTGCTTAGAGGCAAACGTAGTGGATTAAGACTTGGATTGCCCCTTAAAGGTTTTAGCAGGTACTCAAGGGGTTTTGCTGGGTTGGTTAGGGTAACATTAATCTCCACTACTAATTCCCCTTTTCATTTTCTATTTATGCTCTTAAGGTGGGTTTGAACTACAACAGTGATTTCAAATTTTTCAAAATTTCTGTAAAAATTATAGTGGGTTAATATTAGTCACTGTAGTTTGTCCTATAAATTTGAGGTCAAAAATAAATATAATATGCCCTGGAGAAAAATAACAAAAGTTGGGGCAGAGGAGTCACTTTGCACTACAACTCTTATCTAGGTGTGGGTTCTGTACTAAGAGTTATTTTTGTTGGTATCTATGGGTAATAACATGCTTCTGTGCCAAAAATCACAGAGGGTTACTTAGTTGTTATTTAGTTATGATTTTCTAAAGTTTAATGCCAAAAAGACACTTATAACTAACTTGCTATTTGAAAAGTATCAAACAACAGAACTTGTATTTTTCCTAGGTTCTTCTTAGCACAAGAGCAGTCATTCCTAAGGTAGGGGTGTTTTCTCCTTAGGATTATTTTCTTATGACTTTTCAAAGTTTTCTCTGTTTTCCATGAATAATTGTAAGTGCAATTTCTTTTTACTGGACTATGGTTCAACAGATTTTTCTTGTGAACTACATCACTTAGGCATGCTAGGAAAAGTATGGTTGCCCTCTGGTTTCCATTTTCAATCCCTTTTTTCATTTTCCTAAGTTTGAGCATAAACAAGTTTTAGTGAATAAATCTTCGTTAACCTTGTATACTGGGGTGTTTATTAATTTTAAACAGTGTAACTACTAGGTTAGTGTCTCCACTATTTTTCTCAACCCTGGTCTAACAACATTTCTATCTTTCCCTTTATTATTAAGTTTTGGGCAGTTTTCTTATTTAAATCAAAACTCTATAAAACATTACAGGAACCATGGGGTTTACTATTTTTGCTTGATAGTTTATATTTCACAAAATCTAGCAAAATTGGTTTGACTAAATTTGGATGAGTATTCTTCAAGTTATGTATTTATCAAGTTCTCTGTAGTATTTAAAAGAAAAGTAAATTCGAAATGGGAAAAGAAAAACAGATTTGCGCTGAAGTCCCTAGGTTTTCTTCCCCCTTTTCTCTCACAAATCAGCCCTCGGTCTACTATTCGCATGAGTCACTGACCTTACACATAACCCCCTGAACTTATCCTATATCTAACCCGCGATCCTTGGCTGGCTGGTATAGTAACCGGGGCAAAGATCACGGCGACGAGGCTCATCGACGACAGTAGAGCTCCGGTGGGGTGGTCGGTGACGTCGGGGAGGTCACGGCGGTCACGTCGGTGTGCGGGTCGACGTCGGAGGTGGCTAGAGCTGCTCTGGCCACGAGCGCAGGCGGCGGAGGTCGTCGGCGGCACCTGCTCCGGCCAAACCACGGCGGTAGGGTTCAATCAAGGTGCACGAGGAGCTCCTCTAGGTGATGTAGAGGCTATGCACGTAAGGAATCGAGAAATGGTTCAATGGGTTACCCGGTCCACGTGCTCCGGCGGTGTTACGAACTCTGGCGAGCGTGATCGCACTATTCCGGTGGGGCTGGTCCTCAGCTCAAGCTTGGGAAAGCTTCATGGCCTCTCGAGGAAGCTATCCGAGGGCTCGGATCGAGCGGAGGTGGGCGGGAGTGGTTTGGCCACGGTGGGCGCCCTCGGGCGGCTCTGACGGGTCGCGGGGAGGTCGGCGCAGCTGCGGGCTGGCTCAGGAAAGCTAGGCGCGGTGCGGAGGGGGTGACAGGGAAGGTGGCGGTGCATGAGGGCGGGCTTTATAGCCACTCGCGGGCACGACACGGGTGTGGGCACGGGGGCGCGCGTGCGGGCGTGCTCTGGGCATGTTCCCGAGTGCCTACCCACGTCGAACACGTGGTGGTTTGGTTCTGCCGGTGTTCAAAGGCCTGTTTGGTCGCCTTAGCGTGTAGATCTCAGCAAAAATCCCGTGTAAGGTCTCTTCTCTGCACTATATCCTATCTTTTCCATGTGAGTTCCAAGAGAAGATATGGTCGGGGTTGAGAGATATTGTGGTGTGAAGTTGGCTCTGTCTGAGGTGTCCAGCCTGAGATAAAAACCGTGTCAAGTCGTGTCAAATGACTTAGGGTTGGGTTCAAATTTTTCCAGGGTGTTCTAGGGATCTTTAGGCGCCATTTTGTTAATTGGGCCCTATGGTTTTGAGGTTTGGAAAAATGTGAACATGTTTGATCTTTGAAAGAGGGCTGGTTTTGAAATTGAGAAAAATCTAATTTTTCTTTTATGCCCTTCTCTTTGGTGACCTTTTTGGGGTTTTTTTGAAGTCTTTTTGGGGTCACTCTCTTACTATTTTGTAGGGTATTAAGTGTACTACAACTTTTATAATTAGCCCAAGTCATGATAATGTGGTTTACATAGCCTTTTTGCTACACTCCTCTCTAGGGCTCCATTTGCCTAAAGGGATTTGAATTAGGGTGTGAGCCATTCTCTCCTCTTTAGGTGCATGATAAGGCCAAAGCATGACTTCTAAGATGGGTTACACCTACTTAGGATCTTGACCCCCCAAGTTTGGTGTCTTTTGCTCAAACTAAACCACATGTGATGATGGGTTCAATAGTGTAGGCTTGAGTGAAAACCCTAAGTAACACCTGGGGTGTTACATTTGTAGCCATAGTCCCTAAGGGTTTGCCTCATCCAAAGCAATTGCGCACAACAATGTCCTGCGGCAATGTACTCGGCTTCGGCGGTTGATAGAGTTACTAAGTTTTGTTTCTTTAAAGCTCAAGACACCAGGGATCTCCCCAGAAACTGACAAGTCCCTGATGTACTGTTCCTATCAATTTTACACCCTGCCCAATCAGCATCGGAATATCCTATCAAATCAAAGGTTGATCCCCTAGGGTACCAAAGCCCAAACGTAGGAGTGTAAACTAGATATCTCATGATTCGCTTTACGACCCTAAGGTGAACTTCCTTAGGATCGGCTTGGAACCTTGCACACATGCATACGGAAAGCATAATATCCGGTCGAGATGCACATAAATAGAGTAAAGATCCTATCATCGAGCAGTATACCTTTTGATATACGGATTTACCTCCCGTGTCGAGGTTGAGATG
The DNA here is from genome assembly GCA_029449295.1 of Zea luxurians. Taxonomy (NCBI): domain Eukaryota; kingdom Viridiplantae; phylum Streptophyta; class Magnoliopsida; order Poales; family Poaceae; genus Zea; species Zea luxurians. The sequence continues at coordinate 7,412 of JAOPSE010000594.1, read as the reverse complement.
CCCATTGGTTCCCATGGGTGTCTTGATGGGCTTGGCATCCTTCATTCCAAACTTATTAAGAATGTCTTGAATATACTTTGTTTGGCTGATGAAGGTGCCCTCTTGGAGTTGCTTGATTTGGAATCCTAAGAAATATCTTAACTCCCCCATCATTGATATCTCGAATTTCTGTACCATGATCCTACTAAACTCTTCACAAGTAGATTTGTTAGTAGACCCAAATATAATACCATCAACATAAATTTGGCATACAAACAAATCATTTGCAATAGTTTTAGTAAAGAGTGTAGGATCGGTTTTTTCCGACTTTGAAGCCATTAGTGATAAGGAAATCTCGCAGACATTCATACCATGCTCTTGGTGCTTCCTTGAGCCCATAAAGAGCCTTTGAGAGTTTATAAACATGGTTAGGGTACTCACTATCTTCAAAGCCGGGAGGTTGCTCAACATAGACCTCTTCCTTAATAGGTCCATTGAGGAAGGCACTCTTCACGTCCATTTGATAAAGCTTGAAGCCATGGTAAGTAGCATAGGCAAGTAATATGCGAATTGACTCAAGCCTAGCTACGGGTGCATAAGTTTCATCGAAATCCAAACCTTCGACTTGTGAATAACCTTTGGCCACAAGTCGGGCTTTGTTCCTTATCACCACACCATGCTCATCTTGCTTGTTGCGGAATACCCACTTGGTACCTACAACATTTTGATTAGGACATGGAACCAAATGCCATACCTCATTCCTCATGAAGTTGTTGAGCTCCTCTTGCATTGCCAGCACCCAATCCGAATCTCTTAGTGCATCCTCAATCCTGTAAGGCTCAACAGAGGAAACAAAAGAGTAATGCTCACAGAAATGTGTAATACGAGATCTAGTGGTTACCCCCTTATGAATGTCGCCGAGGATGGAGTTCATGGGGTGATCTCGTTGGATTGCTTGGTGGACTCTTGGGTGTGGCGGTCTTTGATCCTGTATTTCTTGATCATCTTCCTTGTCTTGATTTTCTTCATCTCCCCCTTGATCATTGCCTTCTTCTTGAGGTGGCTCATCTTCTTGATCTTCTTCTTCATCACCTTGAGCCTGTTCCTCATCTTGAGTTGGTGAAGATGCTTGTATGGAAGATGATGGTTGATCTTGTGCTTGAATTGGCTCTTCGGATTCTTTAGGACACACATCCCCAATGGACATCTTCCTTAGCGCGACGCATGGAGCCTCTTCATCATCTAGCTCATCAAGATCAACTTGCTCCACTTGGGAGCCGTTAGTCTCATCAAACACAATGTCACAAGAAACTTCAACTAGTCCATTGGACTTGTTAAAGACTCTATATGCCCTTGTGTTTGAATCATATCCTAGTAAAAAGCCTTCTATAGCCTTAGGAGCAAATTTAGATTTTCTACCTCTTTGAATAAGAATAAAACATTTGCTACCAAAGACTCTAAAATTTGAAACATTGGGCTTTTTACCGGTTAGGAGTTCATAAGATGTCTTCTTGAGGATTCGGTGAAGGTAGAGCCGGTTGATGGAGTAGCAGGCGGTGTTAATCGCCTCGGCCCAAAACCGGTCCGGAGTCTTGTACTCTCAAGCATAGTCCTCGCCGTGTCCAGTAGAGTTCTATTCTTCCTTTCCACTACACCATTTTGTTGAGGTGTGTAGGGAGAAGAGAACTCATGCTTGATGCCCTCGTCCTCAAGAAAGCCTTCAATTTGAGAGTTCTTGAACTCTGTCCCATTGTTGATTCTTATCTTTTTGATCCTTAAGCCGAACTCATTTTGAGCCCGCCTCAAGAATCCCTTTAAGGTCTCTTGGGTCTGAGATTTTTCTTGCAAAAAGAATACCCAAGTGAAGCGAGAATAATCATCCACAATAACTAGACAGTACTTACTCCCGCCGATGCTTATGTAAGCGATAGGGCCGAATAGATCCATGTGGAGTAGCTCGAGCGGCCTGTCCGTTGTCATGATGTTTTTGTGTGGATGGTGGGCGCCAACTTGCTTTCCTGCTTGACATGCGCTACAAACTCTGTCTTTCTCAAAATGAACATTGGTTAGTCCTAAAATGTGCTCTCCCTTTAGAAGCTTGTGAAGATTCTTCATCCTAACATGGGCTAGTCGGCGATGCCAGAGCCAACCCATATTAGTCTTAGCAATTAAGCAAGTGTCGAGTTCAGCCTTTTTAAAATCAACTAAGTATAGCTGACCCTCTAACACTCCCTTAAATGCTACTGAATCATCACTTATATCCATAAAAAGACAGTTGTAGCCCATATTGCATAATTGAGAAACTAAAAGCAAATTATAATCTAAAGAGTCTACAAAAAAACATTGGAAATGGAATGGTCAGGTGATATAGCAATTTTACCAAGTCCTTTGACCAAACCTTGATTTCCATCCCCGAATGTGATGGCTATTTGGGAATCTTGGTTTTTCTCATAGGAGGAGAACATCCTTTTCTCCCCAGTCATATGGTTTGTGCATCCGCTATGAATTATCCAGCTTGAGCCCCTGGATGCATAAACCTGCAAAACAATTTAGGCCTTGTTCTTAGGTACCCAAATAGTCTTGGGTCCTTTGACGTTAGAAACAAGCATCTTGGGCACCCAAACACAAGTCTTTGACCCCTTGTATTTGGCCCCAACATATTTGGCAACTACTTTGCCTGATTTGTTAGTTAAAACATACGATGCATCAAAAGTCTTAAATGAAATAATAGGCTCATTTGATGCTGTAGGAGTTTTCTTTTTAGGCAATTTAACATGTGTTGATTGCCTAGAGCTAGATGCCTCATTCTTATATATAAAAGCATGATGAGAAACAGAATAAGACTTCCTAGCATGAATTCTCCTAATTTTATGCTTAGGATAACCAGCAGGATATAAAATGTAACCCTCGTTATCCTGAACCATGGAAGCCTTGCCCTTAACAAAATTAGACAATCTTTTAGGAGCATTAATTTTGGCATTGCTTCCCTATTGGAAACCAATGCCATCCTTAATGCCAGGGCGTCTCCCACTATAGAGCATGCTCCTAGCAAATTTAAAATTTTCATTTTATATTTCATGGTCATTAATTTTAGCAGTTAATGTAGCTATGTGATCATTTTGTTATTTAATTAAAGCAAGGTGATCATTTATAGCACCAACATTAACATCTCTATATCTAGTGCAAATAGAAACATGATTAACCTTAGATGTAGATGGTTTGCAAATATTTAATTCAACAATCTTAACATGTAACATGTCATTTTCATTTCTAAGATTGGAAATGACATCATTGAAAACATTCAAATCTTTAGCCTCAGAAATAATCTAGCATTTTCATCTCTAAGGCTAGAAAGTGTAACATTCAATTTATCAATCTTAGCAATTAAACTAGCATTATTATTTCTAAGATTGGCGATTGAATCGTCATAAACATTTAACTTCTCAACCTTAGCAAATAAATTGACATTCTCAGTTTTAAGGTTGGAAATTGAATCATGGCAAATCCTAAGCTCATTAGACAAATTTTCACATTTTTCTACTTCCTGAGCATAGGCATTCTTCATCTTAACATGCTTCTTATTTTCCTTAATAAGGAATTCCTCTTGGCTGTCCAAGAGTTCATCCTTCTCATAAATGGCACCTATCAATTCATTAAGGGTCTGTTTGGTTGGGCTGTGGCTGTGAAAAAAGTTGCTGTGGACTGTGAGCTGTGGAAAAAGCTGCTGTACGCTGTAAGCTGTTAAAAAGCTAAAAACCGTTTGGTGGAAACCACTAAAAGTCGTTAAAAATTCTTCGATATATGTTTTCATAGTTCCATCCGAAAAGCCACTAAAAGCAGGTCCAGGGGTGCTTTCAGATTTTCACTACGAGAAAGTCGGCTTTTAGAAAAAGCTGCTTTCTCGATCCAGCCCTTTGGTTGGCTTTTGGCTTTTAGGGAAGCAAAAGCCAAAGCCAAAAGTCAAACCAAACACACCCTAAGTTTTTCCTTTTGTTGCATGTTTAAGTTGGCAAAAAGAGTAAGCAAATTTTCTTCATCATCACTAGAGCTAGCCTCATCACTAGATGTTGTATATTTGGTAGAGGCTCTAGATTTTACCTTCTTGTTTTTGCCGTCCTTTGCCATGAAGCATTTGTGGCCAACGTTAGGGAAGAGGAGACCTTTGTTGATGGTGATGTTGGCGGCGTCCTCGTTGGAGGAGGAGTCGGTGGAGCTCTCATCGAAGTCCCATTCTCGACATACGTGGGCATCGCTGCCCTTCTTCTTGTAGTATTTCTTCTTTTCCTTCTTCCTCCCCTTCTTGTCGTTATCCCAGTCACTATCACTAGACATAGGGCATTTAGCGATAAAATGACCGGGCTTACCACATTTGTACCACACCCTTTTAGAATGGGGTTTGTAGTCCTTCCCCTTCCTTTGCTTGAGGATTTGGCGAAAGCTCTTGATGATGAGCGCCATCTCCTCATTGTCAAGCTTGGAGGCGTCGATGGGGAGCCTACTTGATGTAGACTCCTCTTTCTTCTCTTTCGTCGCCTTGAATGCGATGGGTTGCACCTCGGGTGTGGAGGTGTTGCCTTGCTCCAAGTTGATAATTTGTTTGGAGCCTTTGATCATCAATTCAAAGCTCACAAACTTTCCTATAACTTCCTCGGGAGACATTAACTTATATCGAGGATCACCACGAATTAATTGAACTTGAGTGGGATTACGAAAGACAAGTGATCTAAGAATAACCTTGACCATTTCATGGTCATCCCACTTGGTGCTCTCGAGGTTGCGCACTTGGTTGACCAAGGTCTTAAGCCGGTTGTACATGGCTTGTGGCTCCTCTCCTTGGTTAAGGACGAATCGACCGAGCTCCCCCTCGATCGTTTCCCGCTTGGTGATTTTGGTCACCTCGTCTCCTTCGTGCATGGTCTTTAGTACGTCCCAAATCTCTTTAGCACTCTTCAACCCTTGCACCTTATTATACTCCTCTCGACATAGAGAGGCGAGAAGCATAGTAGTTGCTTGGGAATCAAAGTGCTTGATTTGGGCGACTTCGTCTGAATCGTAGCCCTCATCCCCCACGGATGGTACCTGCGCTCCAAATTCAACAATGTCCCAAATACTTGCGTGGAGTGAGGTTAGGTGATGCCTCATTTTATCACTCCACATACAATAATCTTCACCATAAAAAACCGGTGGTTTGCCTAATAGGATGGAAAGTAAAGGAGCGTGTTTGGAAATACGAGGATAGCGTAGGGGGATCTTACTAAACTTCTTGCGCTCATGGCGCATAGAAGTGACGGACGCTGCGTTGGAGTCGGAGGTGGATGGCGACGAAGAATCGGTCTCGTAGTAGACCACTTTCTCCATCTTCTTTTGCTTCTCACAAGCCACGCCAAGAAGGAGATGGTGACCGGCGAGAAGCCTGCCACAAGCCACGGGAAGGCTCCATCGGGAGAGTCCCAAAACAAGAAGAAGGAGGAATCACCTCCTCACAAGTCGCATCGGAATGGAGAGAAGCAAAAGAAGATGGAGAAGGTGGTCTACTACGAGACCGATTCTTCGTCGCCATCCACCTCCGGCTCCGACGCACCGTCCGTAACTTCTAAGCGCCATGAGCGCAAGAAGTTCAGTAAGATTCTCCTACGCTACCCTCATATTTCAAAACGTACTCCTTTACTTTCCGTCCCATTAGGCAAACCACCTATGTTTTGATGGTGAAGATTATAATATGTGAAGTGATAAAATGAGGCATCATCTAACCTCACTCCACACTAGCATTTGGGATGTTGTTGAGATTGGAGTACAGGTACCATCGCTGGGGGATGAGGACTATGATTCGGACGAAGTTGCCCAACTCCGGCACTTCAACTCACAAGCCACCACAATACTCCTCGCCTCTCTTAGTCGAGAGGAGTATAACAAGGCGCAAGGATTGAAGAGCGCCAAGGAGATTTGGGGACGTGCTCAAAACGGCGCACGAAGGAGACGAGGTGAGCAAGATCACCAAGAGAGAGACGATCGAGGGGGAGCTCGGTCGCTTCATGCTCAACCAAGGAGAAGAACCCCAAGCCATGTACAACCGGCTAAAGACCTTGGTAAATCAAGTGCGCAACCTTGGGAGCACCAAATGGAATGACCATGAGATGGTTAAGGTTATTCTTAGATCACTCGTATTTCTTAACCCTACTCAAGTTCAATTAATTCGTGGTGATCCAATATATAAACTAATGTCTCCTGAGGAAGTGATAGGCAAATTTGTGAGCTTTGAATTGATGATCAAAGGCTTCAAGAAGATCATCGAGCAAGGCGCCTCCTCCTCCGTACCCGAAGCACAGCCCGTTGCATTCAAGGCAACGGAGGAGAAGAAAGAAGACTCTACACCGAGTAGGGTCCCCATCGATTACCTCCAAGCTCGACAATGAGGAGATGGCGCTCATCATCAAGAGCTTCCGCCAAATCCTCAAGCAAAGGAAGGGGAAAGATTACAAGTCCCGTTCCAAGAAGGTTTGATACAAATGTGGTAAGCCTGGTCAATTTATCGCTAAATGTCCATTATCTAGTGATAGTGACAGGGAAAACGACAAGAGGGGAAAGAGGAAGGAAAAGAAGTATTACAAGAAGAAGGGTGGCGATGCACATGTTTGCCGAGAGTGGGACTCCGACGAGAGCTACACCGACTCCTCCGATGACAAGGACGCTGCCAACATCGCCGTCAACAAGGACCTCCTCTTCCCAACGTCGGCCACAAGTGTCTTATGGCGAAGGACGGCAAGAAGAAGAAGGTAAAATCAAGATCCTCCACTAAGTATTCCACTCTAGTGATAAGGAAAATTCTAGTGATGATGAGGATAACTTGCTTATTCTTTTTGCCAATTTTTAACATGCAACAAAAAGAGGAATTAAATGAATTGATTAGTGCTATTCATGAGAAGGATGAACTCTTGGATAGCCAAGAGGACTTCCTTATAAAGGAGAACAAAAAAGCATGTTAAGACTAAAAATGCTTATGCTCAGGAGGTAGAGAAAAATGAAAAAATTAACTAGTGAGCTAAGTAGTTGCCATGACACTATCTCCAACCTTAGAATTGAGAATGCAAATTTGATTGCTAAGGTTGAGAAGTCAAATATTTGTGATGATTCATTTGTCAATCTTAGAAATGATAATGCTAGTTTAAATGCTAAGATTGATCAATTGAATGCCCTCTCTTGCTAGCCTTAGGAATGAGAATAAAAAATTGATTGCTAAGGCTCAGGAACTAGATGTTTGCAATATTTCTATTTCCAATCTTAGAGATGAGAATGATATTTGCATGCTAAGATTGTTGAGTTAAATACTTGCAAACCCTCTACATCTACCATTGAGCATGTTACCATTTGCACTAGATGTAGAGATATTAATGTTGATGGTATTCATGATCACATTGCTATAATTAAACAACAAA